>CATNEM010000182.1:1482500-1550000 GCA_950096795.1 Macrostomum cliftonense
CGGTGAGACATGCAGAAGTGTTTTCAATTTACAGTTTTTCAGTTGCGGAGTTTGATCTGTCTGGCCGCTCTGGGAACGGGTGCTAATGGCTAATGGGAAGACACCCCGCCAAGAGTGCGAAGCTGCGAACCCAGCCTCCTTCACCATCATCTTTCACTGCCATCATAGGAGGCTGCGTGATCCCGCGGCTCTCCATCCTCCATCGGCGAAGAAGTGGAAGATGGGAAGAGATTAGCGCTAGTGGGTTGGGGTTGTGAAAATGCGCGCGCCTGCATCTCCGTATACCCATAAAAAATGCATGCGCTGGGGCTCCAGTGCCCGCCCAAACTCAATAAAATAGACTTCGCAAACGGCGCTCATTCCTGAGCTCACTGCATGAGCGTCACTATCTTCCTTTGTTGTGACAGGGACCTGGGATTTTCAACTTCAGTTTAAGGAATTAAAAAACACAGATTATTGAGTTTTCTTAGTGAATTCATTAATTTCTTGGGGAGTTGGCAACAAATTTAGTTTCCCGTTAGAAAACTTTACGGCTTTTATATGAATTTTTCAGCATTATAACAATGTTTTTTTCAGTTTTAATGGTTCATACCAAGCGCAATAACCAACCCACCTCTCGGTAACAAGGCTTGTAAAATATTCTTAATGACGAAAAATTTCATGGCCTGTTTTGAGTTACGAAAAAAACAAACTAAATAAATTGCAGCGCAGCTCACGGAGCGCTCTCAGGCTTCTGCCCAAGCCTGCTTTATTATCTGATTGATCTGGGACAAAAATCTAATATTCCCGTCGCACGGGGAACGGGGGGATGCGGAAGAGACTGAGAGGATACGGAAGAGCAACGTGCTGTTGCTAGTCCAGTCTGATTATCCAAGCCAGAGCAGAGAACTGCCATGCAGTTGATGCAGCAGCAAGTGTATCAAGTAACTCTCAGAAAAGATTGAGCAACTTATTTTAATCTATCTCAGGCTCCTCTCGATTTATTCTTTATAAAATGCAACTCCGCCTATGAAACTTGACTTGAGCATGGCAGATTGCTCCGGGATTGGGGGATGAAGGCACCACCGGGTCAATATAGGGCGGAACGTCAGCTGAATAGAGCTGTCTGAAATATCCTCTTAAATAGGCTTTTTCTTATGCGGATAGACGCATCATCTAACCAATAGATTGATTTGAATATCCTCTCTCTAATGGATCCATCCCTAAAGTTTGTGTTGGAGCATCAAGTATTTCTGGCTTACCGATTGACAACTCAACGTAGCAGCTCAGTAGAAGCGGCAGCAGCAGCAGCAGCGGCTTCGGCAACCACCAGCCAGACAGCATATCTCTAACCGCGTGTGGCCGGTCTATTCTAACTATATGAGATCTCTATTCTCAAAAAGAATATATCTCTTCACACACGCAGTAGAATTGCAACGCTCAGAGCAGGCTCACCCTGCCTTTATGGTCGCATCTGAGCGGGACTTTGGCGAGGGTAGGGTAGGGGGGAGGGGTGCAGGAAAAAGTTGCGTTTCGGGGTAGCTGGTGGGTTGGTCTTACGGCCAATGAGAGGACGGGACGCATGCCGTTTTGGTTTTTGGTTTTGGCCCAAGGTGCAGGCTTTATCAAACTAGCTTTACTGTGCTGCTTTTTTTTAAACAGGCAATTTCATTTTATAACAAACAGAATTATAACTTTGTCGGTATCTCTGTCTCTCCCTCTGTCTGTCTGTCTGTCTGTCTGTCTCTCTTCCACGCTTAGAAAAATATTTATCTCGCCAACTGCTCCATCTCAATTCGTTTTTCTGCTGCATGGCTATTCACGCTCTATTGCTCTATTAATTGTTAAAATGCTATTTTTAGTTTGCCGAAGGTGATGGATAGCGGCTACTGCTCAGACTGTGAGGCTTTAGTTAGATTGGTTAGCTTAGTGCACTCTGATGAAAAAATGGTTTCTGCAGAAATCTCTATGTTTATTTCACCTGGCTAATGTTGAATCTGCTGAGAAAAAAGAGCAGGGGTAGAAAGAGATTAGATAGTATTAAAATACCCTGGCTCGCACACATTCTGCAAAGGAATTGTCCTATGCGATTTGGCAGCTACGAGTATAACTAAAAAAATAGTTAATTAAAGAAAAAAAACTGCCCAAGTGCTTCGACTTTGAACCCAAAAAGCTTTTTAATCTTTCTTCCATCCATGATAAATGAGAAAATAAACAAATACCAAAACACTAAAACCTGCTGGAATAAGTTTTTATAATTTTTGCAGTCAATCAAGTTCAGTTAGTCACATCTACGGTTCAAAATTATTAATTAGTAGTTTCAAAAATACGGTTCATCAATTGTCCTAGTCCTCTGTGTCTCCCGTCTCACCCCGTCTCACTTCCCTCTCACCCCGTCTCACTTCCCTCTCACCCCGTCTCACTTCCCTCTCACCCCGTCTCATCCCTGTCCCACCCCCGTCTCACCCCCGTCTCATCCCCGTCTCAACCCCGTCTCACCGAGTCTCACCGCCAACGCGTCTCACCGAGTCTCACCGCCAACGCGTCTCACCGAGTCTCTCCCGTCTCCCGTCTTCCTGAGTCACAAGCTAAAAAAACTGTTCAAACCGTGTTGCAGACTAAAAAACTCTTCTCGAGATTTTGGCGAAAAAACTAAATTATTATTTTCAATGCTCAAGCAATTGACTGCACTAAAAAAACACGTACAACCAAGTTCTGTCACTCATTTTGCAGTGAAAGCTATATTGCCAGGATCCAGCCACTTGCTCCCCTTCCTTAAGTACTAGTAAAAATACGAGTATAAGATATTTTTATACTCGAAAATTTTAAATTGATAGTTTGGAGTACCAATCCATTTAGATTTAAACGGTTTGTTAGCTTACGATGCCTCACTTAAAATTTCTGCAAGCTTTTCCAGCTTTTCACTCGTCTTTTACTTCGTAATTTACATTATCTATAATTATAACCAACCAGAAAGCATAGAAAATATTTCATACACAATTAAGTCTTTTCAAGGCATGAAGGATTGTTATTCTTCTAATAGATACTTTTACAAACATTTAATTAATTACTATATATTAGTAAAAGTAACATTTATAAAAAACAGACAATAAAATAGATACGAGACTTGGGTGACACAGCAGCAGTTTGGGTTTATAGAAGTGATCAGTTTCATATTTTCTGTATAAGATAAACCCCCCATAATCCGCTTTCTGTGGTCAGAAAGTCCGAAGCTGCATTTAATGGTCCCGAGGCGAGCGAAGCGAGCCGAGGACCATTAAATGTGGCTGAGGGCTTTGTGCCATAGACAGCGAATTATGGGGGGTTTATTATATTTAAAATCCGACTGCGCCAAGTATCCCCAGTTTGTGCCATATCGAGGTGGACGAGAGCTACACGAGCTACAATACCAAAGGCAGTGTAGTCTTTAAGTGGACGGCGTGGATGAATGCCTACCGTAAAGAGTGGCAAGTGGTATCAAAACCCAGTGCCTCGGCCGACATATCATCGATTCCATCGTACAGTTGGTAACTGTGGGACTTCCAAAGCCTGCTGATGGCCGCTACACGAACCAGACGATGCGAAAGACGTGCGCAACGGCTCTGCGTGACGCAGGCCTAGAGCGGACTGAAATCGGTCGAGTCACAGGTTACCCATCTGCTGCTTTGGAGCGCTACATTGGGCTCTCTGGCAAAACAATGCGGCTGGTATTAGGAGTGGTGCAGGGCTCCTCGACGACAAGTGTCGCTTGCAACTCTGAGATAACAGTGCCTTCCGACTCAGAAGAAGCACACAACAAGTGTACTGTCGAGAATGGAGTGAAGAGTGTCGAGGTGGCAAGGTAACTATCACGTTAAAATGACCTATACACGAAAATTCGAAGAGTCTTAGGGACGACTATACAGGACTGAGTAAAGTAACTAAAAAAGCTGCTTCGCAACTTTGCATAATTATTGGTTTGTGTGCCCCGGTGTTATTACGCTTGTTTTTATCGTTTTGGCCGTTCATTGTTCTTCTTCAGTTTCATTAAACTTTGTCTGATTTGTGTTTCAGTTCTAAATATAGAAGCTGGGCTCGAAAATGGGGCCCATTAAATATTTAATGATCCCCGATTTGAGGACCATTAAGTGAAAAGTACAAAGGAATAGATTCAAGGAAGGCAGAATCCAGCCATAGACAATCACTTTCCCTATTTCGAAAGAGCCCAATAAATGCACTTTCTTGGCGTTGGAGGATTTTAAATATATCAAAGTCCAGCAGTCATTAATAAAATCCTGTTTTAATACAAAAACATTGTAAATAAGTTTGCGAACAAAAGCAGTTTTTCGCATTTGCAAACACGAACATTACATTGTTAGCTACTTCAAGTAGCATCAAGAGGTAATAGGAGGCAAAAAGTCAAGTTGTTTTGCCATAAATCAAAATAACAGGAAGTATTTTTTCACAGAAGTAAGAGATTTGTGGTGATAGTCATCACATATTCACTTGCTCACCTATTTTCTGGCAATGGAGTTGAGGTGGGTGTATTAATAACTCTATCCCAATGCAGACACCTCACTACTTCGTCAGCCAATCAGCGCGCGTGTGATATCGGAAAGAGTGTCAATTTTCCTGGGACGCACAGGCCTTATTTAAATGGGGCCGAATGTACGGCTAGATGTACTGCCCATCTGGCCAATGATAGTTCGGGCTGGGATCTGGCAGTATTCGGCCCAAAAAAGTGCACGGCGGCCAGACCAAACCGCTGCCGGCGTACGGGATCTGAAAGGATTGTAAAATTAGGCAGACTTTGTATAGTGAGGCTCTTGGGAAAGCGGAGTTTATGATAGGAAATTCATATGAAGTAGAGGTTTTCATTTAGCTTTTATGTGATTCAAGTTTGATTTTGCAAGTCTTAAAGCGCAGGCAATTCGTATGTTGTTTTTTTCATTTGCCTCTAAAAGTAAACAGCGAGCTTTAGCAGTCCACTCACCTGTAGTTCCAATGCTCTGAAGCCATGCATGAAAGAGAACGATAAGTTTGTGAATTAATTTGATAGTGGTAAATTATTTGAGAACATGCGTTCCATTAGGCCAATAAGCATAACGACCCCAGTGTTTTAATGGACCAGTTACCTCGTGTTTTCCAATAGGCCACCCACCCCAGTAATTTAATAAGCTAAACACCTCATGCGTTCTAATAGGCCACCCAACCCAGTAATTTAATAAGCTAAACACCTCATGTGTTCTAATAGGCCACCCACCCCAGTAATTTAATAAGCTAAACACCTCATGTGTTCTAATAGGCCACCCACCCCAGTAATTTAATAAGCTAAACACCTCATGCGTTCTAATAGGCCACCCACCCCAGTAATTTAATAAGCTAAACACCTCATGTTTTCTAATATGCCAACCACCCCAGTAATTTAATAAACTAAACACCTCATGTGTTCTAATAGGCCACCCACCCCAAGTGGTTTAATCCACTAACTACCCCATGCATCTTTTTAATGGGCCAAGTATTCTATAGTGGTTTAATGACTTTAATGACTAACCAACTCATTTTTTATTATAGGCCTGGCCAACCATCCCATGTGTTCAACTCTTGTAATAGGCCAACCTCCAGTTAGCCTTAGGACCCTTATCAGGACCCTTATCTGTTCTGATAATTTAACCTCAGGCTCTTAAACCTAATAAAAAATATGGTAAAATAGTACATAAGTCTCCTTTGCACTCACCCGGTCAGAGCGGTGGCGAGCTCCGGATTGAGTGCCTGAACACTGGTGGCTGGCATGGAGAACGCCGGCGTCAAGGTCTGCTGGCTAAATTGCTGGGGCGGCTGAATCAGCTGAGGAACAGCCGGGGACGGTCTGAGGGCAGCAGCAACTGGCGAATTTTGCGGAGCTGCCAGCGCCGACATCAAAGCTCTGGCAGGCACGTGACCTCCGGCTAGGGGGGAGTAACTGAAGTAGAAAATTGGGATTACAGCACATTTAACTAATGGACTGATGGACAATATTTTTCAATTTCAATCGATTGATTAAAACAAATATGACAAAAAATTTTGAAATTAGCGGTGAAAGTAAGTGTAACTACACCATTTGGTACAGACTAAAGCGTGGAACGGATACGGAAACGGATTGTATCTCAACGGTGTATTTCCTAGAAATCATTCCGTAAAGCTAATTAACACCGGAAAATTTTGTAAATGCTTAAATGCCTGCTTAGTCAAACATTTTCAAATCAAATCGATGAATAAAAAAATCTTAAACATTTATTGGAAGGGGAAAGTTGAGCTTTGACAGATTGAGTATTTTAAAGAAAATTCCCATACTGCGTCATTCCGCGTTTTAGTCAGTACCACACTATTTGGCACGGGCTCCAGTTTCGGCCCATAATAGAAGGTTTCTGATAAAAAAAATTTCGCCGTCAATATTGATTCATAGTTTAAAAAATCTATTTATCCGTGCGTCTCAGTGTGACACTGTTTCGAAACGAAAGTAAAAATCTTAAGATGCAGCATTTGAAATGATCAAAATAAAATAGAGTTTTGATGAACAAAGGACGGCGACTGTCCGCAAATTTAATTTAATTTTTTAGGTAAAACAAAATTGACGAGTATTTTAAACCAATGACATGCCACTAAACGATCGAGATATGTTAACTTTATTTGTTAGCTTAAAATAAATAATAATAACAAAATTTTTTGATACTAAAACTGCTTTAATTTCATGTTAACATAAAAACATATTTTTTCACTAGTTTTTTCGGATTAAAATTACCGTCAACTGAAAATGAAAAAATAGTTGTAAGTTTTGAATAAGGATTTATATATAATATGTTATGCTGATCGAAAAACATTTGTATTATTAATTAACTATGCTCTTGATTGGAGCTCCTTTAATGTCCGTTTCTTAAGAACAATTTTGCATTAAATTTTCACAGCGATTGAAACAAATGATTGGATCGTGTCAGAAGTTCGGAACCCGTGGCTCTTGTAAGGTTAATTTTGCAGTTACAGGATCGAAAAGCTTTTTAATGATTTTGAGTGCATTACGGGGTCCAGAAAGTGGAATTGTTAACTTTGGCAATGAAAATAAAAACTTGAGTTATTTCAATTTAAATTCGTAAACTCTTTACATGCTACTTATAAGTAGACTAACAGAGAAACAGAGCAGCAGTATTATTGGATCACCGAGCCAACCCAAAATCAAACTCACCGTAGCCGCATGCCGGCAGCGAAGTGGTGCAGCGGTCCAGGGCCTCGCCTACTGCCGCCGCCACCGACTCCTCCTGCAGTCAGCGCCTGCTGACAGGCCAGAAGAGCCAGTCCAGCTGATGATTTTCCAACCAAGCCGCCGCCGCCGCTGCCGCCCCCGCCACCGGGCGAGTTGGCAAATTTGACGGTCACGGGTTCGTTTCCGCCGCTTGGCACGTGACCGTTCAGCTGACGAATGGCGAGCTCAGCCTCCGAGCGTTGATCAAATCTGATGAAGCCGACGCCTTTAGATAGGCCTGCATATGGTTTTGTTAGCACTTACGGATTGTATGTTTCTAAGAAAAGGCTCATTGAATTGTTTTGCTAAAACCTGTGCTTCCATCGTGCAAGATCCTTGACGTGATGATCTTGCCGCACTGGCTGAACAGCTGCACCAAATCCTGCTGAGTCATGCTCTTCGGCAGGCCGCAGATGTACAAATTGGCGCCTTTGATTGATTCGCAACTGGGCCTGGCCGGAGACACCTTGATGGTCTTGTTGTGCAAACGGAGCCCGTTCAGCGAGGCTACGGCGCGGCTAGCGTCTCTGGGGTGCACGAAGTTGACGAAACCGTAGCCCAGGCTCTGGCCTGCGCGTGGTGTGCAGATTTGGGATTCGTTGAGTGCCATTCCCGGGCGCTTGGAAGTAGACTTAAGCATGATAAAGAAGTAGACTCCAGGATGCCGAGAAGTAGACTTCAGGAATGCTCAGAAGCATACTTCAAGATGTTGAGAAGTAGACTTCAGGATGCTGAGAATTAGACTTCAGGATGCTTAGAAGTAGACTTCAAGATGCGGAGAAGTAGACTTCAGGATGCTGAGAAGTAGACTTCAGGATGCTGAGAAGTAGACTTCAGGATGCTGAGAAGTAGACTTCAGTATGATGATAATTAGGCTTCAGGATGCTGAGAGGTAGACTTCAGGATGCTGAGAAGTAGAATAAATTGCTTGCCTAAAAATGTTACGAGAATCTTTAATTTAAATTCTTAATCAATTCCTCGTATTCTTCAGGACTTTAGGATTCACTGGCTGTGATGTAGCATCAAATATTAGAGTTACGGAAAAGCGACAAGCCTGAGTGAACCTGCAAAAGTTGATTGAACCTGTCAACACGTCTGTCAACGGGTTTCAAAGCTAACCAGTTGAATAATTATAGTTAGACATCGGGAAGTTGGCTGAAAGAGGGAGGCGACAGAGAAGAGGGTTTTGCCCCGCAAGTGCAGCCCCCGCCGATGATGTCAAAATTCATTAATTCAAAAAAGCTGACACTCAAATATTTCTCTTGAGTTTGAAATCTGTGGCTCAAACTAAAACGCAACGCAAATTGCAAAATTAAATGACGGAAGCTGGTGAATAACTTTTTTTTACCTTTCATTGCCTGAAAAACTGCTCAGTGCGAGTACAAAGTCCGACAGGCGCCAGCAGTGAGACAGGCGCCAACAGTCAGACAGGCGCCAACACTCAGACAGGCGCCAACAGTCAGACAGGCGCTAACAGTCCGAAAGGCGCCGACAGTCCGAAAGGCGCCGACACTCAGACAGGCGCCGACACTCAGACAGGCGCCAACACTCAGACAGGCGCCAACAGTCAGACAGGCGCCAACAGTCAGACAGGCGCCAACAGTCAGACAGGCGCCAACAGTCAGACAGGCGCCAAAATCCCAGTGCCAGACTAATTGTTGCTCATGATCAATCGAACTTCATTTCTAGTCTAATTTTCGTCATCTTATTTTACTTATTCAATAATAGAATAAATAAAAATCCCAGGATTTGAAAGCTGACCGACTCAAGGAGGGATTATGGTAACTAGGCATGGGAATCGGGAATCCTGAAGCGACGCGTTGACAACAGGACACGAAATTCTCAACAGCTGCGTCAGCAAGGAGGTTTGGGAAGAAGACGAATTGAGGAGACTTGCCCACAGGGAAGGAGCCAGAGAATTTGCATAAAAATTTGCATCCCGAAATGAGAATATCCCCAGTTGGTTGGAGGCCGACACGAGCCGCCCAGAGACACTCGAGCTTCGCGATGTTGGCAACAGGGCAGCCTCCCCACCCCTTCAACTTGTTAGTCAGGCCTCACCGAAGCCGAGCAACTCACGGTTCCTGGAAAGCCTCTCCCTTCTCCCCTAATCTACACTGGCTATGTAATTAATGCTTACTAATTTGAAATTATAGGACTTTTCTTCTTGCGCAGAATCAATTGTCGAGGGGATTGAATCCAAGCGTGGAATTAGAGCATAAGCAGGAAGTAGGGTGAGAATCGAGGGATAATAAGCTCCCTGAAAGTTATATCGAAAATCTTCCTGGAAGTTTCTGACCAGATCCAGTCTCAAGAGGAGGCAATGGAACCCTAAAGTAAAATCCCCCGTGCTTGGGAATAATTTCTCGAGCCCAGCTCACACTCGGCTTATGTCACTTACTATCTTATCTCAGAAAGAGACTCAACCAAAAAAGTGAAATCCTATCCTAGAAAATTGACATCCGCACCGTTTTACCAACACTTGACTCCAGTTTTCAGCAATTGCTGACACAGACACTCTCCCCCAACTCCCTTTCCCTCGCTTCCTCTTTAGCTCGTATAAAGCTGGTAATAAATATCGACTCTACAGCCCACATCTACGCTCGCATTCTCCTTTCATCCCTCCACCGCGATTGCAGAACCCCACTGGGCGACCTTATTAATAATTAATTGGGGCATCCGGTTTCATTAGCCCGAGCCAACCAAAAGGGCTGGGGAAAACTATGTACTGTCTTCCAATTATCAACTAGGAAGTACGAAACATGCAATTTGTAGGAGACGGGACAATTTTACGACGTCTAACTTTTATGCCCTTAGGCTGGAGACTGGTTGGAGAGAGAGGGAGAGAGTGAGTGAGCTTCACATCAGGGAAATGAGTAGGAAGGAGCAAGGGTTAGCGTTGGCATATTTTTACTGCTTGGGTGGGCGACACAGGTTTTGGGGCTTCTTATTTTATGGTGTAAAATCTTTTACAAGCAATATTTCGTATTCATTTTGGATCAAAATTCTGAAAGCCAGATAGATAATTTAATTTGTGCATTAAACAGTTGTACACATTGATGGCGTGAGGTGGGGGCTGCTAGCCAGCGTGAGGGTAGAAAGTTTTGGCACCTTATACTGGTATGTACATTCGCGCACATGAGGGCCTGACGTGGGGGCTGCTAGCAAACGTGAGGGTAGAAAGTTTTGGCACCTTATATGTACATTACGTCTAGCGGGTGCGTGTTAGCGTGCCAGGCATAGGTTAGAGTGTACTAGTCGAGTACATTGTGTACTCATCAGATTAATTTCGTGCCATCATAATTAAACTGTAATTAAGGCTCTACTTAAACGTGCATTAGCGTAAATGAGTTCTGTGCAAATAAATTCGCGATAAGATTTGGCGTCAAGCCCTTTGAGCCGAACCCCGAGCTCTCTGAGATCGATATTTGCTCGCATTAGCCGCGTGTCTTATCTTTATTGACTGTTAATCTCATCGCTAGCGCACCTCCGACATCATTGTAGCAAATATGAAAATGAGTGTCAATTAACCTAGATAATTGACGCAGACTCGCTCCAAATCCTAGATTCGAACTACAGACCCATCTAATATTGATTTGTCTCATATTTGGGTCGAGCAAATGCTGACGAAATCGTGAAAGGGCCCAGAGTTTTTCTCGGCTTGCCGCGTTTAATTTTTGACGAATATGATTCTGAATATTGATTAGATTATCAAAAAAGGATATTTTGCCGAAATCATCTGCTCTGAGACCCCCTTATATGTAGCTAGCTAAAAATAAGATTCTTCCCAACAAGGGATCTATTGCGCTGCTGCTGCGGCATGAGCTGCGCGGGAAAGAAGGCCAGAGACGCTCTCTACCGCTTTTGATCCCCCCTACCGTATTTGAGTTACGGGATGGCCAAAAAATGCCTGATCGAAAAAAATTTATTTTAAGTCCGAGCTTCCTTTACGATTCCTCTGCTGTCTGTCTGACTGTTTGTGTTTCTTTCTGTCTGCCTTTCGGTCTGTCTGCCTGTCTGTGTCTGTCTGTCTGTCTGTCTGTCTGTCTGTCTGTCTGTCTGTCTGTCTGTCTGTCTGTCTGTCTGTCTGTCTGTCTGTCTGTCTGTCTGTCTGTCTGTCTGTCTGTCTGTCTGTCTGTCTGTATTCCTATCTGAGTTTGCCTACCCCTCTCCCTGGATGCTAATCCTGCTCTATCTATTGTTGCGCGTTCGTCAAAATGGAGGCCTTGTGGCCTGGGGATGCGATTTCTCTGAAAGAGGATTGCTAGAATCCTCCCAAGTGCCAGGGTCGGTGAGGAAGATGAGCGGACTTGCCAGAATCATTGCCGAGGGTTCCCGAGCCCGATGAAGCCTTCCGTTATTAGTTATTGATGACAGACTGGAGAACGAGTTCAGGCAAAGAAACAGACAGGGCCTGGAAAAGACAGGAGACATCAGCAGTGCCCGCTATTTTCCAGCAAAGCAGATTCTTTTTCTAAAGTGAAAAAATTACGGCAGAAAATTATTTATCAGATAGCCAGATAGCCTTGACAGCTAATTCAACGATGGCTAAGAAATGTTTCAACGACATACAGTGGACAGTGCTGCTACGCTATAAAGGAATTGTGAACAAATCAAATCAACTTGAATTTCAATTCTAGACTTGCTCCGTCTCTACCCCTACTGTCAGAGCCGAAACTCTCAGCCATATCCCTGTTTGGCAATTTGATTTTCATGCTACAACGAAGCGAACTGTACCGTTGCATCAGCCCAGGCTCTCTCATCTCAGTCGCACTCTCGAGTTACCGCTCTTCACCTGGATATATAACATCTAAGTCAAGCATCGTATGGGTGATGGTTCCAAGGTTCTTGTCAAAGCAGACTGTAGGCCTTTACCGCCCCTACAAGCTCACCAAGCAGAAAAATATTTCGGGTAGCTCATCCAAATTAATAATCCTCTTTGACCTCGTTAATCTTCGTAATCGATTCCGATCAATAAATCAATGAAGCGGGCAGTCTGACATTAGCAGGACTAACCTGTGCACTTATTTCGAACCAGCTTGCAGCTCTGAACTTCCCCAATGCCAGCGAATAGAGCCCGAACCTCGTCCTGAGTCATGTTCTGCGGCAGGTAGTTCACAATCACGTTGCTGTTTGATAGACTTGAATCGGCGTCTTGCAAGGCCTCACTTGATGACTCGCTGGGCGCTGCTTCGTCAGGATTGACAGCTGCTGGTGCATCGGTGACAGGCTTGTGCATGTCAGGTGACTGCTGAGTACAAGTGTCATCCATCACTCTTGTCAACTGCTCTGATGCTCTGATAACTTTTCTCGTCCAATCAGACTGTTGAATGAGTCTGAAAAGTCCAAATAAAGAAAAAATTGCTTACAGTTCTGAAATTTGATCTCTGCTCCAAAGAATTTTGTAAAAGTGGGTCGCTTGAAGCAGTTTAGGAGCAATTTTTGCGAGCATTCTTGAGTCCTTCATTTTTAGACTTTCATTAAAAAAATTTTCTGCAGACAATTTCAACATGGAACTCTAAGTAGTGTAAATCTAGCATAAGTAGAACGATGCACTCTTATTAATAATTCCGATTAGAAACTGACAATAATTACTTACCCTCTTCTAAAAGAAGATTCAGCAAATTCGGCAGATTAAGCACGATTCGCAAAATCAACTAGAGGTCTGCGTGATCTCTTTCTTCTACAAGGCAAATATATCCCGCCAAGTAACTCCACAAATCAATGATCTTCTCTTCCCGAAATGTTGCTTCGACCAATCACGGGCAAGCACGATAAAATTCGGGGAGAAAATTATTACAAGATTTTGTTTCTTAGAACAGGAAAATTCATTTCCTCCTGTTTTTGTTACAAAATGTTTTTCTTAGCAACAAGGCACTCGTTGCTACGAATTTTTTTAGTCTACAATTTTAATTAGCAAAATTATTAAGAACAATATTTTATAAACATTAAAGATCGATATTTGACTACTCATAGTAGAATAGAAAGAAAACAGCTATATGACTTTAATAATGACTTTTTTATCTTTGATAACAAGCAAATCTACAGAATCTGAGACTAAATGAGAAGCAATAAATGATTCCCAGTTCCACTTGTGCGTCATTGAGAATCAGGTTCTATGAGGATAAGACAGAGCTAAATGACACTAATATAGGCATGTGAAACTCGTACCAACAGATGGGAAATTTGCTGACATTCAAAATTTTTTTGCGAGTGTACATCTGATATTACTTGTACTTTTACAGAGACTAGTAGGACCGATGTACGCTTAAAATGTGATCATGGACAGAGTTGGTTTGATAGAAATGTTGTTAATTAAGTAAACTACTTTTAGTAGTAAAGTATAGACCCAAAGATTTCTTCCTTTTGCAAACCGTAGTAGATCCACGGGCAGGGAAAAATATGGCACAAAAATGAAAGTGCTGTTTGATGTTTTTATTTGAAAAATTTCTGTCGAAGATTGGAAAAAATGAGACGGACATTTGGAAGTTTGGCGTTATTCGACAGTAAAAATTAGGCTTGGGATGATTTAGTAAACTGGACGACTTGTTCGCGAATGCCACAAGCTGGTACCTAATCGGGACAGCCTTCGGTAGCAGGCGGTTGCGTGCCAGCACCGCGGCAGCTGCTGAGGCGGCGCGTACTGCGAATGTCCCCAGCTCCAGCGCTGAGCTGAACCGACTGATGTTGGCTGAAATGGTGAAGACAAAATATCGTACGGTGCGACGACACGTCCAGTTGATGCTGCCCATGGTTGGCTGGGTTGCCACGCGGTCGCCCGACAACAGTCAGCTCGACTGCACCGGTCGCAGCAGGTTGCCGGACTGTTCGATTCGCCCACCAAATCGGTTTCGGAAGACATTGTCGGTAGCGCAGTCAGGTTGTAGTTGTTTCTGGCTTGCGTAGGCGCTGCTATGGGCCGGCGCAGCTCCGGCGTTTGATACTTCACAGTGCGCCGCATGGCGTGTCGTCGAGCTGGAGAAATGCTCGAGCTGCCGCTCCGCCAGCAGCCTTGAACCGACTTTGACTGCCTAATCCTAACCGGCACCGTCGACGGTGTCCTTCGCGGAGCTGATGACCTGCTGGGACTGCTCAGTCTGTGGATGCGAACTTGTAGACTGTAGGTCCAATCCGACCTCGTTGCCGCTGAATCGTCCGATTCATCCGAGCTGACAGACTCGTCAGCTGCCTGTTCGTCGTTCGAAAATTCAACTTGGACATCTTCGGACGGCGTCTCCTGCAGTCGATGGGGACAATGGCAGCCCCTGCAGTGTTTCCGACTGCTCTTCGAAGCGAATCTGCACTGTTTCTCGTCCCTGTTCAAGTCCTGCGTTTTTCGCATTGAAAGACTCATCCTTCGGGTGGGCAAGTTTAGTTGAACGCTGTGTCTTGGCCTTAAGTTAAATGATTTCATGCATCTACTATATAGCTAGCTAAAGAATTTCTGATTTTTTAATTATTGAGAAATCAACTTTTTCGACCATAGATTATGTGTAACCAACTGAGCGACAAGTTCCTTGCCAAGTTCCTGAAGATATTTTTTTACTATAAGATTGCTTTTTGCAAATGACATAATGAAATTCTGTAATTGCAGCGGTCTCTGCTATTAAAGCGCCGACAGAAGTAACAATTTTACGACCAAAAGCTGCATCTGCAAGCAAGCTATACAACAGAGCAAATCGCTTGTGTGGCTTGAGGGGCTGTTTAATTTTCGCAGCTTCACTCCGACATCGTCACGTCATCGCTCAGGCCGGGAGGCCATCTGCCGGAACCGGGAATCCACAGCCCAAGAATTTAAAAACTAAAAAAAGTTACAAAGTCTGATCGAACTAGCGAACACACAACACACACACACACGGGGCTGATAAGTTTCACGCTTGTGTTTTTAGTTTTCGGTTCCCCCCTCCCAATTTTGACACCTCGAGCTTTCGGAATGGCCACAAAATTCTAGCACTCGCTCAAAATGTGCCGTTTTGTTGCTTTTTTACGGATGTCGTTCGGTATTTTGCACTTCGCTGTTGCAACGCGCGGCTTCCCTCAGTGTCCACATAAGTCTTCTTCACGCGGAGGGTTCCAGTCGAATGGGAGGCAGGAAAGCGAGCTGTTGTGGTCTTTAAAAAAACAAGCGCAGCTGTTTTTAGATGGATGGAGGAACCTTTTGTGCGGCTGGCTGGTTCTGCCCGCTTCTGCCGCCGCTCTGTCTGCGGGCAGTCCCCGATCTGGAATTCGCTCCTTCTTAGCCCAGCTGCGTCCCGGTTCCGCCCATAAACTCGGCGACTTCTTTTGCAGCGATTCGACACTGCGTGGTTGCGGGGAGTTATCTATTTATTTATCTACGCTTCATTTCAAAGCTCTACTATCTGCTCCGTTTTTCTCACTTTTATCTTGATCTCTAATCTTTGCCTCTAAATCAGAAATAGTCAGTTACTAACCCTGTCAGTCAGTCAGTCACTCACCCTGTCAGTCAGTCAGTCACTCACCCTGTCAGTCAGTCAGTCACTCACCCTGTCAGTCAGTCAGTCACTCACCCTGTCAGTCAGTCAGTCACTCACCCTGTCAGTCAGTCAGTCACTCACCCTGTCAGTCAGTCAGTCACTCACCCTGTCAGTCAGTCAGTCACTCACCCTGTCAGTCAGTCAGTCACTCACCCTGTCAGTCAGTCAGTCAGTCAGTCAGTCAGTCAGTCAGTCAGTCAGTCAGTCAGTCACTCACCCTGTCAGTCAGTCAGTCACTCACCCTGTCAGTCAGTCAGTCAGTCAGTCAGTCAGTCAGTCAGTCACTCACCCTGTCAGTCAGTCAGTCAGTCAGTCAGTCAGTCAGTCAGTCAGTCAGTCAGTCAGTCACTCACTCACTCACCCTGTCAGTCAGTCAGTCAGTCAGCCACTCACCCACCCTGTCAGTCAGTCAGTCACTCACCCTGTCAGTCAGTCAGTCAGTCAGTCAGTCAGTCAGTCAGTCAGTCAGTCAGTCAGTCAGTCAGTTATGAGTCAGTCATTGATTATTGTCAAAGTGTTTTCGACCTTTTTAAAAGATATATAATGTTTATATTTGAATAGTTAGCCCAATTTTTGTTGAAAGAAAATATATCTATTTGTTGCAACGCAAAAAATGGTGTGTCCCATTTCTACAAAATTAAATATTTGCCGAGTTAATTTAAGCAACAAATCTAACCGTAAATTTTTTTATACATTTAAAAAACTTTTTGGGCATTCCGAATTTTATATTGAAATTCGTTTGTAGAAGTTAACTATAGCTACCAGGCAAAATTATCAATTAAATAACTATTCGCCAGTGAGTAGTAAAATATTTGGCCTATAAGCATATTTTAACTCTCATGTTTAGCAGAATGTCCATCCAGGTTTGGATTCTGTTGCTCCTGGTGTCGCTCTTTGCGCTGCTTGGTAAGAGCCTCTCTGCTATCTGAATAATCAGGTTGGCTGTTGCTGTCCTGTTTTCGTGCGACCGCATGATCCCATATCTACTTTGCAGGCTCGATCGATGCCGCCAAATGCAGGGAATGCGGCTTCAGATGCTATCGTAGTGTTAGGCCATGCTGCGAAGGCTATTGCTCCTGGTTCAGGTGCAAATGCGGATATAATTGATCGTAATGGGAGGTCTTTGAGTGCCTGGGCATCCA
Source organism: Macrostomum cliftonense (assembly GCA_950096795.1). Classification (NCBI taxonomy): domain Eukaryota; kingdom Metazoa; phylum Platyhelminthes; family Macrostomidae; genus Macrostomum; species Macrostomum cliftonense. The sequence goes on from CATNEM010000182.1 coordinate 1,499,372, forward strand.
AATTTAATGATATTGTCACTTTTGCCTTACAATACAACGTTAGAGAGCATTGAAGCTTGATTTTAAATGCATTGAAGAGCTCTATAAAAGAAGTATAAGCACAAAATCTGCTGCTGACGATCTGACCAGTCATCCATCGATCTACCTGTCTATCTATCTTTATCTATATATCTATCTATCTTTATCTAAATATCTATCTATTTATTTATCTATCTATCCATCTATATCGGTATTAAGATTTGCTAGTCATTTAAAGGAGTCATATTTAGCTTTATAAATTCACAGAAGGTATGTATTTTGTGTACGATCTATCTACATCTACTAGATAGATAAGTAGATGTTTCGATGTGCATTTTGTGTACGAGTAACTGGCTTTAAGTATTCTGGGTGTAGTAAGAGGCATGGTAAAGTCTAATTAGAATCAAAGGCGCAAAGATTAGAGTCAAAGCACGTTTTGATTTATAGTTTCATGGCTGCATGAGACAGAATAAATGAAAATGGCTTTGCTGTTAGCATTCACGGTTGCTCTTGCGTTAATACGCAACGAATAAAGCATGCGTTCAAAAGGATAATGGCATAGGCTTGGCTGCAATTTTTTTCCTTTCATTTTACACAGCTGCTGCTTTTACTGCAGTAGATAATGCAATTCCCAGAGCTACATGTACCAACGCAAGCTACAGAAGTCTCTGATAGAAGCTTGAAGCAGTTCATTGGCTTATTGATCGCAAACGAAAATAGGTTCAACTCTTTGTTTGACGGCGCTAGCACTGAGCAAGAATCCGACTCACGTGAGCTTCACTTGAACAGTTGAGCAGTCTCTGGATTGCGTTTGGCAAGAATAGATTTCTACTAGAGTTCTTAGAAACTAATTGAGAAACTCTTGTGAATTCACAATGAGATGAGGGAAAACTTATTTTTTTTAAAATAAAGTTGACCTGGACGGCAGGCGTGTTGCCACGTGCGACTGATGTGTCCGTTCTTCAGCATGAATAAGTGGCGAAGATGGAGAATATCTCGCAAGTATGAAAATTTCAATGAAATTAGACACCAAATTGCAGAGTTGCATAGAGAGGGCTCGTTCCCACTGTATTAACGTAGCCCGACTTCTAAGTGAGCTGAAGTTGATCTACAGCGACAATTCTGCCCTATTATTTGGTTTTCAATTCGGAAAGTCAAATTGGTCAATTGGTTTTCGAAGCGTTGGTGGCGGAAGCGGAAGTGTCAGCGGCAGAAACGACTGAAACGGTAGAAATGGCTGTCCAAGCGGCAGAAGGTCTTTGTTGTTGCAAGTAGGGGCATCGGCGGGCAAGCAGTACTGACCGGGCAGCCACTGGGTTGGAAAAGCCGTTGGGAGGCCTGCAAGGATGCGGGGAGGTTTTGGTTCTCCATCAAGTGTGAGAAATTCATGGACAAATCCTGAAAGTGCACAGTAGACTCGTACCAGCAATAAATTCTGGCGGCGGCAGCGGTGGCAGAGGCGGCAGCAACGTTGGTGGTAGCGGCAGCAGCAGCAGGTCAGCCACAGGAGCCGGTCGCCGCTTGTACCGCTTCCTGCGCCTCAAAAAACTGCCATTGTCAAACATGTCCTCGGACCGGGGATCCAACGCCCAATAGTTGCCTTTGCCGGGGATGCCCGGCTCGCGGGGCACCTTCACGAAGCAGTCGTTTAACGACAAATTGTGCCGAATGCTGTTTTGCCAAGCTGGAAACCTGTCAGTTATTGATTGATGTTTATATATAATTTTTTTGTTGTCTGAATCTGTCAAACTACCAATTAAAAGAAGCAAGTTCTTCACACACCTATCCCTATAGTAGGGAAATCTGTTAGCAATGAACTCGCAGATGCCACTGAGTGTCAGTCTTCTGTTAGGCGATTGTAGGATAGCCATAGCAATCAGTGCGATGTAACTGTAGGGCGGCTTAGCTTGCTGCTCCTGCCGCCCTGCCTGTTTTTGCTGCTTCTGTGGCTTTTTATTCGGCTTGCGCAGTTGCTGCTCAGATTCCACTGTCGAAATTGGGTCTTCAGAGCATGCATCGCAAAAATTTCTAGAATTACTGTCCATTTTTCTTATTTCTATAAAATTTTTTGACGAGATTGCAGCGAGACGAACAATATGCGATTCAGCTATATGAATTTCGTTCATATAGCTGAATCGTATACCGGCAAGTAGTGACCGGCAGTCTGCTTGTGTTCTTATTGGCTGCCGTCTTTTTTAAGTAACCTTATGCGAGGGGAAACTTGTCAATCTGCATGGAAGTTAGTAGCCACATGTAGAAATGAAGTAGTTAGAATCTTACGCATTCTAAGTAACCATAGTCGGGTTAATACTGTATAGCCGCCACGCCCACAGCTGAGTCCATATAATTTGGGTTCGGATCGCATGGTTTTACTTATACTGATTGGCTGAAGACTGAATGCCTGTTGCACTCTTGGTCCATCATGACTGTGACCAACTTAGCTCATCATATTGGATGATATCGTGTCTACGTAGTACAATATCCATCCCAATAGTAAGTTTTTATCAACAATGAATAGTAAACAGAACACGGAACAAGTTTCAATTCTCAGTGGTAATAACTTTGGGTCCTGGCAGCTGGCAGCTATTGATCGCCAGTTGTCTTAGAGCTGACGAAACGCTGTTGCTTGCATGTACCTGTTCCTTTGAAGCAAATCGCTGGCCACGAAGGCTCTTCTCCATACTTGGGAACATGTAGAAGTCTGCCGGAGCCAAATCAGGTGAGTAGCGCGGCTGGCTGAGGAGCTTGCAGTCCCAGGATTCCAGCAGCTCCTCTACCCGTTGGGCTCGGTGCACTTGGGCATTGTTGTGATGGAAAATCACCCCGTCCTCAAGAAGACCAGGAACCTTGTTTCTTTCTGATAGTTAGCCTCAATTTATAATTATTAGTGATATTTTGAGTGGTAGATATTGAGCCATGACATTCACGAGGTCATAATTTACACCAAGGATGTCTTTAATGGCTTCTACTAGTGGTCCTCGGTTCACCTATTTTTAATTATATATTCCACTGGTTAAAAAATGATAACTTGATGCCAGAGTTTCGACACGCGATGAGGGAACATAGAACTGCACATGTCCTGGACGTAAACTCAACTAACATGTAATTTTCTTCAGATCTTGATAATACGAGCGTATTTTGGTTGAGCTTGCTAGTCTAATTTTGACGCTCAGTCATTCAGCTAGCGTGATGAAGACTAATAAAAAAAGGTGTTGCACGTCACAAGGACATCTTAAGTACTGTAAAGACCCATACTGAAGATGTGCTTGGTTGCAATTTTACACCTGTTCACTTCAGCAAAATTAAATTTTCCGGTTTCTTGAACTGAATTTCCGTTTTGACTTCACCGTTAATAAGCTCAAAAGTCAAAACGGCATAAATTTTTAGGAAAAATTTTTAAAGCCCTTTTTAAATAGTAAAATAATTTGATGCTTTAAAAACTGATTCCATAAATCCCACAGACAATAATGAGATAGACAGAATAATATCTCATTATTTTATAACTTGTTGAGTTAGGTAACTATTAAAAATTTTGAAATTTATTTACCGGTGGTTAATGGACTCAAATTTAAGTACGTGTATATTCTTGTCAAGTGACCAGTAGTAGACGAGTATCACCCAGTATGTGACCATTATGGGTCCGTGACGCGGTTAAAGAAGTTTTATTTGAGAGTTTTGCTCCTGCATTTGTTGCTTAAAGAAGCTTTATCATTTTACTTCAAATTAAGTCTTGCATAAGCTAACATAAGGTTATGTTGCTTTAGCTTTTTACCAAGTGTTGTGGCTACTGTACTGGTAAAACAAAATCAAGAATAAAGCCTTTAGTCGGTGGAAAGCAGTTTGTTTTGTTAATATATTAAGGGCTCAACAAAAATAATGAAGTATGTAAAAGAAAATTGTCTCGTGTTTATCATGCATCTGTATGCATTGATGTGTTTATGCATCAATGTAAGTGGATTTGAAGCAAGTAGTAAGTAGTAGTAAATTTTTTAAAATTAATCAATTTTACATTGATTGACTAAAAGAATTTTAAATCATGTTTATTAATCAAACAATTTTAGTATGTTTTAAACTTAGAATTAAGAATTAGACCTATAATAAAGTAAATGTTTATTTTTAAACCAAAAAATTAGTGTCTATCCTTTTATTTTGCCTTTAGCTAGGTCTAGTTATAGAATAAATCAATAAATTATTGAATAAATGTAAAGACAATGAAGTTTTCTCTTCTAATATGCTCAGTCTAATTAAATTAGTTCCTATTATCTATATAAAATATTTTGGCTAAAATTATATTAGCTACTATAACTAGCTATAGGAATTGTAAATTTATATAAAGTTTGCATAATATGGCTTCCAGTTAATTTGGCGACAGTCCAATTTGGCTACAACCAATTCAGTGACTAAGTCCATTTGGCAACAGTTGATTCGGCGACAGCAAATTAGGTTCTGCAAAAAATTATTCTGATTGAGAATTTAATTTGACATTACTTACTTTGTGCAAAAGTGATTATTGTGATTATTTCTTAGGAAATTTATTTGTTTTTGTTTGACTATAATTATACAAACAAGATTTTTAATTTGCTAGCAAATTCTGGCTTGTTTGTATAAAATTATTCTCCAATCTCCGCCTTTATAAATTGGGGTGTTGCAGATGCCCAGGAGTTGTTCTCGGTCTGACAGCATCCTTGTAAAGGCAGACGCACTGCTCCTTTCCAAGTTCCTAGTGCATTATCACATTATATACATGTAAAGATTTAGCTAATTTGCAAAGATTTAGAGGAGATTACAAGGAATATAGGAGGATATCAAGAAGAAATGTTTTGCAGGAGGTTTTTTTGGTCCTTTTGTATAGATGGCACACATCCCCCAAATTTTTTTTGGTGTACACTATGCTGCCTTCCTGACTATGGCTAACTTCCTGACAAATTAATAAAGCGTTTCAAATCATATGAAATGTACACAGCAGTAGCAGAGCAAATTATTCCTGGGAGGGGCACCAGCACTTCTAAGACATGGGGCTGATTTAGCCTCAAGATTTTTTTACGTTATCATCACGTCAGCACAAATTTTCCTTGGATATAGCCATTTTTCCACGCTATAGCCAGATGCAGTGCCAGATTCTTCTTTGCTAGTGCCACTCATAGATGCTGGAATTTCTTACTTTGCTGGCACCGATAAGTATGGATAAAATAAAATTGTTGACAAACTTCCGCAAAAATTAAAGATGGTTGATTATTGTGGTAATGGCTTTTTCAGATACAAAACAGTAAACTAAAAATTTTTAAGCAATAGGAAATAGTTTGCTTATATGTAGTTTAGTTTATTTGTATATATGACAATTAAGTTTGTCGCGATTGAATTTCGCAATTAGTACAATGTACAAGTACAGTACATTGTACTAAAATTGCTAAAGGTTTCTTATCTTTCCATTGTTTAATTATGATGCTGGATTCATGCAGCTGCTTTGTACAACACAGATATTGATACATACTGGCGGCCTGGTACACCTTAGAGCAAATCAACCAAAAACTAGACAGCTAGCTGGACAGTTATTATCGTTAAATAGTAAATACACTCGTATACAGTTTTAACAGTGGTTTAATAGCAAGGTGAGTTGCAGACAGAGTTAAAAAGCACCAAAAAAGTTTACCCTGCTGATCATTTGCACAGCTGAATTCTTTTTTAATAGCACCAATATCAAGGGCATCCGTGTGCTGCTGGTGAACATGCAGAATGGCAATGCTGTTGAGTCGCTCTGCTGTCATCGTCGAGCGCAGGAACATCTTCAGCCTTCTTAGAGCAGAGAACAAGCAGTTCAGCAGTGGCAGTTCCGACTGGCAGAGTTAAAAACAGCCTTACTAGGATAGCCACCTGGTCAACTAGAACCCGTGTTGGCTTCTCCCAGTTGCGCAGCTCACTGACAATGTCACCCACAGTCCGCACCTCCACCCACATTCCCATGAAGTCCTGCATAAATATAGGAAAATACAGGACTCTGATGAAATTGACATAGTTATTGGATGGTTATCAGCTATGCACATTAATGGAACTAGGGAGTTATAGCGTAGAGGTTAGGGTGTCAAACTCAGGGTTGGAAGGTCCTGGGTTCAAACCTGTACTTGGCTAATGTCAAGTACCGACACATATGGCTAGCAGGCATGCATGCAGTACGCACTATCACTGCATATTACGAGTGTAATTTAGCTTAGAATATGTTTATGCAAGCAAGGACAGATTTTTTGTAAGCATAAGAATAAAAACATAAACAGATGCATACAGTACTAACTTGCAGAACGGCTAACTGTCGGTGTAGTCGTGAGGCATCCAGATCACTGGCAAAGTGATGGAGAATGGCAGTTAGATTGGAGTCATCAGAGACAACTGGACCTCCTGCAGCCCTCAGAAGCACAGATTCAATCTGGCAAGCCAATTGCATCCCTGGCTTATCAAATTGTCAGTCAATAGCTGAGACAGCAACGTCCAGGAACTCAAAATACTGCTTCCTGTAGTACTCCATTGCTGTGAGCTGAGCTGGCTGGCTGCCATTGTCAAAATGCTGCAGATGTCGTCGGGCTCTTGGAACCTTTGGATCATCAACTCCACACGACTTAGCTTCATCGATTGTGGATGCATACATCCGATTGAACTGCTCATCGGTGCACATTTTCTGAATCAGCTCAGTTGCATTCTCTGCCACCTTTTTGGCCTGGGCAAGTGACATTGTTTCTGACTGCAGTGAAACAGAGCAGCTGTCAATCAACTCAAAGACCAGTAGAGTAGCCCTGTACGCAAAGAACACATTGAATGACTCCAGACTCTTGAGACTCTTTGATGTCGTTGCCTGATCAAACGCTGCGCTTTCAGAAATCTCTTGCAGTGATGCGGCCAGGGAGTCAGTAGTTGTTGAGGATGCTGGAAATTGTTGCAGCTCAAACACTCCATCGTGTCGGACACAGCGGCTTGAGACCAGATGCGTCCGGAAATGAAAAATATATCGTCATTCGGCAAGGTGAGTTTTTGAAAAAGTACACAAGGTCTTGAGCAATGCCAAGCACATCTCGCACAATTGCAACTGATGATGCAGCTTCCTGAACCACCAAATTCATGGAATGGGCCATGCAGTGCACAAAAATGGCCCTTGGCTCAATCTCCTAAATGCGCTTGGCAACTCCACTGATAGAGCCAGCCATCGTCGAGCAACCATCGTATCCTTGACCTCGATTGCATTGGTTATCCAAAGAAAGCCTCGAGAGGGCATCCAGCAGTAGTCAGGAAATTCCTGCACCGGAGGCATCTGAAACTTCATAGAAGCCCACAAAGTCTTCTGACACATTGAACTGATCGTCAACCCATCTCAATGCAATGCACAACTGCTGCTTGCCTTTGCAATCTGTAGTCTCATCCGCAAGTACAGCATAGAACTTGGCTTCTTTGATGAGTTGGATCAGTGTTCGCAGCACTTGGTTGCTCATCAGCTTGAGTATCTCATTTTGAATGTCATGACTCAAATATTTGCATCGATGAGATCCCTGCAGGAAGGCTAGAAGCTCGCTATTATCAGTAGTCTGTAGTCTAAGAAGCTGCACAAGGTTGCCTTCATCTGATCCGTGGCCTCTCACACTCAGACCCTGTCTGCCTAAAAACTGAAGTGACGTCACAACTGCATGAAGACCCTTTTGGTTGGTCACCTGGTCTTGGTTCTTCTGCTGGACAAGTTGAGAGTCAATGGTTTGTCCCTTTGTATAGTGGACCCACTTCTCCATTGCCTCTCGGTGCTGAGTCGATTTTTGATGAGTAGTGAAGTCCCTGCCCATGTCTTTCCAATTCTGGAACCCATTGACACAGAAAGCCTGCTCAAGCTTTGAGCAAAATCTTAGCAAGCCAAGAGCGTGAGCATCGTGGCAGGGTTGGCAAAAAACAGACTGCTTTTCTTCATCCCAATGAAGCCAGGGAAATTTCTCGAAGTTAGAATGTTGAAAACTACGGTTCTTTTTCCCAAAAGTCTTCATTGGAAATGTCTTTTTTGGTTGGCTTGGAACAAAAATTAGCACCGGATTAGACTTACGTTCGACAACAGGCTCATTGCCAGCTGTAGTTGACGAAATGTCAGGAGTAGACTTGGATGAAACTATGTCTTCGCTCAGACTCCTGTCTGTGATATTGTCTTCTGGGGTTTTAGTTGCTACTGCTGCTGAAGCATTCGTCTCATCAGAGCTACTTGCATTGTCTGTTCTCATCTGCTCAAAGAAGTCTGTTATTTTCCTTTTTTTAGATGCTGTACCATTACCATTAGTCGAGGTGGTCGTCATTGTTATTCAATGTGTCCAAAGAGAGGTCTTATTTTTGCGTATCATACAAGGCAAGAGTTGAAATGTTCCTGGTTGCTTTTCAATTGGTTGGGGTTGTGGTCTGTGGAATGGGAGTGGGGGGAGGCAACTTTTAGAATTAAACCCCAGTGAGTGCACAAGCACTTTGTGCATACATGAATGACCACACTATATGTGTGTACAAATGTACATATCATACATCAATCCAATCCAACCCTCATTCCTCCACGACCTGTGCTAGCATGGGGGGAGATTCTTCTGAGGGAGAGGGCCGAGGGGTTGGGTAAGGCCTTTGAAAAGTAAAGCTAAGCAGACTATGAACACTAAGATAGACTATGAAAGGATAATAACTCAAGGTGGGACAAGCAGCACTAAATATGACAAATGACTATAGCTATTTGTTTATTTCTCTTTTTTTGAGGCCAAATAAAAGAAAAATACCATTACAACATAAAACGTAACAGTTTTTGCACATGCTACAGTTGGGGGGGCACTTTGCATTGAGTGCTGCACCTACTAAATTTCAGGGGGGGCACGTGCCCCCTGTGCCGCGGGCTTCCGCCGCCCATGAATGTACATTAGGTATATTAATGGCGCGCAGTATACATTTTCTGTCGCATACATGTACATGTAGGCAGTCAAAAGAATCCTCAAATGATGCATGAATTTTTTGTGTGTATTCTGCACACACTTCCGCACAAACTAAGCAAAGTAGGAATAAACCAACGAATTTTTGGTTATATTAATTTTTAATCTTAGCAAGCTGATGAGTTTTAAAGGGGCTTTTTTGTTAAGTTTTATAATTATATTGTGTCGCCAAATTGGTTTTCGCCAAACTGACTTGTCGCCAAATTAACCTGTCGCCGAATTGACTAGTACCCAATAATACTATGCTCTAATGTATACAAAGATTATATATATATTATAGTAATAAATGGTAAATTGTATAGTAATAAATAGTAGGCCTACTAAATAGAATATAGATACCATTGCTAAAGAGATAATTTATATCCTTAATAATTTTTAAGATTTTTATGAAATCTGAATTGCTGCCAATATATTTGTTGTAGGGCTCCTTCTCTGCTGATATCTATTTAGCGTTCTTCTCTAAAACACTTTCCCTATAATATTACTTTATATCAATTATACGACTAGCATGTATATGGTAGCGTTTCACACAGTGCCGAGCAGCAAGCACTGATCTCCAGCCTGAAGGCATACCGTGGATCAGAGGGTCACGGCCTTTCACTCTAGCTTCACTCTACTATCACTCATCTTTTCACTCCTACTTTATGCACCTAATGTGTGGGATCTGAGTATCAATCTGAGTATCAATCTGAGAATCAATCTGAGAACAAATTTGCAAATGCTTCCAACACTTACTCCTCAAGCCTCTGCTCAAATAACTAAGGCTTTTACTTGCCAAAACACTAGATAGGTTTTGCTTGTAAAGCTCTTTTATTAAGGGCTAAAACCTCTTGCTTTTCCAGCAGTTAATTCACATGTATTTATAGTATTTTGCCTTAAGTTTTGTTATAATTACTATAATATACTAATATTATTGCACCTATAATACAGTATTATTACAGAACAGTAAAACAAAGATTAGGAAAATAAAGCTACATTATTACAGTACAGATAAACAAAATTCAGCAAAAATTTGAATTTTTATAAAGTAATATTATTATGAACTAGGCCTTCCACATATTTTGTTAACTTAAATGCTATGAAAATATGAAATAGGCAAATATAATATTATTATAAAATTTTTTAAGTAGCATTGATATAAAATTAAATATTTGTTACTATAAAAGAAGGAGCAATTATGGAAAGCAAAATAAACTAAATTGTGTTATATTATACCTTTGGTATATATAATATATTTTGATGTTAAAGGGCAATCCTTTGTGACTATTTAAATATTTCAAGTCTTGTTAATAAGTTCATAGTTATTTATGGCCATAGAGCTAGAAAAGGCCATTGGCATTGTCCCAAAGTGCTAATGTGGGCCAAGTGCCATTGAGCCAAGTACCAAGTACATATAGAGTAGGATCTGAAAATAGGAACTTAGATGGGAAACTCAGCGCCTAAAATAATAATTTGGAGACTAAAAACCATGTCTCTTCTGATTTTTAAGAATGCCTTTCAACTTGGAATCAGTATATTTACCAATTGGCACTACAAGTTGCTACCAATGAATACATAGAAATTAGAAGGAAAAAGTACTATTACACAGAAAAATACATATAGCAGTCTATTTAAGTAATTCCAACAAACCTACTTTTAATAATTTTTTAAAATAATTTTTGAATATTTTACTTTTAAAAAATATTGTATAACTTTTTCCAATAATAGACTAAAATTTAAAATTAATTTTCAAATACTTTTAGGGAAAATAATAGTTAATTTTATTACTAAAAAATTATTATTTTTTAATCTTAAAATTATATTACAAAAATGCCAGAAATGATATTTAATAAAATTAATTATAACCTAGGGTATATTTTATTAATTGTGCAGGTAAAAAAGTATATTTTATAATTATTGGTATGCAATACAAAATATTAAAAAATGGTATAAATTATTTTATTATTCCATTTTGTTTGCCAGTCGCACATAAAAGAATTTTGTATCCATTGTATACATGCACATAGATTTAATTCATTTTATTGAAAACATTATTAGTTTTTATAAAATATGCCTTGGATTATAACCAAAGTAGCCATCCTATTTTCTTGTACAATATTATTTTAAATTTTGCATATAATTTATAAAATCTATGAAAAATTTTAAAGGAAGAATTAGTTTACTTTAACTAACTAACTAGGTTTAAATAAATAAGCAATAAGAAAATTTTCTTACTCCTGCCTATTTGTGCTCTAAATATGGTATGAAGTTATGCATATTAGAAGCAGTAAAAGAATTTAGGATAAAAGTTTTTGCTAAAAAGGTTTCAAGTATGTATGAAAAATTTACAGTTTTTTAGAATTTATAGAAAAATTAATTTATTTCTAGATTGCACCACAATTTTAATGTAATGTAGGCACTACAACCTGGTCAAGACCTGTCATCATCTATACAAGCAGTTATGCTCAGACGCAGAGGTCTCATCAAGTTGCTATACGGACGCCACAACTGGTTGGAAATTTTGTTTGGTCTATTCAGCAGCTAGTGAGTGACGGTTGCCCTATCTATCCGATGGAAATGTGAGCATTAAGTTATTGTTTGGCATTAAAATTCTAATATTACAAATAATAGATAAACCTATAATACCCAATGAGCCCAAAATCACAGTTATTTATGACATTAAAAATTTTATGCAGAATTTATACAGAATAAATTAGACAATTGGATTTTAAAATAACCGTTTTAGAATTTAAACTACAGATTGAAAAGGTAAATTTTATTATCTAATTGGAGCTTTCTGTATTAATATCCTAAGTGATTAAATTCCTCATATTTCTTCAAGTGCCTGTGGTAAGAGTGGTTGTTCAGATTTCTTTGGATATTCAGAAAAAGTGACATTTTCTGTCGGGTCGCTTTCACTATCCCGAAATTTCACTTCCTCTAAAATCTTGCTATTGTCAATGCTATTTGAGTTTTCGAGATAGGGAAAGACATTGCTAGACTTTCGAGGAAGTGAAATTTTGGGATAGTGACACCGCAAAACAAAATGATTGACAGATTAATCAGCACTCAGCACGGCGCTGTGCCCTGGCTAAACCAATCAGACTGGTCGTCGCATCTGCTAGTGCTGCAGAATCAGCGATTCGCCATCACGCTGGACGATTCAACGCCTGGCGCTCACGTCAAATTCGATAGCAAAGGCGCTCGGTTGTTCTATTTTTCCGTTATTAGTTTGAAGCCTGAGCCGGCTAAACTGGAGCGATTGGTGCGTTGTTAGGGCTGAACTTGTGTACTCAATACTTCATATTGTATTTGATTTATTGTCTGATTGTTTCCAGGGCCTATTAAAGCAGTCGTGCGATACCGCTGTGCACTTTACTCCGACTGGCAATGTGCCAATCAGCATGCCGCTGCTGCGGCTGGATACCAATACTACGGTAGTCATTCAGCCTGGGCAGGTGCAATTCTTTCGGTTAGTAACGATTTATTTTTAACGGACTTTTATATAAGTAACGATTAAAATAAAAAAATTAGCGCTGAAAAAAATTTTTCAGCCTAGCTGTGCCACAGATGGCCTACAGCGTCCAATTAGAAATAACTGGCTGCCATTTGATGAACAGCGCCAAAAGGCTCATCATTTTGGACAGCTCCGACTGCCAGCTGTTTGCCAGCGTCTCCGCCGGAGCTGCCAGCGATCCGCGGCCGGCTCGGCAGGCGGCAACTGAAGCGGCTACGACATCGCCGAGAACAAAGACTAGACTGTTGCTATTTGCCGACCGATTGTCACCCCTGACCGACGACAATTATTTATCATTGGCTCATAATGCAAAATTTCTGTTGAGTTTCAATATTTTAGTGCGCATGCACCAGTATTGTCGGCCATTGTTGTACACCACGTCATCATCTCCGGCCACCTCGGCGTCTAAGTTTGCCTGCGAGCTGTTTCCGCTGGGTTTGCAGGTTTGTTCACTTCACAGACCATGCATTTCATGATGCTTAAACATTTCTTTCACAAATCCTATATTTCTCAATTCCTTAACGTCCCATTTCACACCCTAGATTTTGCAACGCATAAAAATCCCATTTCACACACTGCCCTGCTAGAGTTTACAATGCCTAAACATCCCATTTCACACACCCTAGATTTCACAATGCCTAAACATCCCATTTCACACACCCTAGATTTCACAATGCCTAAACATCCCATTTGACACACCCTAGATTTCACAATGCCTAAACATCCCATTTGACACACCCTAGATTTCACAATGCCTAAACATCCCATTTGACACACCCTAGATTTCACAATGCCTAAACATCCCATTTGACACACCCTAGATTTCACAATGCCTAAACATCCCATTTGACACACCCTAGATTTCACAATGCCTAAACATCCCATTTGACACACCCTAGATTTCACCATGCCTAAACATCCCATTTGACACACCCTAGATTTCACAATGCCTAAACATCCCATTTGACACACCCTAGATTTCACAATGCCTAAACATCCCATTTGACACACCCTAGATTTCACAATGCCTAAACATCCCATTTGACACACCCTAGATTTCACAATGCCTAAACATCCCATTTGACACACCCTAGATTTCACAATGCCTAAACATCCCATTTGACACACCCTAGATTTCACAATGCCTAAACATCCCATTTGACACACCCTAGATTTCACAATGCCTAAACATCCCATTTGACACACCCTAGATTTCACAATGCCTAAACATCCCATTTGACACACCCTAGATTTCACAATGCCTAAACATCCCATTTGACACACCCTAGATTTCACAATGCCTAAACACCCCATTTGACACACCCTAGATTTCACAATGCCTAAACATCCCATTTTACTCACCCTAGATTTCACAATGCCTAAACATCCCATTTGACACCTCTTAGATTTCACAACGCCTAAACATCCCATTTAACACCTCTTAGATTTGACAACGCCTAAACATCCCATTTCAAAAACCCACCGTTTTCCACAAAGCACACCGTTAGAGTAACGAGAAATATGAATTATCAAAATAGTAAGAGTCGCTCCGCAATTTTGCAGAACTACGACATCTACGGCGGCATGTCCATCAGCCCCAGCAGCCCGAACGGTGCCGAAGGCACACTTCGCATTCATCGCGCTATGCCGGTTGTGATTCCCTTTAAAATTGACGCCGCGTTTGATTCGGTCCGCTATCTGTTGATTGACATCGAGACCAGAGCTGAACCGGCGTCTCTGGACTTCTGTCTCAGCCGGCAGCTCAGCCTTGGCCTCGATAGTCGCGACAAATTTTGCGAACTGCAGTTCAGCTTGGACTCGCGTACCGGCGCCCCGCTGCACCGTGTGATGCCGCATCCGCCAGCTGGAGTCTGGTACTTGGCCATTGTTAACCGCCTCACCGTCAGGTTAGTTTGTTGATTAGTGACTGACTGACTGACTGACTGACTGACTGACTGACTGACTGACTGACTGACTGACTGACTGACTGACTGACTGACTGACTGACTGACTGACAGGGTGGGTGAGTGGCTGACTGACTGACTGACTGACAGGGTGAGTGAGTGAGTGAGTGAGTGAGTGACTGACTGACTGACTGACTGACTGACTGACTGACTGACTGACTGACTGACTGACTGACTGACTGACTGACAGGGTGGGTGAGTGGCTGACTGACTGACTGACTGACTGACTGACTGACTGACTGACTGACTGACTGACTGACTGACTGACTGACTGACAGGGTGAGTGACTGACTGACTGACTGACTGACTGAATTTATTTCCTGCTCTCCAAAAATTCCAGGGCGGAGATTCTGTTAGACATCAGAACAAAGGAATGCCCAGCGGAGTGCTTGAAAGGCGGCAGATGCGAGAAGCAATCGCTAGAGTCCCTCTCCATATTTGTCTGTCGCTGCTACGATGGCTTCGGCGGCGACCTGTGCGAATCTCGCGTGCCTGTCAGCCCGAATCCGCTGGCTTCGCTGTTGCTGCTCTGTCTGAGCAACGCCGCCTTCCTGCCCACCGTCGTGCTGGCCTGGAGGCGCGGCCTACTAGTTGAAGGCCTCATGTACTGCACAGCCATGCTGGCCTCTACGGTGAGAATTAGATTTTTTTGAATTCGTTAGATTTCAAAATATAGAAGCTAAAACGCATAGGCTGGTTCCTTTGTTACAAAAAATCATTTTTTAAAGTTAAGACTAGGGATAAGCAGCTGGATCTTCTCTGCCACTAATATTAAAAAAACGCGCATATCCTGCTTATAAGAATCGTTGAGTAGTAGTATACCTAACATTCAACACAAAATTTCTCCAATCAAAACCAGCTTTATCACGCCTGCGATAACAACTACTCGCATCATTGGTGCGTATTGCCGTTTGACACGTTGGGCAAGCTGGACTTTCTCGGCGCATTTTTAAGCCTATGGGTCACCTTGCTGCTGTTAATTGATCTCACCCTGCCGGTTAAACAGCTAATGCAAACGGCCGGCTCGTTGTTCCTTATGATTGGCGTACTTATCGATCGGACTAGCTTTGTGATCATCGCTGTGCCGCTTGGTTTCGGCTTCTTAGCTCTGATAGTGTCATGGGTGAGTAATTGATCTTAGGGATGCGTTTCACTTTCTCGAAGCTTCCACTCTCGCTAATTATCATCTCATGCTGCTTTCGTTTGAATGTGGGTATCGAAAACTAATGCTTCAAAAAACGGATATGTGGTCATTTCTATATGGTCAGTCTTGTCATGGACGCCTAGAAGTCTTCTGCTGTCTTCTAAAAAGTTAAATTCTGAGAAAGTGAAAGATTTCTATGTTCTAGGATGTAAAACTGTCTCATTTTTTATATTACCATTTTTAAGCTAATATTAACAAATTACAATAAATCATACAGTAGATTTACTTGCGCAACTACTTACAGTAGAAAAATACGCAAAATTTCCATTCCTAATATAACAAATTCAGTCCTGCCGTTGCTACACCAATCGGCGCTGCTACCCGCCAATGAGGCTGTTCGTAACCAGCCTGTTGCCAGGCGGCGTCCTGGCCCTAGTCGGCTTCGCCATGTTCGCCTTAGTTGACACTCGCTCAAATTATTATTTGGTTCACTCTGGCTGGCACTGCTGCGTGGCTATTGCCATATTATTGTTTATATTGCCGCGCGATCCGCTAAGATTTCTGCCGCGCAGCAGCGTCGACGTCGGCGGCGCTGTTGAAGGCAGGCGGAACTGCGGCATTGATCGCTGCTTTGTTCTTGGTAGCCGCGGCGTGCACGGCGCCGACGATCCAGGCGACGGCGTCGGTCTTGGCATCAACGGCGAGATTGAATATTCGGTGCTGCCCATGGTCGATGCAACTGTGTCGTCTAGCCGCAACGGCGTCCTTAGCAACGGCCTGACACGTCGGCCATCCTCGGCTATGTCGCTGTCTTCCTCCGGCGGTGAGGAGGGGCAGTACTCGGAGCCTGCCGAGGATCTAGACGAACAGCAGGCGGCGGAAGTGTCGAGGCAACTGGCCAGCATTCGGGTTGGCCGACGTCGGTCGCCAGGTCAGCAGGCTACGATTGCTGATTCGTCTGGTGAACTTTAGTTTTGTAGGCCTTGTCGGCTCTGTGACTCTGTGATCAAAACGTTTTTTTTAATTTATTATGTTAATCCTGTATTTTGTTTCCTGTACTTTAAATATTATTATCTGAAAAAACTAAAATAAAAAAGTCTAAGCGCGCCAATTCTTCATTAAATAGTTTCTTTTAGAAACAAGTTTTGTTGCTTATATGTTTTATGTTGCTTCGTTTGGCTTTCATTCTAAACAGCGCAGTTTGGGTTGATATAAAACTAATTTAAATTGTGGTTTGCATTTCTCAAAGCATGTTTGTTCACTGAACAAGAAAACAAAAATGTTTATGCTCGGACCCTTATTCTCAAATTTTTCTAGCATTGGTTTTTTTATTTCTGGAACAACAAATTCACTATTGGCTGCAAACGTTTTTTGTTAAAGTTACAACCTTACTGTCTTCGTATTTTCTTTATGGTTATTTTCAGCGGAAATGAAGTGAGTTTTGTTTTTCTAATCTATTAGTTTTGTTTTTTTTTCACTCAGACTGTTAAAGTCCTTACTTACAAAAAATAAATATCGTATTGTAGCGATTTTTTTTTTTTTATTATAATCTTTAAACACTCAATGCCTCAATATTATTGTCTTACTTAGCTAATTTGAAGCAGTTTACAAAAAATTAATTGACAAAAAAATTCAACGAAATTTTTGATCTCCTTAAGGACTGGCTAAACAATCTGTTATTACATAAAAATCTGTAAAAAATCTGTTTTTGTTTAAAGCTGCCAATTTTATTAGCAAATGCCTCAATTTATTGCTAATTGCTTAATGTACATGTATTTAACGGATCAAAAAGATTTCTAAATCACTTTTCCATAGCTAATAATATTTTTTAAACATGCTTATCATTCCGAAGTTGCTCTTGTTCATAATGTGGCGCGACCTGACTTAACACGAAGTTGTCGTGCGCACAAAAACAATTATCTTTAAAATTGTAGATAATCTAACAGAAAATTAGTTTAGGCCTACAGCTTTCATGGTCGGCTGAAATAAGTGTTGGTGGCCAACCATTGCTTTATAGCAGGGCTTTCGTGCATGATTTGAGCAAGACCACAAGGACTTTGAGTTAAGGACCACCAGGAGAAGCCCTTTTCCTTGCTTTAAGTCTGTTGAAAATGCATCGTCTATTTTACTCAAAGAATAGCAAATATCTGAATCTGCCCTGTGAGTGGCTGTGACTACGCAGTTAGTACGAACTATTACTAAATAATCTAACTAATAATTAAGGTAACTAATTACTCATATAACTAATTTTGCAAACAATTTAATCTGGACTATCAAATTTTTCTTGTAAAATTTTGTTTTTATTCATAAAAGTTTCGAGGAATTAAATCACTAATGCGGTAGTTTGAAAAATATGTTGGGTTGTTGGGGGATTGATTTCTTAGAAGCGCCCGGAGTCTGGGGCTGCGCTATAAAACAAACCTAAGTAGGAGTGCGTCGAATTAGAGCTCAGATTATAGCCTCTGGCTACCGCTTAATTTTATTTTCCAGATAGCTATAAAATAAGCCTATGGTAGCGGTTCGAATGGAAAGGCAGCAATTTCATTTATTGATTTAACAAATTTCCTTAATTTAATCAAGAAGGTCGATTCGTCAACGGCTACGGCGATAGTAGGGCGACTAATCGATGCTGAGACGGTAACGGGGCTGCCACCACTTACTTTTAAGCGAAAGTAAGAAACTAATAATAGCCGATGCAGATTTCGCTCGTAGTAGAGTCGCACCGGTAGTTGTAGAACCGAGTAGAACGCTGGTTGAAGTGCAGGCAGGCTTGAATGGCGTCCAGGCTGACGATGATGTACGAACGGCGATGATTGGGGCTGGCTTCTTAAATAACTAAGGCAGAAATCAAGATCAAAGACTTGACTTCGATTAGAATCAGGGACTGAATTCTTCAGTCTAAGTATTACAGATGCTGTAGTAATAATTAACTGGAATTACTACAGGTTCCGCTGCTATATTTGGAGCTAATATATGCTCAGTAAGAGCAGACTGGGGTGCGGAGTCACGAAGCAGACGTGAGCAGACGTGAGCAGACTTAAGCAGACGTAAGCGGACTGGGTGCGGGGTTATGAAGCAGACGTATGAAAAATTGGGTAAAAATTGCGCTGCTTATATACACGAAAACGGTCATTGCACGGATCATTAGGTTAAGCAATAACGCGTGAGCTGAATCATGGATCAAACGGGGATTGCACAGGTGGCTACATAACATATTAAACAATACGTAAGTGCACTTTTAGGTGAGCCATGGCATCATGAGGGCGACGGCGAGAGTTGCCCTGATGCCGAGCGGATCGTCAATGGGCAGTTTACTGCACCCGCGAAATAGGAGTAAACTCCCAATTGGCGAACACAGGCAAAAGATAGGCGGCCAGAGAGTGGGCGGCAAAATCAGTGGTCGGGCAAAGGAAAACGAGGCGGCGCACTGTCTCTGTGAAGCCAACTCGAAGGGCGGGTGGCTCGCAGATTCAGTGGCTTACAATTCACGGGTGTTCACGCAGGGTATGCACTGATAGCGAGCGGGCACGCCTGGCAGGCGTCCAACCGCTGAATGGGACACGTAGGCAGTGCACGGCTGGGCTGCACGAAAACAATGTGCCCCAGCTAATTTGTACGGTACTCGCAGTTTATGCACGTAAGTTAAGGCATTAAGCAAAATGCAAGTTTCATACACATTTTGTTAATATGCATCATTTAAATTTGTCGAATGGGGTGAAATAATTCGACGCACTACTACACCCCCCGACCAGCCATAAGAAAACAAAAATTAAATGTCACTTAACATGTCAATCACACCATACTACTACTAGCACTAAGGTCGCAAAAATATATATTTAAATCCTTGAGTCACGGTTACAAAGAAAATTCGCGTAGCAAATTAAAACTTTAAAAATAAAAACGCCAAAAATACAAACTGAGTTGTAATCGCATGAGAGGTAAGTATTCCGACCGAATACACGAGATTAAACGATAGGGTTACGAGTAATTGACTTCGAGTAAAAAGGACGCATATGACAGTGAAACATGAGGTTATGACGAACGCTAAACTGCAAAATGTACGCGAAACGTAGTGATGATTGCACAGGCTAAAATTTGATGACGGCGAGAAAATGAATGAGGCTAAGTAAAAACGCACTGTCAGTTTGTAAAATTACTGAAAAATAAAAATCATGATTAGCCTAGTTCATTCCGAATCGGTAGCCGTGTCGGTCACGTTGACGTGCGGCAAGCGCACACGAGCTGCCGCAGGGGCTGCGTGCCTCGGCCGGCCAGCTGCGGGACGGCGACCCAGGCGTAGGCGTAACTCAGCGCCGTATAAAGATCCTTTCGAGGCCGCTGGGCCGCCAGCTCGGCCTGCTGCTTGGCGGCGGCGACGCAGAAAATGGCCTCCGCCTCGTCCGGGAGCAGGTAAGTGGCCAGATTGGCCCAATCCGGGCTGGTGCGGACCCGTGCGGCTCCATCCTGCGGTCGCAATTGATCAAAAAGGATCTGACCCCTCTGCGCGTAATATACGGCTCGCCATCCGCGATTGGCGGCCTGCACGGCCCGCAATTCGGCCTCGTCCATGGCGGCGGCTCGGGCTTCTTGGGCCATCGGTGGCGTCGGCGTTGGGTGCTGCGGGAGCGGGATCGGCTGCGGCGGCTGCGGCTGGGCTGTCGGCTGGGCGGTCATGGCGAGGGCTCCTTGCAGCGGTGGCTGGGCACAGTTCGGCTTTGGCGGCGTCTGGGGCTGATGCTGCAGGTTCGGTTGACTGGCCGGGCTATCCCGAGGCAGCGAAGTCGGCAGGGACAGTTGCAGTTCGGCCGTGCTGCAGCTGTCGGTGCGACGCTTCTTGTTCGGCACGGCCTGCTGCCGCCTAAGGTCGGCGTCAATCGCAGCCTGGCGTCGCAGCTGCCCATTTTGCACCGGCGAGACTATCCAGCCCACCTCCTGCAAGGCCAGATCAATTACGTCTGGCTTTGGCTGAACTGGGGCGTCGCCAAATTCTACTTCCATTAGTTGACGGAGGACGTCGTCCTCTCCGTCCGTCGAGGTTGGCGGAGAGTCTTCCGCTGGCTGATAGATTGGCTGATTCGGCAGGCTGCGCAGATAATCGCCCACTGGGTCTGGGCCGAGATCAGGCAGTTCGTCTTGGTCATTCATTTCTTGGCTTAGTGTTGCAAGTTAACTTCTTATTACTTGCAATTTGAAGCGCTTGTAATCGGCGGCTGAATTTTGAATTTGAATTTTTTTTGTCTGGCTTTTGGCTTTATAGAGGCCTCTCTAACACGAGAACTGGGCTCAGTAGGGCCCCTTTTCCTTCCTTCATTCACGTGTGGCGGGCAGAGTGCAAGGCGGAGTGGGGTGGCTGCGTGTGGGGCCCCGACTAGGAAAGGGGAGGGGTTTTATGACCCCGCCCGCTCCTTGGGCTGCACATTTACATTGGGCTTGACAAATTATCACTAAGTTAACCCGAAACGTGGGAATGGGGTTAAAATTCCTCTCGTATAGTCTTGATTTATTATCTTTATCATGTTTGTTGCGAGCAGCCACCCTTCTTTATTTTATTCTTTAATAACTGCCACAGCCAAGTGCCCCAATAGTGAACTGGCACTGTGACTGTAAAATGAAGGCAGAACTCCGCTTAACTGATGTTTTTTCTGTTTTGAAACCAACTGCCCTCACCGGTGATCTGATGATGCGGGCGCCTTGGCTGGAACTTGCTGTAGCCAGCACAGGCAACTGGACTTGGGCTTCTGGTGTGGTCTCAACTTCTTCTTCGTAGTAGCCAATTTCTTCTTCTTCAATCAATTCGTTGGGCTGGCTGATTCTTTCATCTTCTTCTCCTGATTCTTCCGATTCTTCTGATTCCATTGCGCAATCTTGTCTAGGTCGGGCTGGGCGTGCCGGGTAGATAGCGGCGGCTTCGCTTGCCAGAAGTGCAGCTGTTGCAGGCGGCACTCGGATGACGTTGTTGCGATGGACAATGAAGCTTGGCTGCGGGCCTCTTCTATTGGACTCCGCTAACTTTAGTCGGTAGTTGACTTCGCCCAATTTCTCGATCACCTCGTATTTTGATTTGAACGGGCGATGAAACTTGGGGATTTCTCCATCGTATAGCACCGGGTTGTTCAAGTAGACGATGTCTCCGGGCTGTAGGACTTTTGGATGCGGCCGATTGTCGTAGTGCTCTTCTCGGCGTTGGATTTCGGCGCGCAGGCGAGCTCTTGCTAGCTCGGCGGCTTCTTCGATTCTTCTATGGTGCTCTCTGACGTAGTCTGGGATGTACTCTAATGATGCCAACTGTTCCAGGCTTGAGTCGATAGGGAATCTGAACTCAGAACCATAGACGATATAGTGCGGGGAGAAACCAGTCACTCGGTGGACTGCGGATCTCATTGCGATCAGGCAGGCTGGCAGCATTTCGTCCCAGTCTTCATGATGATTTTCTAACATGCAGGTTAGAATTTTCTTCACTGATTTGTTAACAATTTCAGCTTGGCCATTACCAGCAGGATGATAGCTTGTAGTCAGGGTGTGGCGAATTCCAAACGAAGTGCAGAAAGCTTGAAACTCGTCTCCCGTGAATTGCGATCCGCGATCACTGTGAAGCCAGGCGGGCACTCCAGTGATAGGGATTAGTTGCTGCTGCAAAATCTTAATTATCGTGCTGGCTCGCTGATTGGTTAACGCGTAGCAGAACGGATATTTTGACGTTGAGTCGACTACGGTTAGAATGTACTTGTTTCCTCTTGGAGTTGGCGGCGTAATTCGTCCGATCAGATCCAGATGTAGTCTAGAGAACACTTCAGTCACCGGAAAAGACTGAACAGGCGCCGGAACTCGCCTCTGCTTTTTGCTCTCTAGGCAGACTGTACATCGGCTGACGTAATCGCTGACCAGCTGGGCTAACCCTGGTCTCCAAAATCTTTCTCGAATGCGTGCCCAGGTTTTATCCTTGCCTAGATGGCCACTCAGGACTGAGTCGTGCAGTTCTTGAAGTACCATTAGGTCTAGACTTTTCGGCAAAACTAGTCGCTGCTTTGGCTCTCCGTTAGCATCGGGCAGCTCAATTGCTAAAATCTCGTCTTCTCGCAGACGGTAACATTCGAAGTACGCGAGCAGGTTCTTGATTGGCCGTTCCAAACTTTGTCGGACCTCAAAATCTGGCTTGGGCTTACCGGCTCGTAACAAGTCGATGATCAGGCCGATTCCAACGTCGAGTTGCTGCTCTCGGCGAAGCTCGTCTCGGGTGATGGGTCCTGTCAATCGATCTTGAATCTGGACTCGTCGTCTTGGCTGTCGTGGCTCGGACGGTCCTGCTGTCTTGTCTACAGCTCTAACGCTCGGCGGCAGCTGGCCATCTTCATTGGGCAGGTGGCGCCAGAAATAGTCATCGCTACATATCGGCGATTCTTCAACTTCTTCAATAGGCGGACTCGGCAGGCGGGAGTGCTGTTCTCCGGGCTGGCGGTGCGCAGAATAGGCTGTCTCTTCTACAGCATGAACACGGGGCGGCAGCTGACCTTCTTCTTGAGGCAGGTGGCGCCAGAAATAGTCATCGCTACATATCGGCGATTCTTCATATACAGTAGGCGTGGTCGGCAGCCGGGAGTACTGCTCTCCGGTCTGGCGATACACGAAATCTCGGCTGTCGGCAGCGGCTGGAGTAGGCTTGTCGGGTTTCTTACCCACCTCTCGTACGCAGGCTGGCGCAGTCGGCACAGACGGCTGAGGTCGCGATCCTCCCGTCGAAAATTCTTCTTCTTGCACAGCAAATTCAAACTCGTCAAATTGGGGAGTGCCTAGGCGGAATTTTGCCTCGCCATACTCGGCTAGAACTGGGCGGCGATGTCCTCGCAGGTACTCATCGTCGGCAGTTGTCGTCAGGGGAAGCGGCTGCTGGTTTCCAACTGCAGGCTGACCAGACCTGTGTCCCAGCGAACACCGCGGCGTTCCGAAGTCGGCGGCTAGCTTTACACCGGCTCGGCGCTTGCTTATTTTTCTTCTTTTTCTTCTTTTTCTTTGCTTTCGCTGCGGCTCTCGACTCTTGCAGAGTTGGCCGTGTCTAGCGGCGTCGCGGTCCGATGCGGCGCTGCTGCAGTTTTCGACATCCATGTCGACCATAGCCACGCGAACTGACGCTATCAGATCCTCGCAGCTCGGCTCGTTGGGCACCAATGTCGCCGTCGAGACTTCTTGCTCCGCTGTTAGACGCAGCTGTTGATCTCGCGGTAACTCTGGCCGGCCCTCGTTTGCTTCGCGGCGCTGACCTTCGGCGAAGTCGCTGTCCTTCAAAGCTGGCGGCTCTTGGCGTCTGTTGGCCAGGCCGAGGTGTACACATGAGGGAATGTGACACAATGCAAATTCTGAAATGGCGGCTTCAGCTTCCCACGCTGAGCGCTGGCTAGGCGTTGCTGCTGCTTTCAGCTTGCTGGGTCCGCTGCCAGTTGAATGAGAGGCGCTACTCGGCTTGAGCGGCACCTGTCCCAACAACGGAGGAGCTTCGCTTTCAACGGCGTTGACGCAGAGTTTCACCGAGTCGTCCAGTTGAACGGCGTCGGCTAGCGGCAGTTTCTTCCCTCCCCGCTGCTCGCTTGTTGTACGACAGCTGGAAATTTCGTCGCAGCTGAAGGTTCCCGGTCCTGTTGACCGGCTGTCGTAGCTTCCATCGGCGGCGTCAGTTGATCTCGGGCCTGTCGGGTGCCAGGGCGCTGACAGAGGGTTCAGGGCTGCCGGCTCGCTGTCGATCTGGCGGGTGCTTCCACTCCGGCTTCTCGGCATCGGCGTGGCGCCTCCGGGCTCGCTGCTGGCAGGTCCTTGGACATCCTTGGGCTTGCGTTGGCTGACGGCGTCGGTGCTCTGGTTGGCGCGCTCTTCCTGCAGCGCCTCTTCGATGCTGGCCTTCTCGTGTTCCGGGCGACGAGAGAGGCCGTCGCAGTTGCCATGGTTCCGGCCATGACGGTGAATAATTTCAAAGTCAAACTCGCTCATTCGTTCTGTCCATCTTCCTAGGATTCCATGGCTTTCAGTCTGCTTTAAAAGCCAAAGGATCGCTTTATGATCCGTTCGCGCCAGAAACTTGGTTCCGATCAAGTAATGGCGGAAATGTCTTAACGAGTCTACTAACGCCAGTAGCTCTTTACGCGTGATGGGATAGCGATTCTCCGCATCTCGCAATCTCCTCGAATAATAGGCAATTGGCCTTTCAGTTCCGTCGGGCTGACGCTGACTTAAACACGCGCCGATTCCGGTGTCGGACGCGTCGGTGTCCAGAATAAACGGCATCGATGGGTCATTGTTGAACTGTGGGTAGACCAGAACTGACGTAGAACACAGGGCGTCCTTGAGTCTGTCGAAGGCGGCCTGCTCAGCTGGTCCCCAAATTTTGTCGAACTTCTGATATTTTCGCTGCTTAATAATGTCGTGCAGAGGTGCTGCGATTTCGGCGTATTTCGGCACAAACTTGGCATAATAGGCGCAGGTGCAGACAAAGCTCTTTAGTTGCTTGGCTGTCTTCGGGACAGGCCAGTTCTTGATAGCGTCGATCTTGGCGTCGTCGGTGCGAATGCCATTTCTGTCGACAATGTGGCCGAGGTACTTTAACTCGGACTTTCCAATGCTGCACTTCTTGGGCTTGAACTTTAGTCCGGCTGCGCGAATTCGCTGGAATACATCTCGTAGATGCTCCAGGTGACTGTCAAAGTCCTTGGAAAAACAGATTACGTCATCTAAATAGGCCATGGCCGACTTCCGGTTGATGCCATCCAGCACGATGTCCATGCAGCGTTGAAAAGTACATGGCGCTGATGACACACCCATAGGCAAAACTGTGAATTCCAGCAGGCCTCTGGTCGGCGTGGCGAATGCAGTCAGATGCCGATCCTCTTCTCTAACGGCGATCTGATAATAGCCTGTGGCTAAATCGAATGCGCTGAAGAACTGGCTGCCTTGGAGGGTGCTGAACGTGTCCTGGATTAATGGCAGCGGATATGGGACGTACTCGCACTTCTCGTTGAGCTTGCGGTAGTCGTGCACAATCCTGACGCCTCCGTCCTTCTTCATGACGACCATCAGCGGCGTGCTGTACTGCGAATTACTTGGCCGGAGCAGTCCGCGGTGCAACATGTCGTCTAGAATCTCGTCCACTTGCGGCTGCAGGTGAGGCGGGATTCGTCGCATCGGCAGTCTGACTGGCGTCTTGTCGATGAGGGCGAAACTGTGCGTCACCACGCTAGTGCGGCCGATGTCTGACGGATGCTGGCTGAAGGCTTCGCGGTTGTCCTTCAACAGCTGGACAATGTCGGCTCGCTGCTCCGCAGTCAGGGACTCCTCGATGTCGATCTCCTGAATCCAGGCGTCGGGGTCGGCAGAAATCTCGACCTGGCGGACATCCGGCTTGGTCGCAGGCTGGTCCAGCAGGTTCAGTTCTTCGGCACCTATAGGGGTAGCAGTACCAAAAAGTACATTGGCACTCACCTTAATTGCATCTTCAGTCGGGTTCACGACCTCAATGTAGGCCTCTCCTTGCGGCATCGTGACCAGGGCGGGCGCGAGGTCCAGTTGGTCCACGCTCGTCTCGCAGTCGGTCCGCTGGAGCTCAATAACGGCGGGCACGCCGAAGTTCTCGGCAGCGCTGTCGGCGGCTCGCAGGTGCAGTAGGGCTGATGACCGAGGCGGCACTGTGGCGTCCTCAGCCAAATAAACTCGGCAAGCGGCAGCTTCTCGCTTTGTGTAGCGCAGGGGGATGACCGTCTTCTTGCCGATGTTGAGCACTCCGTCAACTAAATCTAGCGATCGGCAGTGCACGTCCAGGAATTCGAATCCTAGCAGAGAGTCGTGATCGCCTTCAGCTAGGAAGAACGTCACGTTGAGATTGGCGTCGCCTAGGCGTAGGTCAACGTCAACTTTGCCAGCCATGCGCAGTGGCTCGCCTGAGTAGGTGACTAGGCGGTCACCGCAGGGCTGAATGCATTCACGAAAATGAGCAAATTCGGCGGCAAGGGGCTTCCAATCGGAACTGCCCAAAATATTACATCTGGCACCAGAATCAATAAGCAATGCTAGACGTCGGCCGAGGAGTTCTCCGGTGATGTACGGGTCTCGTCGGGCGCGTCGACTGTACAAGTGGCTAGGGTACTCTAGGCGGACACTGGGCTCCTTAGCCGGGGAGCTCAATGGCGCCTCTGCTGCTGCAGGCTGCCGTTGCCGTGTCCGCCTGTGGCGTTTCCCGGCTGCCAGCGTGCAGGCGGCTGACTGACTCGCTTCTTCGGGCAATTGATTGATGTGTGGCCTGGCTCATCACATCGGTAGCAGTTCGGCGCTGGCGTTGATTCGCGGCGAGGCGTCGAAGGTGCTTGGCTTTGATTGGCTGCTGCAGCTGGCGTCATGGCCTGCTGACGGTGCAGCTGATACGGCGGCTGGTTCAATCGCGGCTGCTGATTGAATCTCGGCGGCGGGTTGAATCTCGGAGTCTGCGGCGGCTGTCTCGGCAGTTGAGTTGGCGACTGGCTGTGCCGGGCCCGCAGCTCTTGATATCCTTCGTGAGCCAACGTGTCGAGCAGCTGGAGGTGCTGCTCATTCTGACGATACTGCTGACGCATAATAGCTTGCATCATCTGCTGCTGCTGCTGCAGGGCCTGAGCTGATGCTGCTAGCAGCTGTTGCAGCTGATTCGGGTCGAACTCCGTGGCGGCCGTGGGCGGCGGTGTCCGCGGCGGCTGATGCTGACGTTGCTGATGCTGTTGACGCTGCTGATCCGGCTTCTCGTCGGGCTCGTCGTTGATGCCTCGCACAGTCCGATACTGCGGGCCGGCTCTGTGCGCGATCTGATTGGCCGCCTCGATGCGCAGGACGGCTCGTCGGGCAGCAACCAGGTTGTCAGGCCGGATCAGGATGAGCTGTTCTCGCGCTGTCGGCGACAGTCTGACACCGATGAGGAACTGGTCCACCAGCTCAGCCTCTCGTTGCTCCAGCGTCAGGTGCGGGAAGGCTCTCTCAGCCATCGCAATTAACCTGTCAGCATAGTCTTCAACTGTTTCTGACTTACCTTGGTAGCAAGCTCGGTACTCCTCTCTGTACTCCAGGGTTCCGGCGACGCGTCCAAATCGCTCGAGTAGACGCTCCTTGAACTCCTCGTAGGGCAGGTCGTGCGGCAACGCCATCCGGGTGACTGAGGCGTAAGCCGTGGCGATGTCCAGGTTTGCCAGGAGCTCCGTCTTGCGTCGCTGCGGGTCGTTGATCTCTTGCAGGTCGCAGCGCAGTTCGAAGGCCTCCACCCAGATTCTGAAGTCCTGAGATGGGGTGTACCTCTGAATCTTGACGCTCTGCGGCTGACGCTGCTGCTGCTGGTGCTGCGGGTTCCCGATTCCAGCAGCTTCCAGTCTTCTTCTAACATCTTCTGTCACCATTCGTAGCATGTCCTGATAGTTAGGCTGGACTCCTCCTGCTGCATTCGGTGATGTACTTGTTGCTTCAGTCGTGCCTTCCATTGTGGCGAGCTGATTGATTGCAGGGCTGGTTCGAACTCCTCGTGGCGGGTAGTCGATTCGCTGTTGATTGCAGTTGTTCGGCTGTGTCGACTATCCCACCGCTGCTGCCCACCAGTTGCGGTAGTTTGAAAAATATGTTGGGTTGTTGGGGGATTGATTTCTTAGAAGCGCCCGGAGTCTGGGGCTGCGCTATAAAACAAACCTAAGTAGGAGTGCGTCGAATTAGAGCTCAGATTATAGCCTCTGGCTACCGCTTAATTTTATTTTCCAGATAGCTATAAAATAAGCCTATGGTAGCGGTTCGAATGGAAAGGCAGCAATTTCATTTATTGATTTAACAAATTTCCTTAATTTAATCAAGAAGGTCGATTCGTCAACGGCTACGGCGATAGTAGGGCGACTAATCGATGCTGAGACGGTAACGGGGCTGCCACCACTTACTTTTAAGCGAAAGTAAGAAACTAATAATAGCCGATGCAGATTTCGCTCGTAGTAGAGTCGCACCGGTAGTTGTAGAACCGAGTAGAACGCTGGTTGAAGTGCAGGCAGGCTTGAATGGCGTCCAGGCTGACGATGATGTACGAACGGCGATGATTGGGGCTGGCTTCTTAAATAACTAAGGCAGAAATCAAGATCAAAGACTTGACTTCGATTAGAATCAGGGACTGAATTCTTCAGTCTAAGTATTACAGATGCTGTAGTAATAATTAACTGGAATTACTACAGGTTCCGCTGCTATATTTGGAGCTAATATATGCTCAGTAAGAGCAGACTGGGGTGCGGAGTCACGAAGCAGACGTGAGCAGACGTGAGCAGACTTAAGCAGACGTAAGCGGACTGGGTGCGGGGTTATGAAGCAGACGTATGAAAAATTGGGTAAAAATTGCGCTGCTTATATACACGAAAACGGTCATTGCACGGATCATTAGGTTAAGCAATAACGCGTGAGCTGAATCATGGATCAAACGGGGATTGCACAGGTGGCTACATAACATATTAAACAATACGTAAGTGCACTTTTAGGTGAGCCATGGCATCATGAGGGCGACGGCGAGAGTTGCCCTGATGCCGAGCGGATCGTCAATGGGCAGTTTACTGCACCCGCGAAATAGGAGTAAACTCCCAATTGGCGAACACAGGCAAAAGATAGGCGGCCAGAGAGTGGGCGGCAAAATCAGTGGTCGGGCAAAGGAAAACGAGGCGGCGCACTGTCTCTGTGAAGCCAACTCGAAGGGCGGGTGGCTCGCAGATTCAGTGGCTTACAATTCACGGGTGTTCACGCAGGGTATGCACTGATAGCGAGCGGGCACGCCTGGCAGGCGTCCAACCGCTGAATGGGACACGTAGGCAGTGCACGGCTGGGCTGCACGAAAACAATGTGCCCCAGCTAATTTGTACGGTACTCGCAGTTTATGCACGTAAGTTAAGGCATTAAGCAAAATGCAAGTTTCATACACATTTTGTTAATATGCATCATTTAAATTTGTCGAATGGGGTGAAATAATTCGACGCACTACTACACTAATTCAACAAAGGTTTCACCCCTAAAATCTGGAGTTTTAAAAAATCGAAAAAGGCACGTCAACAATTCAATCTGGAGCCTCTTCATATTGCTGGTTCGAAAAACCGAACAGGTTCGGAACTGGTTCGAAGCTCTTCATATCGATGGTTCTGTTTTTCAAACAAGGTTCGGAACTAGGTTCTGGTTCTGGAACATGGTTCGAGAAAATTTCTCGAACCGACTCAGAATAATTAGTTTGAGGACCACTTTTTACGCGCTTTAAAATTCGAAAAATAGTTTTACGGCTCAAAGTTATAGACAAAATATTTACTGATACTTCATTGAATTACATGCTTTTTAGATGTATGTAAAGGTTATAATGCACTCGTTCTGTTCGGTGCTCTTCATTTTCCTATCGATTCTGGTTCTGGAATCAGAATTATTCTGGTTCTAGAACCGATTGTCGTGAAGAGGCTCCTGATCTCGCGAACGTTAATAATCTGCTTTATCGGCCGAACTATAAAGCAGAAATGAGATTTTTAATTTCTTATGTGTTGGATCATTTTTTCGACAGAAGAGCCAAAATTACCAAATTCTAAATATCCTATATCACTAAGACTCAAGAGTGTTTTTACGTTTTCTGCTATTTTTGTGAAAAATGACCATCACTTGAGTTAATGCCTGAAATTAAGAAGAAACTATTTTTATTATCATCCTGGGTGTATTATTTTGTTGGGCACAGGATGCGAAATCGCATCATGTTCTTAATTTTAGGATGCAATTTCAGGGTTTGGGATGCAATTTTTAAAAATTCCTATTTTATTTAAGAGATTTTATTGTGATGAATTAAAAAAATCTGGATGCAAAATTGCATCCTATATCAAATTTTAGGATGCGATTTTCAAAGTCAAGATGCTATAGCATCCCTATAGCACAAAAAATAAACCCAGTTATCATTTGACTTTTCTAATTGTAAATATCAAATACACTATGTGCCAAAAATGGATACCCTCCTGTACTGTCTCAATTTGCAAACTTCAATTCAAGTGTTGGGCTGCGTTTTGGTGGTCTTATCTTGTCAGCAAATTTTTGACCTTTATCAAAGTATACAGTATTCAGATTAGAAAAATTCCAATTCCAATTCAATCCAAATATTCAATTAATTTGATTCAAATACAAATATTCTGAATATTTGAATTATATTTAGATTATTATAGCTATTACTAAACTTGATAATATTTTTGTTTTCTTTGTTCTATATACTAATGGTAAATATATTATTAACTTCTATAGGCCTATAAAAATTCCAAAATCAATGTAGGATTTTAAAAATTCTAATTTTGCTTTTAAAGTTTAGCTATTATTATCAAATATGAATAAATTTTATTTTTGCATTTTTGAGTAAAATATAGCCATCTGCTGGCCTTTTATTTAAGAAGCTAAATCTTAATAATTTTTTATACTTGTAGTTTTTCTTATATAGCATTCACTGAATATCTTCCATATCTCATAGTATTTACTAAGATACTAATTGAAGTATGGTTAATGATATAAAATAAAAATTTTCTACAAAATACTATTCTTTAAATTTTCTAAATTTTTTCCTAGAAAAGTATCAAGTCTAAGGAGTTTTATTTAATTCATTGATTTAATACAAAAAATTTACTAAGGCTAAGTAGACTAAAGGGTACTAACAAATATTTCAAGTATTATTAAAATTGATTTAAAGGAGAATTTAAGTTATCATATATTTCTATATATTTATACCTGCAATAGATTTTAATAGGTATTTACTTCTCTCATTACAATATCACCCTTGTAATCAAGGCTGTCCTACTACAAGATTTTATCTCTAAACATAGCAATTTGGTAGGCAAGCTTTAACACATTTAAACCCTACTAATAAGTTTAGCAATACCAAGTCCCACTAGGGCTTCCAATGGGATAAACAGTTGCAGACTTTTTTTAAATTCGCCAAAGTTTCTATATCCTGCACTTAGTAATACTTATAATAATTATTTAGGTCTTTAAAGTTTAGTATTTGTCTGAGTACTTAGTCTTATAACCTGTAAATATTATAAATATAATAATATTGATATTTTTTGTTATTGAATTTTTTATAGAATTTTTTCAATAGTAAACAAATTAAACTAACAAATATAAGTATACTATACAATAATAACCAACTTACTTATTATGATGATTAAAGACAATAATTTGAATTACAGCTTATTCTTTTTTTTATTAAAAATATAAGAATATTAATGAATTTTTGTTTGCATATTTTTTCTTGTTATAGACTTTTTATCTAATCATTGTGCATTGATAAAGTTATGCTAGTGGTTCTTCCTAATTATTTTCCTGGTCTATTTTATAAATTTTTCTCCTAATGCCAAATGGCAAAGACTGTTTTTACTAGCCTTGGCATACTGTAAATCAAAGGAAAGGATCATGGCCAGGATCTAACTTACTTCATAATTCCCTATGGTGCAAAGATTTCTTGGATACTTCAGTGACTTTTTATTTGTCATAAAAATCCTTATGCTATAATATTTAAGACTTGTTACATATAAAGCTTCTAAAAATAAGATGCAACTTAAAGGTTTACTTTTTGTCTTTGATGTGCTATGCTAATTAGTCAAAAGTCAGTAATTCTTTTTTAACCTATTCTTTATTGATTTTTAGTAAATCTGTTTTCATGCAACAAAAGTAGTATAAAGAACTTTCAAGGTTGCATTCTGTTTCAATAAATGTATTTGTTTTTAGTTAACAACAAAAAATCAAGTCACTTTGTATATCAAGGCATAAACAGTATTTTCATTAGTTTTTAGTCTAATTAAGCAAAATGGCTTTTAATGCAAAAAATCCTATTAAAGAATTTTCTAATACAAGACCCCTAATTATCTGTAATATCAGTAGCTTTTTTAGAATTTTTTTTCTGCCTAATAATTTGATAACAGTGTATAAAGTAAGCTAAAAAATAATAAAAACATTTTTGTACTTAGCAAAGTACTTTTAAATTAGTAAGAAATTTGGCCTAGTGAAAATTAGGATGTTTTTTTGCTAAATGCAACACTTTTACTCTAGGAAAAGTAGATTTTTGCAAGATTCTTGCACACTATTTGATTTTAAATTCTTATTTAAATATTAATGCTTAGTACTTTATTCAAAAAAATAAGCATACAATACTTTTGCTTTACATACTACAATAGGAGTGATTGTACTTTGTAGTAACATTAGAAGCAACAGATAGCATGAAGTTTTGGTACTAAGTTATTTATAAATAAATATTTGAATATTTCAGATCTCTTATGTATGCTTTTGGTACTACTGTTTGAACAACTTTAGTTGTTAAACATTTTCTAAAGGAATCTAGAGGTATACACTATGTAAAAAAGTAGCTAGGGCATTCAAGACTAGCAATTTTCAGAGTTACTTGTTTGCTGAAGCATAAAAATTTTGGTTATTTGTTTTTCTCATCAAGCAATGCCTGCAGCCTAGCCAACTCTGCTTGTAGTCGGGCAATCTCTTGATCTTTTATATCAATCAAACTGTGGCAGTGACAGCTGCAGTTGCAGCGTGGTGTGAGCTCCGGCGTTTTTTCCTCTACACCACTGCTGCCACCGCCGCCAGCTGCAGCTCCTGCTGCTCCTCCGCCTTCGTTGTCCATAGGTATGAACTCTGCCTGCTCCAGCTCAGCAGCTAGCCAACTCGGACAGGTGTCTGTGCCATCCAGGCCCGCTCTGTTAGCATTGCTAGCTCCGTTGCTTTCCCCGTCAACACTGTCGAATACATCTGGCTTTGGAGATGATATTAGGTCATCGTCTGCTGGCAGTGAGGATAGGTCGTCCAGTGTGGAGCCGGCGCTTCTTGCCGCTGGCGAGGCTGGTCCGCCGGCGGCTGAACTGGTCCGGCCGCCGCCTCGCCTGACAGTCCGCTGCTCCAATACCTGGTGGAGTGTTTTTGCGCGGATTTTGTTGCTTTAGTTTGGTTTCTATTATAGTAAAAGTATTTTTTGCACTCACTCGTTCGGCAATCATAAGGGTGTGCCAGTGCCTGCTTGATATATCGGCCACTTAGATGTAGTGAGCCAAAGATTGGTCTGGGCGTTGATATGCATCCGGCTGCCGAGGCTTTATTCATATTTAGCAAACTTGCCGCTTGAAGTTCAATGCCCAGACGGCCGTTGTCGGCCCTGCCCCAACTGTAAATGTGATTGTCAGTTGTACAGGCAACTGTAAACCCGTCGCCACAGGCCACCCTAAGGAAGCGCTTGCCGCCGCAAGCTCGGCCGATGTTAAATACGCCGTTTCTATGCCGCAGTTCGCCTAAGCCTAGTTCGCCCATCCTATTAGAGCCGAACATCAGCAGCTGGTTGCAGTCGTCAATAGCCGCAGTGTGGGATCGACCGCAGCTTAACTGGCGTATGCGATACTTAGTCAGCGGTTTCACCACCTTGAAGGTGTGCACACACGGTGTATCGAAACTAAAAGTGGAATTAGCCGCTGTCAATCCTTTTGCAACACTGTTAAATCCAAGCTTGTTGTTCTCGTTGCTGCCACAGGCGAGCACTCTGCCGCCATCGGTGAGCAGAAAGCTGCCGTCTGAGCCGCAGCACGCGCCGACAATTAGTTGCCGTTCCACTGGCAGGCTGACCGGCTGCGGCGTGTCATAGTCGTCTTCGCTGTTTAACCCTAACCGGCCGAACTCGCCGCAGCCCCAGGAGAACACCTCGGATTGGCGAGTCACTGCCACTACGTGAGCGTCGCCGCAGGCTACGCGTTTCACTTCGAGATTAATGAAAAATGGCAAACGTATGGGCTCCAGCACTTGATCCGAGTCGCCAGTCTCCTCCTCTAATTGATCGCGCGGTATGCCTAGGCATCCGTGATAGTTAGATCCACATGTGTACAGTTGGCCTTCCACGCTGCGCAGAACAGTAAACTCGTCACCGCAGCGGGCCTCTTCGATTGGAACACCGATCAGCTTTGCGACTTTTTTCGGTGCCCTGTACGATGCCAGGTCGCCGTGGCCCAGTTGTCCACTAAGCTTGGCACAGCCTTGAACGTTGCACCAGGTGAAAACTTCGCGTTCTATGGTCACAACAGCCATGTGGTGACTGCCTGTTGCCACCTGTAGTGCGCTATTTTGACGTTCAAACTGCTCAATCTTAATTGGCGTTTGCTTGCCACCGCCCCAGTAGAAAACTTCAGTTGTTTTTGCCGTTACTACTGGAGTTGTGTCCGTCCCAGCGCTGGATGGCCGCGCTAAACGACTCTGCTGTTGGAGTTCACGCACGCGTGACTGCATTCGATCGCGATCGACAAAAAGTCCATCCTCTTGCGTGAGCATTTGGCTAGCCGACGGTCGCGCCTCTGGCTCCTTACTAAGCGTTGCACTGAGCAGTGTCTTCAGCTTAGCAGAGTAACTGGCATCAACCAAGGATAGGTTGATCTCATTTTGAACTATATTTTGCGCTAGTTTCAACTGATTAGTGGCGTCGAATGCTCGCTTCAGAGTCATCAGCTCATACAACACACACCCAAGCGCCCAGATGTCGCTTTTGTAATTGTAAGGCTTGCCCTGTACCAGCTCAGGGGACATGTAGTACGGCGTACCCTGACAAGTCTCTGCCATCTCTTTGCTGCCGAGAATTTTCGCAATGCCGAAATCGCCTAGCTTAATTAGACCGGCTTTAGTCAGAAAGATGTTTAGCGTTTTTATATCTCTATGCAGTATGCCGGCCTCGTGAATATGTCTAATGGCTGTTGTCAGTTGGAAGAAGTACCAGATTACAGTGTCCTCTTTAAGCAACGAGTTGCACTGGCCGATAAATTGATATAATGATCCTCCATTAGCGTATTCCATCTCTATTAGTAGTATGCTGCCATCAAAGAAGTGGTTGTAATATGCTACTATGTTCGGATGATCGAGCATGTGCAATACGTCGATTTCATTTTGCGCTTCTCGCCTACGCCTCTCATCTAGTCCGGTCAGATTTACCATCTTCCAGACCACTAACTGTTCTTCGTTTTCTTCCGTTTTCCTGCAAATAAAAGTAGTTGATGGGGTTTGTTGTCAGGTTTTTTATAATGACTGTCTATATGGCGGCAAAATTTATACGAAATCTGAATGGCTTACCTGTATAACCATGCCTCGCCAAAAGCGCCTTTGCCCAGACAGCTTATAGGTATGTAGGATGACTCTTGCTGGTTGCTACTGTTGGTGTTGGCACTTTGAATCGAGTCGCTGTTGCTTGGTAGCGACAGATTCATGACGCTGCTGTCCTCCATTTCGTCCAGCAGCTAGGCTAAAAAGATTTTTTTCTTTCCGAGACAATAACTAGCCGGTTTACTGCTTTAAAACTGCTACTCTTGAGGGCTCAGAAGTTTTTTCTATTGCATTTTCATTAGCAAAAAAAGTTTTTACCGAGTGCGTTGAAGTGCTAAACCACTGTCTGTATGTCTAACTGCTTGAAGATTTACATTGAAAAATCATGGTAGAATAGTAAGTAAGCGGTTGAGAAAGTACCGTGGAGCGAGCGATAAATAGAGCCGAGGGTGCATTAGCTAGGTGTGCAAATCTGAGGGTGCGTTGCTTTGAGGGTCCAAGCCAGTGTTCAGCGACCAGCTCAAGCTTTAGTACAGGCGCCAACGTTGCTTTTCTTCTCTCGCCCTCCCCATAGTTTTTTTATACTCACCCCACGAGCCAGCTATTCAATCCAGCTCAAAGACTAGCAACCCACCCTCCTAACTGTACGCCTCTGTCCCTCTCTCTACCCAGTGGGCTTGCTTGTCTATGCCTGTCTCTCCGTATCCGGCTTCCATTCTAATTTTCCTATTCTACCTTTGCTTCTATTCTTCCCTTCTCCCATTTCGTTTCGCGCGCCTGTTTGAGAACAGGACGTTCGTTAATACACCCTGCGTTCCCTTGTCCCAACCTCTCCCTAAATTTCAGCCCGCTGCTAATCCCTGTGCCAGCTCATTTTTCCCTGCACACGTTCTCAACTTTCTACCTGACGCTCTTGCATCAATGCAAGCCTTAACAGGCTTGCCATGGCCTACCAACTTGCTTGAATCAAACAGCTTTCATTCTTTTATTATCAGTGGCAGATCAACTTTCACTCAGCCAGTTTTCTGTTGCTCTTGAAAGCGATTTTTTAGTAGCATTTGAAGGTTGATTGGGTGGACATGCAATCGAATAATATTGAATAGTACCAAGATAACGAAGAAATTTATTGTTGTATAGACTTACAGAAACAAACATTATACACATGTTTGCACTTGGAATTTCAGTTACAGCGTCAAAATTGCATGTTAAGCAGCATTTCAACTATTAATGTCTGACACAAAGAGTACAATTCTGTCTTTATTTTACAGCCATTGACAGCAAATGTCTCTCACCTGCAGCATATGCCAGGAGGTGCCCGAGCACCCCTGTGTCTCCCAGGTCTCCGGCCACGTGTTCGAACGCCGCCTGATTGAAAAGTACATCCAAGAGAACGGCACCGACCCGATTAACGGCGAGCCGCTGACTGTCGACCAGCTGGTTGACATCAAAGTGCCGCCGTCTGCTAAGCCACGACCGCCCAGCGCCACTAGCATTCCCGCCATACTCAAGGCCCTGCAGGACGAGTGGGACGCCGTTATGTTGCACTCGTTTACGCTGAGGCAGCAGCTGCAGACGGCTAGGCAGGAGCTGTCGCAGACTATGTACCAGGTGGGAACAGTGCGAGGGTGGGAAGGGAGGGATGGCGCGGTTGCTCATTGCCTTAGGAAACTCAGTTTTGCCTACGCTCGTTATAAAAAATTAAAGATCCTCCATGACTAGAGAAATCCAAAGATCCTGGTCGGTTTAGGATCTTTGGAATCTTTATTATATTGACAGGGAATTTTTTAAACTCTCATCTAGGGATATATAATCTTTGATCCAGGATTTTTTATATCTTACATTCTGAAATGATGTCTTCGATCGAGGGATATGGGATATTTGATCAAGGGATATTGGATCTTTGATCCAAGAATATGGGATCTTTGATCCAGGGATATGGGGGATCTTTGATCCAGGGATATGGGTGGTCCTTGATCCAAGGATATGGGATCTTTGATCCAGGGATATAAGATCTTTGATCCAGGGATATGGGTGGTCTTTGATCCAGGGATATGGGTGGTCTTTGATCCAGGGATATGGGGGATCTTTCATGCAGGGACTTGGGATCTTTATTAAATTTACAGTGGATTTTTTAATCCCATTTGCATTTGATCTGTCATCTAGGGATATAGAATCTTTGATCCAGGATTTTTTATCTTAGATTCTGTGAAATGATATCTGCGATAGAGGGATATGGGATCTTTAATACGGGGATTTGGGATCTTTGATCTATGGATATGGGATCTTTGATACGGAGATTTGGGATCGTTGACCGTGAAATCCTGAAACCAGGAATGTAGGGAATCTTCAATTATGAATACGAGATTCCAAATCCAAGAATTAGCATCTAATAAATTAGCTCGTATAGTCAGTGCCATTTATATTAAATTTATAGGATTTAGTATCTATGCAGCTAGAACTCTGGAATTTGTCCAGAATTCTGTGAAATGATATCTGCGATAGAGGGATATGGGATCTTTAATACGGGGATTTGGGATCTTTGATCTATGGATATGGGATCTTTGATACGGAGATTTGGGATCGTTGACCGTGAAATCCTGAAACCAGGAATGTAGGGAATCTTCAATTATGGAATACGAGATTCCAAATCGAAGAATTAGCAGCTAATAAATTAGCTCGTATAGTCAGTGCCATTTATATTAAATTTATAGGATTTAGTATCTATGCAGCTAGAACTCTGGAATTTGTCCAGAATTCTGTGAAATGATATCTGCGATAGAGGGATATGGGATCTTTAATACGGGGATTTGGGATCTTTGATCTATGGATATGGGATCTTTGATACGGAGATTTGGGATCGTTGACCGTGAAATCCTGAAACCAGGAATGTAGGGAATCTTCAATTATGAATACGAGATTCCAAATCCAAGAATTAGCATCTAATAAATTAGCTCGTATAGTCAGTGCCATTTATATTAAATTTATAGGATTTAGTATCTATGCAGCTAGAACTCTGGAATTTGTCCAGAAATCTTTGACGTTTCCCTACGCGTCCCCAGTATGCTTTCGTATTGGTGAACTGTTGTACTCTAGGCTTTGAATATCCTCCGCGCCCGCCCCCAACAGCACGACGCCGCCTGCCGCGTGATCGCCCGCCTCACCAAGGAGGTGACGGCCGCTCGCGAGGCGCTAGCTACGCTGAAGCCGCAGACAACTCAGCAGCCGGTTGCTTCGGCCGCCGCTACGCCGCAGCATCCGCCGCCTACACCGGAGCACCCCGGCGGGGATGTTCAACAGCCGGCCGCCGCTGCCGCACTCGAAGAGCCGTCGGGCATGTCGGACGCCGTCACCGGCCGGCTAGAGCAGAAGGCCAAGGAGCTGACCGCTCAACGCAAGCAGCGCGGCAAATCCGTGCCCGAAGGCCTGTGCCCTACGGAGTCGGTGTCCGCCTACAGGCAGCTGGCCAGCCACATCGGCCTGCACTCGGCCTCCATACCCGGCATCCTGTGCCTGGACGCCTTCCTGGCTAACCCCGCCCGCGTGGTCACCGGCGGCAACGATAAAACCGCCGTGGTTTTCAATACGGAGGCGCAGCAGTTGGTGTGCGTGCTGCATGGCCACGCTAAGAAGGTAACGTCTGTGGCGCATCATCCCTATGAAGAGGATCTGGTGTTCACTGGCGGTCAGGACTCGCTCGTGTTGGTCTGGGATCCGCGCAACGCCGCGGTTCGGACTCAGGTTCGTTTTTTATTGGCGCGGCGTTATTTATGATTTTGGTGACGTCATTTTAGTTTTTCGTGACATACTTTAGGAATTCTAGTGGCGCCATTTATGATTTTTGTGACGCAATTTAGGAATTCTAGTGGCGCCATTTATGATTTTTGTGACGCAATTTAGGAATTCTAGTGGCGCCATTTATGATTTTTGTGACGCAATTTAGGAATTCTAGTGGCGCCATTTATGATTTTTGTGACGCACTTTAGAAATTCTAGTGGCGCCATTGATGATTTTAGTGACGCACTTTAGGAATTCTAGTGGCGCCATTGATGATTTTTGTGACGCACTTTAGAAATTCTAGTGGCGCCATTGATGATTTTAGTGACGCACTTTAGGAATTCTAGTGGCGCCATTTATGATTTTAATGACACATTTTAGGAATTCTAGTGGCGCCATTTATGATTTTAATGACGCAATTTAGGAATTCTAGTGGCGCCATTAGTGTAAATGTAGTGCCATTTATTATAAATATGGCGCCATTTAGGTATAAAGGTTGCTGTGTTAAGTAAAATGTAACGCCATTCGGAAAAAATGTTGCGCCATTCGGTATTGTTGCCGACAGTCTACTGCAAGTAGAAAGTTAGTAAAAAGCGCTACTAACTTGCCGTAAAGACTCACAAATTGCGCTATACAAGAGCGTTGAGTATAAGTTGAGTATAAGGAGTTCTGTTAAGCTAGCTAGAGGTGGAAGACAACCGAATTGGGTGAGGTCGCCTGAAGACGCTTAAGAGAGCAGAAACCGGTTGCGACAGTCCTAGCAGAGGTTCGATTTCACTTTTAGATAGTTTTTCAGGCATAAATGTGGCGCCATTCTGTATTAAAAGTTTCTCAAATCCAAATTTTCCCCAACCAACACCCACGCAGCTCCGCGCCCACGAAGACGCCGTCACGGCTCTCTCCGTTCATCCAACCGGTGATTTTCTACTGTCCGGCTCGCGCGACGGCACCTGGGCCTTCGCCGACATTCGCGCCGGCCGACTTCTCGTCCGAGTCGCCGATCCGACTAGTCAGCAGCCGCTCACCTGCGCCCAGCTGCATCCGGACGGCATGATAGCCGCCACGGGCACACAGGATGCTCAGGTATTGTTATCGTTTCATTCTCCGTTTCTAAGCATGCTTCGATTCTCCCTGTTTACAAAAATCCCCTCCTCTCCGCCAGGTGAAAATGTGGGACCTGCGCGAGCAGAAATTTCTCACTAATTTTGAGCAGCACACGGCGCCGCTCACCGCCCTGGCCTTCTCGGAGAACGGCTACTACTTGGCCACGGCGGCCGAGGACGCCACCGTTCGACTGTGGGATTTGCGCAAGCTGAAAAATTTCAAAGTCCTGCAGCTGGCCGGCTCCGAGACGGCGGCCTCAGCCCAGTCCGCCGCCGCCTCCTACGCCCGGGCCCTCGCGTTCGATCATTCCGGCACCTATCTGGCAGCTGGCGGCGGGGACATCCGGCTGTACCACACCAAGCAGTTCAACGAGCTCTGCGTGCTGGATAACCACACGGCTGCCGTCACAGGCCTGCGCTTCGGCGCCAACGCCCGCTCCATTGTCAGCTGCTCGCTTGACCGCAGTCTCAAGGTGTTCGGCTGCGGCTCCGACTGAGCGCCTGTTGCTGCTGTTATTTACTGTCAGTGTCTGTCTATCTGTCTGCCTGCCTGTCTGTCTTTCTGACTGTCTGTCTGTCTGTCTGTCTGTCTGTCTGTCTGTCTGCCTGTCTGTCTATCTGTCTGTCTGCCTGTCTGTCTATCTGTCTGCCTGTCTGTCTGTCTGCCTGTCTGTCTATCTGTCTGTCTGTCTGTCTGCCTGTCTGTCTATCTGTCTGCCTGCCTGCCTGTCTGTCTATCTGTCTGTCTGTCTGTCTATCTGTCTGTCTGTCTGTCTGCTTGTCTGTCTATCTGTCTGCCTGTCTGTCTGTCTGTCTGTCTGTCTGTCTGTCCGTCAGTCTGTCTGTCTCCCAGTCTCTTTTGTGTCTCTCTTCGAACTCTTTTTTGTCTTTGCTGTCTCTCTTTTATAGTGTTTTATAATTCGGCAACCATATGGACCCAAGCCATTGGGCTATTTTCTATTCCTTCAATATGGTTTCTCTAGCTCGCTAATAAACACAAAAAAACTTTTTTTAAAAGAAAGCGTGCGTCCGGTGTAGCCTTGTATCGCCCATACCTGCTAGCTGTTGAAGAACTTATAATAGTTAGCAAAAGGTGCATTTTCTTATTTCTTAGCTTTAGTGTTGGCGAATTTATAAAGCAACAATTAATCTATGAAACCCTGGCGTTTGCAGTTCAAGGCAGCGATGTCCGGCTTAGCTAGTGAAATCCTGTTCAATTTTGTTATTATTAACTAATTATATTGATTTGAATCGTGCTTGACCTGTCGCACGAAATTTCACCGCGCAAATCAATTCAAATCTTTACGATTGAGTTTCATTTCAGATTTTTGTTTTCCGTCAAAGCTGTGAATTAGCTTGTAGGTCATAGGGTCATAGGATCATAGGATCCTTGATGGGTGTATAATTTGTTAATATAATAATAGGATTTGTTTAATTATGTAACAATTAGTCAGTGTTAAGTTCTGTATCCACACGGCAATAGGTAGAGGTTATAAATGAGGCCAAGATGAACTCATGCATAGAATCATCGTGTCAAATAGTGTCATCTGATCATAAGCGGAATCATTGACTATTCATTTTATAACAGCAGTAGGATCTTATTAAAACTTCACTGGTTAGTCGCAATACGCAATACCCTCAAATACGAAGCCAGCAAGAGAAGAAAAGAGCATGTTTACCACACGTATTTATCATCCTTGGTTTAAACGAACTTGGTTTGATTGGCCTAGAAATATTCTATACTTTATGTCTATGTCCCTTATTCAGCTTTTATAAAGCTTTTGGCCCTCTGTCTTAAGCTCTATTAGTGAAATTCTATTTAGTAGATTTGTTGACTAGCAACAAAGCAAT
The DNA here is from genome assembly GCA_950096795.1 of Macrostomum cliftonense. Taxonomy (NCBI): domain Eukaryota; kingdom Metazoa; phylum Platyhelminthes; family Macrostomidae; genus Macrostomum; species Macrostomum cliftonense. The sequence goes on from CATNEM010000182.1 coordinate 1,541,782, forward strand.
TCAAGCGCCATGTGCTTCAATCGCGACTGTAAAATGGAATCGGTGGCCCAGCAGATGCTGCTTAGCCCGGAATTTCTGCAGAACTACATCGGCGAGATGGTCTCGTTGAAGATCTGGCACAGTCCCTACTTGTTATTTGTTGCCCTGTGCGGCACCTTTTTAGTCCTGGCCCTGTGCATCCTGGCTTATCCTGAGTACTTTGCCTATACTATGTTTGACGAGTGGGACAGCTATGACAGGCTGTTTGAACGGGCCGATCGGGTGCTGCAAGGAGTCGGCAATCAGCAGGATGTAAGCACTAATCACCAATTGTGAACTCCTATAACTCCCTTCTTCACCTGAACTTCCACACGATCAATTCCTTTAGTCATGGACTTCTATACTGAACTCCTACCGCATGTGATTCCCTGGGGAATCTGGTAGGATGGCATCTTATTTTATGTATCTTAGTTCAATACAGCATATCAATCTTATTTAAGCCTAAGGCATTGCCAGTAGCATTCCTGTGTAGCCTGCGATAATTAAAGTTCGCAAGATTATTATATTTTAGCCAACGCCCTGAAGAGTAAAATTACAACAGCTATAGTTAATAAAATATGCAGTGAACATTATGCCGTATAAAAAAATGCAGCAAACTCAGATGGACAATGAACGAGCCATGCTGGCTACAGAGACTCGTGGCCAACGCCAGCTAGAAGAGCTCCTAGAAGAGAAGCCGCGCCATCTGCCGCTGCTTCACCGACGCTGGCTTCAGGAGGCTCAACGACGCTTCGGCCCGAAACTGCATGCTCTCCTAACCGAATACGAAGAATGCGGCACCAATATTCAACGCGTCTGCCTGAACGAGACCGCCACAGATCTGCGTAAGGTGCGCGTTAACGCCGCCAGAGTGTCGGAATTGTCTGAAGAGGATAATGTATCCCGATACAGTGAGGACTAGTTACTGTACGTTGGTCTTTTGGATGATGTTGAGGATATTAAATGCTGTACTCGATTTTAAAAGCTTGACAATTAAAATTACTGCCTGTTAAATTCTTGTTTCATGTTACATTCGCGTTCTTTTTGCCAGGATATTGCATTAATCGAAACAGAAGCCAGAATTTTTTTTAATTTACGGTATTACCGTTGGAAGTACCAATGGTAAACAAATTCTACCAAAAGCGCACATTTTTTACTAACATAGGCTTTAAAAGCTTAGTCTAGTTTCAAGGTAAAAGATACTAAAATTTTACAATCAGATTAAATGCCACACGACAAACTTATCTAATATTTTTGCAACTTTTTTTGACTAAACAAATATTTTGGGCATATTTTTGCTAATAAACCAAATGCATTAAACGAGCACCTGCCTTACCAATGCGCATAACGCATTAGCGCAAATTCTGGAATCAAATTGCTTGGCCATTTCTAATAATACTAACACGAGTAACTTGCTTTCGGAAAAAGGTAGACAAGGTAGAAAGGTAGAAAGGTAGACAAAGTCCAATAGGTGCCATAGGTGGGTAATAGTGAGATGACTGCCTTCAAAGAAGCTGCCTTTTGTTACTGCTTTCTATGCCCTATGGCTATAGCTAGGGCATAACCAGGTCACAGGTGTAGCTATAAGCTATCTATAATGGGGTCCATCTTGCCACTGTAGTCACATGGCCAGAGCATCTGGGCATCATTTACAAGCCCAGGAGTTGGGGAGCAACCTAAAAGTGCCATCTATTATGCCTTCCAACATGAGCAGCACCAGCTCATGCATTGTTATTTTGGGATGCAGTAAACTATGAGATTGCCATAAATTCCTATATAAATTTGGTTTAAAAAGCTACACTCAAACATTTTTATGAAATGAACCTATCAAATGATTTGGCTTGCAAAATAGGGGCCTACTTATTATTATTTAATTAGGACCTAATATAGTATATTTTATAGTTCATTGATTTCATATAAAAATCTATAAAAAGTTTCAAAAATAATTTTTTTAATGCAACCAAAAATATTTTTATTGAATGCAATACAAAACTATAGGTAAAAATAAACCTTAGAAATAATTTAGAAATAAATTGATGCATTTTTTACTAGAAAAAGTACTTAAGTTAAGACCTTATCATTGAGGCTTAATCAATAAAATAAAAGTAATTTTTGAAAGCAAAGCTTTTTGGACTTAGCTTATTCTTATATGCTAAAAAGTAGACAAGTTAAAAAAGAGAAATAGAAAACCTGCACTACAAATTTTATTAGCAGAGAAAATTTACTAACAGACAATTAAGGATATAAAAACTAGTTATAGAGAAAGTAAAACAAGGCAAAGGACATTATAACAAAGTTAAACAAAGGACTAGTCATTAAAAAAACTTTATTTATATCAAAATAATATAAAATTTGCAATTTGTACACTCTAAATTGCTAAGAATATAGGATAATGCTACTATAGATAGATCAAGAATAATAGGGCTAGAGATAGTACAAGCATAGATAAAATATAGACTTATGACCCTCTAAGCTATAAGGGACAATAATTTTAGGGAAACTATACTTTTAGTTTTTTTGTGGAGATTAAAGTAATATTTTGTTCAAACACTTCAATAGAAAACTAAAGCTATTTTTAGGGCCCTGTAGAGGTTCAAAATTTTGAAAGAATTTGCTATTTGTAGTTTTAACTATTTTAAAGTTTAGGCATTGTTAACCTCCTAGAAAAGAATAGCTACAAGCATATGACCCAAGTATGCTGTCTCTAGCAAGAAGGAACGTTATTAACTACAAGCGTAAAATGCAAATTATATTTAAATTTTTTAATAATTCAATAGCCATCACTTCATTGATTAATCAAATACATTTGCAGACCCTTCTATATCAAGTTACAAACATTTGAAATTGACAAAAATATTGGTTTATCAAACAACTAAAAAATGTCTTCATTCGTCAATCTACCAAAGCCATCCCAGATAAAGCCTCCAGACAAAGGTTCTTTCCCATTGGACCACTATGGCGAGTGCAAGGCTGAAATGTTGGACTATATGCGCTGTCTAAAGGCTAACAATAGTGACCAGTCGCAGTGCAAGCATCTGTCTAAGCTTTACTTCAAGTGCAGGATGGATAAACACCTAATGGTGCGAGAGGATTTTGAACAATTGGGATTTCATCAGTTACAAGAAGATGAGGTTGCCACTGCACAGAAAAAGAATTAGTGACTTGCATTTCTGTATTGTTATAATTTGTGACTGATGAATTTTGTTCAAAGCAATAAAAAATCTTTAAGTATATTTACTTTACAGCTATTAAAGATTGAACTCCGTACTGCCTTATGTATGCCCAATATGCTATATAATTAATTATAATGAAAGAAATAAATTGCCTGCCATCATTGACCTTTATTGTAGCCATGGACTTTCAGTCTCTAAAATTTCAGCTCTTGACATTTAAGAGCTAAACTGCCTTAATTTTTGTATAATATTAGCCACACTGCAATAGACTGCCCTAGATTTCCATTCGCTGCCCTAGATTTCCATTTGCTGCCCTAGATTTCCATTCGCTGGCCTAGATTTCCATTCTCTGCCCTAGATTTCCATACACTGCCCTAGATTTCCTTACACTGCCCTAGATTTCCATTCGCTGCCCTAGATTTCCATGAACTGCCCTAGATTTCCCATTCGCTGGCCTAGATTTCCTTACACTGCCCTAGATTTCCATTCGCTGCCCTAGATTTCCATGAACTGCCCTAGATTTCCATGAACTCGCCTAGATTTCCATTTGCTGCCCTAGATTTCCATGAACTCGCCTAGATTTCCATTCGCTGCCCTAGATTTCGATTTCCTTACACTGCCCTAGATTTCCTTACACTGCCCTAGATTCCCATTCGCTGCCCTAGATTTCCATGAACTGCCCTAGATTTCCTTACACTGTCCTAGATTCCCATTCGCTGCCCTAGATTTCCATGAACTGCCCTAGATTTCCTTACACTGCCCTAGATTTCCATTCGCTGCCCTAGATTTCCATGAACTGCCCTAGATTTCCTTACACTGCCCTAGATTTCCTTACACTGCCCTAGATTCCCATTCGCTGCCCTAGATTTCCATGAACCGCCCTAGATTTCCTTACACTGCCCTAGATTTCCTTACACTGCCCTAGATTCCCATTCGCTGCCCTAGATTTCCATGAACTGCCCTAGATTTCCTTACACTGTCCTAGATTCCCATTCGCTGCCCTAGATTCCCATTCGCTGCCCTAGATTCCCATTAGCTGCCCTAGATTCCCATTCGCTGCCCTAGATTTCCCTACACTGCCCTAGATTCCCATTAGCTGCCCTACATTCGCTGCCCTAGATTCCCATTAGCTGCCCTAGATTCCCATTCGCTGCCCTAGATTCCCATTAGCTGCCCTAGATTCCCATTAGCTGCCCTAGATTCCCATTAGCTGCCCTAGATTCCCATTAGCTGCCCTAGATTTTCATACATTGCCCTGGATTTCCATAGATCGCTCTGCGCATTCCAGTAGCAGCCATCGACTGGAGCGCCCCAAAGCTCAAATCCGCGCCCCGCGTCAATGTCTGCCAGAGGCTGTACCGGTCTATGCAATATGCGCCCGACAGCCGCAGCTCAGCCAGCAGCCAGTTATTGAATCCTCTAGCGGCCCCGTCCGCGCCCGTCGCCGTGTCCGACGCCGTCACCTTGGTTGAAGAATTAAAAAAGTTTCTGTCAGACCGGCCGTACGCTACCAGCGCTGAGTTTTTGCTTCATATCCGGACCGAGGCGCCGCGAGTCAGCCTCCGAAGCCTGCTGCACGGCGGCCCGGAGGCCTGGTCGGCCTTGCTCCCCGCCTCCGGCCCGTCCGGCAGCGGCCTCGGTGGCGGCGGCGGCGGCGGCGGCGAAGCTTCTCGGTCGCGCGCTCGGCTATTAGAATTTTTCAAATCGGCTCGCGGCGGCGATCTGGCTGATCACGATTTGATCGGCCTGCTGGAGCGCTGGCATCGGCTGCTCAAGCTGGCCGGCGGCCCCGACAGCTGGTTGGACAACACGCCGGAGAGATTCGCCGTCAGGCTGGCTGAACACTTCGGTCAACACACCGATCATCGCTGCCGTCAGACTGTTAGTGTAGACGATGTGCTGTTCTTGTACCGGTAAGCTGCGAGCTTTCTTTTTTGGTCTATAGCCAGCCGGAAGTGTGCTGTCAGAGAGTTTATCTAGGCGGAAGTGTGCTGTCAGAGAGTGCTGTCGGAGAGTTTATCTAGGCGGAAGTGTGCTGTCAGAGAGTTTATCTAGGCGGGAAGTGTGCTGTCAGAGAGTTTATCTAGGCGGAAGTGTGCTGTCGGAGAGTTTATCTAGGCGGAAGTGTGCTGTCAGAGAGTTTATCTAGGCGGAAGTGTGCTGTCAGAGAGTTTATCTAGGCGGAAGTGTGCTGTCGGAGAGTTTATCTAGGCGGAAGTGTGCTGTCAGAGAGTTTATCTAGGCGGAAGTGTGCTGTCAGAGAGTTTATCTAGGCGGAAGTGTGCTGTCAGAGAGTTTATCTAGGCGGAAGTGTGCTGTCAGAGAGTTTATCTAGGCGGAAGTGTGCTGTCAGAGAGTTTATCTAGGCGGAAGTGTGCTGTCAGAGAGTTTATCTAGGCGGAAGTGTGCTGCCAGAGAGTTTATCTAGGCGGAAGTGTGCTGTCAGAGAGTTTATCTAGGCGGAAGTGTGCTGTCAGAGAGTTTATCTAGGCGGAAGTGTGCTGTCGGAGAGTTTATCTAGGCGGAAGTGTGCTGTCAGCGAGTTATCTAGGCGGAAGTGTGCTGTCGGAGAGTTTATCTAGGCGGAAGTGTGCTGTCAGAGAGTTTATCTAGGCGGAAGTGTGCTGTCAGAGAGTTTATCTAGGCGGAAGTGTGCTGTCAGAGAGTTATCTAGGCGGAAGTGCTGCTGTCAGAGAGTTTATCCTAGGCGGAAGTGTGCTGTCAGAGAGTTATCTAGCGGAAGTGTGCTGTCAGAGAGTTTATCTATGCGGAAGTGTGCTGTCAGAGAGTTTATCTAGGCGGAAGTGTGCTGTCAGAGAGTTTATCTAGGCGGAATGTGTGCTGTCCAGAGAGTTATCTAGGCGGAAGTGTGCTGTCAGAGAGTTTATCTAGGCGGAAGTGTGCTGTCAGAGAGTTTTATCTAGGCGGAAGTGTGCTGTCAGAGAGTTTCTCTAGGCGGAAGTGTGCTGTCAGAGAGTTTATCTAGGCGGAAGTGTGCTGTCAGAGAGTTTATCTAGGCGGAAGTGTGCTGTCAGAGAGTTTATCTAGGCGGAAGTGTGCTGTCGAGAGTTTATCTAGGCGGAAGTGTGCTGTCAGAGAGTTTATCTAGCGGAAGTGTGCTGTCAGAGAGTTTATCTAGGCGGAAGTGTGCTGTCAGAGAGTTTATCTAGGCGGAAGTGTGCTGTCGGAGAGTTTATCTAGGCGGAAGTGTGCTGTCAGAGAGTTTATCTAAGCGGAAGTGTGCTGTCAGAGAGTTTATCTAGGCGGAAGTGTGCTGTCAGAGAGTTTATCTAGGCGGAAGTGTGCTGTCAGAGAGTTTATCTAGGCGGAAGTGTGCTGTCAGAGAGTTTATCTAGGCGGAAGTGTGCTGTCGGAGAGTTTATCTAGGCGGAAGTGTGCTGTCAGAGAGTTTATCTAGGCGGAAGTGTGCTGTCGGAGAGTTTATCTAGGCGGAAGTGTGCTGTCGGAGAGTTATCTAGGCGGAAGTGTGCTGTCAGAGAGTTTATCTAGGCGGAAGTGTGCTGTCAGAGAGTTTATCTAGGCGGAAGTGTGCTGTCAGAGAGTTTTATCTAGGCGGAAGTGTGCTGTCAGAGAGTTTATCTAGGCGGAAGTGTGCTGTCAGAGAGTTTATCTAGGCGGAAGTGTGCTGTCAGAGAGTTTATCTAGGCGGAAGTGTGCTGTCAGAGAGTTTATCTAGGCGGAAGTGTGCTGTCAGAGAGTTTATCTAGGCGGAAGTGTGCTGTCAGAGAGTTTATCTAGGCGGAAGTGTGCTGTCAGAGAGTTTATCTAGGCGGAAGTGTGCTGTCAGAGAGTTTATCTAGGCGGAAGTGTGCTGTCAGAGAGTTTATCTAGGCGGAAGTGTGCTGTCAGAGAGTTTATCTAGGCGGAAGTGTGCTGTCGGAGAGTTTATCTAGGCGGAAGTGTGCTGTCAGAGAGTTTATCTAGGCGGAAGTGTGCTGTCGGAGAGTTTATCTAGGCGGAAGTGTGCTGTCAGAGAGTTTATCTAGGCGGAAGTGTGCTGTCAGAGAGTTTATCTAGGCGGAAGTGTGCTGTCAGAGAGTTTATCTAGGCGGAAGTGTGCTGTCAGAGAGTTTATCTAGGCGGAAGTGTGCTGTCAGAGAGTTTATCTAGGCGGAAGTGTGCTGTCAGAGAGTTTATCTAGGCGGAAGTGTGCTGTCAGAGAGTTTATCTAGGCGGAAGTGTGCTGTCAGAGAGTTTATCTAGGCGGAAGTGTGCTGTCAGAGAGTTTATCTAGGCGGAAGTGTGCTGTCAGAGAGTTTATCTAGGCGGAAGTGTGCTGTCAGAGAGTTTATCTAGGCGGAAGTGTGCTGTCAGAGAGTTTATCTAGGCGGAAGTGTGCTGTCAGAGAGTTTATCTAGGCGGAAGTGTGCTGTCAGAGAGTTTATCTAAGCGGAAGTGTGCTGTCAGAGAGTTTATCTAGGCGGAAGTGTGCTGTCGGAGAGTTTATCTAGGCGGAAGTGTGCTGTCAGAGAGTTATCTAGGCGGAAGTGTGCTGTCAGAGAGTTTATCTAGGCGGAAGTGTGCTGTCAGAGAGTTTATCTAGGCGGAAGTGTGCTGTCAGAGAGTTTATCTAGGCGGAAGTGTGCTATCAGAGAGTTTATCTAGGCGGAAGTGTGCTATCAGAGAGTTTATCTAGGCGGAAGGGTGCTGTCGGAGAGTTTATCTAGGCGGAAGTGTGCTGTCAGAGAGTTTATCTAGGCGGAAGTGTGCTGTCAGAGAGTTTATCTAGGCGGAAGTGTGCTGTCAGAGAGTTTATTTAGGCGGAAGTGTGCTGTCAGAGAGTTTATCTAGGCGGAAGTGTGCTGTCAGAGAGTTTATCTAGGCGGAAGGGTGCTGTCGGAGAGTTTATCTAGGCGGAAGTGTGCTGTCAGAGATTATCTAGGCGGAAGTGTGCTGTCAGAGAGTTTATCTAGGCGGAAGTGTGCTGTCAGAGAGTTTATCTAGGCGGAAGTGTGCTGTCAGGAGAGTTTATCTAGGCGGAAGTGTGCTGTCAGAGAGTTTATCTAG
>CATNEM010000182.1:1555000-1887500 GCA_950096795.1 Macrostomum cliftonense
CCCGAAACTGCGCCCCTCTCTGGCGGTCCAACATCGATTATGTTATCGAACCAAAGGCAGCCCAGGCAAGTCCTCAGCGACGCCGCAGGTCTTCGCGGACGTCGGGAACCGGACGTCAGAGATCAGACTAACTGCTGACAACGTGGCCGTCAGCCCCTGGGCGGAAAGTAGGAGCTTCGATGTCGTTCGGCAGGCAGAGCACGACGGTCTAGTGCGCGTCGACCACCAGGCCAGTCTTAGTCTAAATGAAAACTTTTGACTAGATTTAAGCCTACACGTAATTTGAAAAATGCATTTAAACTTAATTAAACTAAGTTAACATTGTTGCTAAATATGGACTCTTACTCAGTCCCGTGCAAATTAGATAATAGTAGATTAGATTTTCTATATTATAATTGAGCAATATCAAAGAATTTCGATTGTTACGATTTAAATTTATGATAGTGCCCTGTTCGTAATAATTTTTACTGCATTTTTAAGCGGTTGACAAAACAAAATCAAAACATTAGAACTGAATGATGAATGACATTCTGACGAAATTTCTAAGTTCACCCTCTTTCTATCGATAGTTAAAGAAAACTCATGTAAAACAAGTTACAGTGAAGTAGATAAGCTATTCACAGTCGGTTTACAAAGGGCAAAGCGCAGTCGTGTATGCGCACATGAGTAGCAATGATTATTTGCCTCTAGAAGCAGAAGGAGAAAATATAATATTTTATGTAAACATGATGATAATGGAGTTGTTAATAGAACTATATGGCAGGCCTAATCAAATAAATGCTTCAGTCCAAGTAACTATCTTTTTCAGCATTATAATACGAAGTTCTCACGCACGTGGAGAGTTCGCTACGCAAACCGAATTCTTTACACCGGAAAAACGTGCTCACTTCGCCAGCATAAATACGGACCTCCTGACTGCTCACATGGCCAATTCTACAATCCCAGACTCTCAGCTTCATCAGCTCGGTCACACAGCTCAACAGCTCAAGCAGTCAATCATGAAGTGGCAGCTCGCTCTCGGACTTCTGCTCTGCGCGGCCCTCGCCGCCGCCGCTCCCAGCAGCAACGAGGAGACGGAAGACGCCCTGGCGGCTCTGGAGACCCTGGCCAACCTGGAGAACCTCAGCCTGCTGGAGGACAGCGACCTGCAGCTGGGCAAGAAGCGCTGGCGCGTCAGGAAAAGCAACGTCAAGAAGGGCTTTAAGATTGCCGCCAAGATCGCCAAGGCGGTTCTCTGAACAGCTCAACAGCCCGACTCAAGCACTGCAGTGAACACCTGGACTGGAACGAACGCCTTCTGATATGATAAAGACACTCAGTTAACCCAAGGAGCTCCTTTTATTTAGCAATGCGAAACTGTAGACTGTAGCCGACAAATACAGCGTAAAGTTATCTTATGACGTAATCTATAGCAACAGTTTTTCGCTTTTATTAATTATTTTTTTAGATTTGAATTTTTGCAAATGGAAAATAAGTTCATCTAAGGCAAGAAAAATCAATCACGAAGATGTACGTTGAACTTGTGTAGGTATAGTGTAAATTTAGCTATATTGCACTAGAATTACGATTGCATTATAGAAAGTGTCTCAATGTTAGAGATGAACTTGAGGTGGTATCGTGAAGATTAACAAACAAACACAAAAAGTGCAATCGTGTATATTCGATATTTCGATACGATATAGCGATAAGTTTTGAGATAGGCGTCTTCTGCTTAAATCTCTGTGTGTTGATAATTTATTGAAATACAATAATTCAAGTGCAGCGATCTAGCAAACATTTTTTGAACATGCAGCTTGCTTGCAATGCACTGCAACGGTCAGGTAAAGCTGAATGTTAGTTGAGAAACAAACCATATTAATGGATTGTCTTCCTTCAGCCCAGGTATTACTTGACCAGTACCATCGAGATAAAGTGCTACTCTTTGCAAGCTATAGTAATAGCGGCATTTTATTTTGCTATTATCTGAAGTATTTTCACATTCTCATTTCTCATTATGCAGTAGGCTTTGTCAACCCTATTCAGAGGGCTAAAATTCGTTACGCTCTGGCAAATTTTCCTTTGAAAATCGTTCCTCACCGCTTTCATATTGTTGTCGGGACAGTCGATCAGCTTTTTTTGTGCATCTTTGACATAGTTGACAAAGTCTTTCGTTGTAGGGGATTTTAGGGACAGCATTCTTTGGGTTTCTACGGATAACTTGTGTTCACTGGGACGGAAAGCAGCAAGTGGGATCAGGCTGCTCTCAGGTAGCACTCAGATTTGTGAAAGTTGGGGTTTTTGAAAGGTTAGGGTTTGTGAAATTTGGGGTTTGTGAAAGTTGGGGTTTGTGAAATTTGGGGTTTGTGAAAGTTGGGGTTTGTGAAATTTAGGGTTTGTGAAATTTAGGGTTTGTGAAATTTGGGGTTTGTAAAATTTAAGGCTTGTGAAAGTTAAGGTTTGTAAAACTTGGATTTTGTAAAAGCTAAGCTTATTAGTGGAATTTAAATGCGTTAAAGCTCGGTGCACGCCTCCCAAACCGCTACCTTTAAAGATACATAATAGTATTTCTAAGAAACAGCCAGGATCTAACAAAATAAGTAAATTCTAAGAAGCTACAAACCTAGAGCAACTCTGATAGCAGAGAAGTAAACGCCTGTTGCATATGATTGATGAAGTCGGAAGTCGCAATGATTTGTTGCAATTTGAATAAACGAAAAAAAGCGAGCTGTTACGCTGTATTTGTCCGCACACATTCTACGGTTTGACATTGCTAAATAAAAGAAGCTCTTTAGGTTAAATGAGTGTCTTTATCATATCAGAAGGCGTTCGTTCCAGTCCAGGTGTTCACTGCAGTGCTTGAGTCGGGCTGTTGAGCTGTTCAGAGAACCGCCTTGGCGATCTTGGCGGCAATCTTAAAGCCCTTCTTGACGTTGCTTTTCCTGACGCGCCAGCGCTTCTTGCCCAGCTGCAGGTCGCTGTCCTCCAGCAGGCTGAGGTTCTCCAGGTTGGCCAGGGTCTCCAGAGCCGCCAGGGCGTCTTCCGTCTCCTCGTTGCTGCTTGGAGCGGCGGCGGCGAGGGCCGCGCAGAGCAGAAGTCCGAGAGCGAGCTGCCACTTCATGATTGACTGCTTGAGCTGTGAGCTGTGTGATTGAGCTGATGAAGCTGAGAGTCTGGGATTGTAGAATTGGCCATGTGAGCAGTCAGGAGGTCCGTATTTATGCTGGCGAAGTGAGCACGTTTTTCCGGTGTAAAGAATTCGGTTTGCGTAGCGAACTCTCCACGTGCGTGAGAACTTCGTATGATTAATGCTGAAAAAGTAGTTTCTTGAACTCGAAAGCATTTATTTGCCGAAGGCTTCACAAATTTACTTTTGGCTATAAGTAGCTACTTATTTTCAGTATGTTTGCACAGAATCTTTAATTCGGTTCACGTGTTAAGTAGTTAGTTGTCTGCTTGTAAACTGACCACAGATGCTTACTCGACAAGCATTCTCTGTAACCCGGTAACCATTCTCGTTAGTTGTAGCCTACTGGTCTTAGCCCTTTCACTACGACTGGGTGGTCACGTATTCGAGTCCCAACTGTAGGAGACAGTTTGTGCCTTTGAGCAAGGCGCTTAATACCGCATTGCTTGAATCCTCCTAGCTGAGATTCTCCTAAACACCTTAAGTGGGCCATATTTTGGTCAGAGGAAAGTAGCCTCTCTCTAGTAGGGCCAAGGCTGTCCATGCTGCTGCGATCAATCAGTTTTTGACGAAGTGACTTTTCCGTGCCCCCTGTGTGCTGGGAGAAATTCGGCCTGGAATTTGCAACGTGAAACACAGGAGGATATCACGGTGCTTTCATTGATCCCGTGCTTCGTGGCGAGTAAGATGCTGCATGATTAGAAATCAGAGCCAAATCAGGACAGCTGAACTTCCCTAGAATAATCTGAGGTCGTCATGCAGCTAAAGATTCCTGTGGTATCCTCAGACTGACGCAACCTTTCATTTTCTAGTGTTTGTAACATAGAGTATTTTATTCATTATAAATACAAAGCGCCTGCCGAACAAACGTTAGAATTTACGGCCACTCAAACACCACATTGGTAGCAGCGGTGAGAAAAAACAATAGCTTACAAAAGCCGAGAAAGCAAGCTCATGATGTACTATTAAAATGGCCACAGCACAGTTCTAAAGCATTGGACACTTCGATCCTGATGAGGATCCGCTCAACAATGCAGAGAAGTGGAACGACCACATTGCTGCTTCTGGCAGGGCCAAAAATCCGAAAGTTGCTGCAAACCGTTGGCTACGAACAAAGCTACGAAGCAACCAAGGAAGCGCTCAATTCTATATTCCAAGGTGCATCCAACAGCGTCCATGAGACCTACAAGCTGCTATCAGTCAGCCAGGCGGATGGAGAATCATTCGACTCCTTTTACAGCCGTCTTAAGAGCGCAGCAAAATATTGCGACTTGAACGTTGAGTACAAGCCCGAAGGAAGTCCGAGCGCAGTTAAGCTCAGCTTCGAGGATCGTCTGTTACGCGATCTAATTGTTCTGAAAAGCACATCGAAGCCGCTAAGGACTCTGCTGCTAAAGGAAGGCTCTGACCTGACCTTAAAGAAAGCAGTGGAAATCAGCAAGAATTTCGAGGCAACGAAAACTCAGGCTAAGGACATCGACAAAGCAACTCACGGGGCGCGCGACAGTCAGCAACATAAGCAACCGACCAACAGCCAAGCCACAGTTCAAACCGACTGATAAGAGGACGTCAACTTCTAACACCAACAAGTACGACCGAGTGTGCTACAGATGCAATCGGACAGGTCATCGACCATTCGACTGCTTTGCTCGAAACGTGGAATGCAACATCTGCCACAAAAAAGGTCACATCAAGCAAGCATGTAGACTACGACAAAAGGCTGGAAGCAGAATAAACACCAGAAACATCGAGAGATTGTATGATGAGGAACAGGAAGAACGAAATGGCAACGAATCGAATGGTGAGGAAATCAACACTGTCATTGCTGTGACACAAACCAAGAAATCCACAGGTGCAAGAGCTAAAGTGAAGATCAATGGCATCGAGAGCACAGTTCTGGTTGATTCTGGATCTTCAGCAAGTCTGATTAGCTTGAAAACGTTTGAGTCAGTGAAGTCAAAAGAGACGACCATAGACCGATCAGAAAGACCCAGTCTGTACGCCTACATGTCTAAAACGAAGTTGGAAGTTTTGGGAACAACGACTCTGACTGTGATGACAGGAAACTTAGTGAAGCGAATCAAGTTCATTGTGATGCGTGGAGACAATGCTAAGACAATCCTCGGGTGTCAGGACAGTATTGATTTGAATCTGCTGCAGCTAACGACCAATCAGATTGAGAAGAAGAATGAAGAAATTGAAAGAATTCTGAAAGCCCATCAGCAAGTGTTTCATGGAGTCGGAAGATTGACCATGCAGCCAGCAGTAACCATTTCTCTGAAGGAAGGAAGCACGCCGAAATCACAACCGGTATCGAAGGTAGCTGCTCACCTCAGAGAAGCACTTCTGCAAGAGCTGGAAGAGCAAGAGAACTCCGGAATAATCGAGAAAGTTGATGGTCCTAGTACATGGCTTTCAAGGCTTGTTGTCGTCCCGAAAGGAAAGACTGGGAAACTTGAATGAAGCAACAGAGAAGCTACAATTTCCAATACCATCGCTGGATGATCAGATCACTAACATGGGAGAAGCTAGCTGCTTCAGCTACATCGACGGCAAGAAAATGTTCCATCAGATTGAATTAGACAGTCAATCCAGACACCTAACTACGTTTGCAACGGGAATCCCTGGACAACCACTATACAGGTATAAGCGATTGCCAATGGGATGGGTCAACTCGTCATTCTATCTACAAGCCTACATGACAAAAGTTTTGACCGGACTACAAGGATTACTGAACATTCAGGACGATATCATTGTGTATGGAAAAGACATCAACGAGCACAACACCAGACTGGATGATCTCCTGACAAGGCTAATGGAGAATGGCATGACCGTCGGGAAAGAAAAGTGCAAATTCGGAATGAGTTAAGCCACTTTCATGGGATACATTCTGACAGAGAAGGGAATAACAATTCACGAAAAGAAAACTGAAGCAATCCAAATGTTCAAACCACCGCGCAACCCAAGCGAAGTCAAATCGTTTCTTGGTCTAGCACAGTTTGTCGCTCGATTTGTACCAAACTTGGCAACCCTGGCGAAGCCTCTAAATGACCTCACAAGGAAAGGAACTACCTGGAAATGGGGTCAAGAGCAAGATGCCTCTTTCAACAGCATTAAATCAGCAATCAGCTCAACAGAAACGCTCGCATACTTCTGCACTGGACGAGAAACACAATTGCGAGTAGACGCAAGTCCTGTCGGTCTCGGTGCAATCTTGGTTCAGAGGCAGAAAGATGGAAATCTACAGCCAGTGTGCTATGCTAGCAGAACTCTCACAGACGTAGAGACTCGATACAGCCAAATCGAACGGGAGGCATTAGCCATCAAATGGGGGTGCGAGAAGTTCTCACACTTTCTCAAAGGCGCAGCTGAATTCACAGTGATAACTGATCACAAGCCTCTGCTCGGATGCTTCGCACCGAACTCAAAACCACCACCAATAATAGAGCGTTGGGCAATGCGACTGCAACCATTCAACTTCAAGATAAAATACGAACCAGGCGACACCAACGAAGCCGATATCCTGTCGAGACAACCGGTAAAGACACCAAACGACACACTCTGCAACAGACGCGACATCGCATTCATAGACAGCAAGCTAGAAAATGCAGCCAGCGCAGCCTTCAGCTTAGAGCGAATTCGAAAAGATTCAGCAGCTGACGAAGAAATTGTTCAAGCAATGAAAGCAATTCAGTCAGGAACCTGGACTAAGCACAGCAAGCTGTTCGCAGAAAGGAACAAGCTGTCGGAGCACAATGGAATACTCCTGTATGAAGACCGCATAGTCCTGCCCAAGAGTCTAAGACAAAAGGCTCTGCAAACTGCTCACGAAGGTCATCAAGGAATCTCCAAATCCAAAGAACGACTGCGAAGTTCGGTATTCTGGCCCGGCATGAGCAATGATGTGGAAATCTTCTGCAAGAAATGCAATGTGTGCATCCACACAACGAAAAAGGGAAGTCGGATCCCAATCATACCAACTGAAATTCCAGACAAGCCGTGGGACAAAGTCGCGGTAGACTTCAAAGGACCACTTCCGAATGGCAGCAATTTGCTAGTTTTCATCGACTACCACTCGAGATTTCCGCTGGTATTCATCTTAAAACGCACTGAAGCGAGTGACGTAGTTCGAATACTAAAGAAAGTGATCTCACTGTTCGGACCAATGAAAGAACTGGTGACCGACAACGGCACAAACTTTTGCTCCAGAATAGTCGAAGAATACCTCAGCAGCCAAGGGGTAAAGCATTCAAGGATCATTCCACGTCACCCAGCAGCAAATGGAGAAGTGGAAAGGTTCAATGAGACACTGAACAAAGTGATCAGAAGGTCTAGAATGCCAAACGGAGCAAGCCTTGAAGAGGAACTGCAAACTTTCCTGCACGCCTACCGAACAACGCCGATCAGAGCAACAGGCGTAGCGCCAGCAAATTTATTCTTTCGGTGGAGTGCACGGACGAAACTTCCGCAAATGAACAACCAGGAAGCACAGAATCAGTCGAAGGACCAGAAAGAAAAAGACGCCGGCTACAAAATAAAAATGTCCAACTACGCCAATCGGAACGCTCGCGCGTGCGACATCAAAGCAGGTGACAGAGTGGTGCTCGCGAGGGACACCAGGAACAAGTACGATAGCTTTTTCGGAACGAAGCAGTACTACGAGTACGTGCGCACGCGAGTGGGCGGACTGTTGATTCTGGAAGACGAGAACGGCACAGTCAAGAAGCGCCACGTCAACAAGGCCAGAAAAATCTACCCGGAGGCCGAAACTGATGAAGCTCTGGTGACTTTTTCTGGTGGAGGAGGAAGGAGCGAAAGTCAGCGAGGAAAGGACACATCCGAAAATCAACAGCAGGATTCAAGAAAGATGCGCAGAAGCGGACTCCGGCCACAGAGCATACTGAGGAGGCCAGTTCGTTTTCCAATGAATTGATTTTACTAAAAGGTGGAGGGATGTGGTATCCTCAGACTGACACAACCTTTCATTTTCTAGTGTTTGTAACATAGAGTATTTTATTCATTATAAATACAAAGCGCCTGCCGAACAAACGTTAGAATTTACGGCCACTCAAACACCACAATTCCAATTTTAAAACCAAACCAGTTGCCTTCTACATCCGGAGGCTGCAAGTTTCAGGCTGGCAAAAGGCTTGCAAAGAGTTACACTTTCACACGTACAAGTATTTCTGTCCTCGGTTTTTTAACTGAATGCAGAAAGTTTTCCTTCAAGCATTCACTCTCGATTGTTTAAAAGTGCTACTTTAAATTGACTGATACTTTTTTCGCCAATTTGTTGCTGATTTTTATTGTTTTTTTGCATCTATTTTTTTAACAATCAAAGAATAATTAGACTACATAAACTATTGGGGAAGAAAAGAAAACAAAAAATTCCCAACAGAACAGAATGAAAGCAAATTGTCTAAAAAATGAATCGCGCAATGTTAATTTTTTAATACTATTTCAAAGCAGCTGCCGTTCTCTAGGAGAGTTTTTTGCTGTTATCTGAAATATTTGCATATCCTCATTTCTCATTAGCCAGTAGTCTTTGTCAATACAGTCGGTACGCTTTGGAAAATTTTCCTTTGAAAATCGTTCCTCACCACTTTCATTTTGTTGTCGGGACAATCGATCAGAAATTGCTTTTTTGTGCATCACTGATATAGCTGACAAAGTCTTTCGTTGTAGGGAATTTTAGGGACAGCATTCTCTGGGTTTCTACGGCTAATTTGTGTTCACTGAGACGGAAAGCAGCAAGTGGGGTCAGGCTGATCTCTGGTAGCACTCGGATTTGTGAAAGTTGGGGTTTGTGAAAGTTGGGCTTTGTGAAAGTTGTGTTTTGTGAAAGTTAAAGTTTGTGAAAATTGGGTTTGTGAAAGTTGGGGTTGTGAAAGTTGGGGTTGTCAAAGTTGGGGTTTGTGAAAATTGGGGTTGTGAAAGTTGTGTTTTGTGAAAGTTTGGGTTGTGAAAGTTGGGGTTGTCAAAGTTGGGGTTTGTGAAAGTTGGGCTTTGTGAAAGTTGGGGTTTGTGAAAGTTGGGGTTTGTGAAAGTTGTGTTTTGTGAAAGTTAAAGTTTGTGAAAATTGGGTTTGTGAAAGTTGGGGTTGTGAAAGTTGGGGTTGTCAAAGTTGGGGTTTGTGAAAATTGGGGTTGTGAAAGTTGGGGTTTGTGAAAGTTTGGGTTGTGAAAATTGGGGTTTGTGAAAGTTTGGGTTTGTGAAATTTAAGGTTTGTGAAAGGTCGAATTTGTGAAAGTTGGGCATTGTGAAAGTTTTTTTGTGAAAGTTTCACTTTTAAATGCTCATGGACTTTATTGTTTTTTAATGTTTTAATCGGGTATAAATTCCGGTTCGGGACAAGATGACCTGACCTGTGTTTAAGCTACGCTCCCATGAGTTTAAATTAGACTTTTGTCGTTCAAATGTTAGACAGAATTTCCTTTGGCAATGCTGTAGCTTCAATCGTGGCCCTGGTAGAGCCCGCCGCCGCCTTTGCGCTGCTTCTGGCCGTAGACAAACACTGCCATTGTATATTAAAAAATTTTATAAATATAATTTTTAACAAATTAACACATTTTACGGTTTATACGTTTTTTGAGAATTTTCTTTCATTCTGTTCTGTTAGGAATTTTTTATTTTATATTTTCCCCTCTCTGCTAAGTCCCCAATATTTTCTGTAGCCTAATTATTCTTTGCAATAAAAATCAGCAAAAAATTGGCGGGAGCAATATACCTTGACGTCTTAATCTTCATAACAAAATAAAAATGTTACTTAACCCCAAAATGGCTTTTTAAACATTTTAAAATTAATTACTCATTAGATATTTCTACGGCTAAGGAATATCTGCTAGTTAAAAAGCAGCACTTTTAAGCAATCAAAAGTAAATTATTAAGGGAAAACTATCCGCATTCAGTTGAAAACCGAGGACAGAAATACTGGTACGTTGACCGAATTAAACATTCTGTGCAAACATGCTAAATGTAAAGTATAGCTACTTATAGCCACAGTTAAATGGCTGGCTTCATCAAATAAATGCTTTCGAGTTCAAGAAACTACTTTTTCAGCATTATCGTTCGAATTTCTCACGCACGTGGAGAGGTCGTTACGCAAACCGAATTCTTTACACCGGAAAACGTGCTCACTTCGCCAGCATAAATTCGGACCTCCTGACTGCTCACATGGCCAATTCTACAATCCCAGACTCTCAGCTTCATCAGCTCGGTCAGACAGCTCACAGCTTAAGCAGTCAATCATGAAGTGGCAGCTCGCTCTCGGACTTCTGCTCTGCGCGGCCCTCGCCGCTGCCGCTCCAAGCAGCAACGAGGAGACGGAAGACGCTCTGGCGGCGCTGGAGACCCTGGCCAACCTGGAGAACCCCAGCCTGCTGGAGGACAGCGACCTGCAGCTGGGCAAGAAGCGCTGGCGCGTCAGGAAAAGCAACGTCAAGAAGGGCTTCCAGATTGCCGCCAAGATCGCCAAGGCGGTTCTCTGAACAGCTCAACAGCCCGACTCAAGCACTGCAGTGAACACCTGGACTGGAACGAACGCCTTCTGATATGATAAAGACACTCATTTAACCCAAAGAGCTTCTTTTATTTAGCAATGTCAAACCGTAGAATGTGTGCGGACAAATACAGCGTAACAGCTCGCTTTTTTTCGTTTATTCAAATTGCAACAAATCATTGCGAATTCCGACTTCATCAATCTTATGCAAAAGGCGTTTACTTCTCTGCTATCAGAGTTGCTCTAGGTTTGTAGCTTCTTAGAATTTACTTAGAATAGAACTTTCTCAAGCCCCAACTTTCACAAATCTGAGTGCTACCTGAGTAGCAGCCTAACCCCACTTGCTGCTTTCCGTCTCAGTGATTACAAGTTAGCCGTAGAAACCCAAAGAATGCTGTCCCTAAAATTCCCTACAACGAAAGACTTTGTCAACTATGTCAACGATGCACAAAAAAGCATTTTCTGTTCGATTGTCCCAACAACAATATGAAAGCGCTGAGGAACGATTTTCAAAGGAAAATTTGCCACAGCGTACCGAATTCTAGCCTTCTGAATAGGGTTGACAAAGCCTACTGCATAATGAGAAATGAGAATGTGAAAATACTTCAGATAATAGCAAACAATCCCCCTAGAGAACAGAAGCTGCTTTGAAATAGTACAATAATTTCAAAAAATTAACACATTTTAGGATTGATATGTTTTTCGACAATTTGCTTTCATTATGTTCTTTTAGGAAATGTTTGTTTTATCCCTTCCCTTCCCTGCTAAGTCCCTAATAATTTATGTAGTCTAATTATTCTTCATTTGTAAAAAATATCGTCGCAAGAAAAACAATAAAAATCAGAAACAAATTGGCGTGCGCAATATAATCATCATAACAAAATTAAAATATTAGTTAAATCCAAATGAAAAATTTATAACAGATTTGTTTTTTTCACGGCTAAGAAGTATCAGCCAATTAAAAAGCAGCACTTTAAACAATCGAAAGTGAATGCTTGAAGGAAAACTATCTGCTTTCAGTTAAAAACTGAGGACAGAAAGACTGGCACGCTGACCGAGTTAAATATTCTGTGCAAACACGCTAAATGTAAAGTAGCTACTTATAGCCACTAGTAAAATTTCACGTGAAACTTGCAGCCTCCGGATGTATAAAGGCAACTGGTTTGTGATGTAACTGCGGTCTGGGCGAGGTCGAGGGCGCGGAATTTTTCCGAATTCCGCACACTTCCCCTAGACGCAGCTGCTAGGGCGTCGAGGTAGGATTGGGATTCCTCCCTCTCCTGGCCTCCCCTCTAGCCACGTCCACTCCCGCCCGCCTGTTCCCGTCACCTCCTGGACCCGGGATGCGCCTGCTGGAGCCCTCTTCTCCTGAGTTTTCCCCTCTTTTCACCCTCCTTTTTCTCTCTTTACCCTCTTTTTGCCTCTGCGCGCGCTCTCTACTTATAGTATGACAAGTCTCCACACCCCTAATAACCTGCTCAAACCCTCTATTTCTACCCTCTAATTTATGCTACTAACAGTATTGTCTGCGCGTTTTACTAACTTATTTATCGATTCTCCCCCTTGTTCTGCCCCTGCCTAGTGACATCTTCATTCGCGCCCCTGTTAGCCCGCAACCCCATTTCTCATGCCGTCCTCCTCACCTCCGTTTCTATTGTTCTTTTTCCTCTAATGTTTACCTTTCTATTGTTCCCAATTTTTGTTTATCTTTCCAATGTTTTCTTGCTAATTGCTTCTCTATTGTTCCCCGTTTTTGTTTGCTTTTCTAATGTTTTCTTTTCTATTTCTCTGCTCTTTCTCATTGTTCTCCATCCCTTCTCAACAGCCCCCTCATCATTTGCGCCTCATTATCACCTACCTCCCACCACTCTCCAGCTTGCGTAATTCCCCGTTGTTCTCATGCGCTGGCGGCCATTTTTGTTGTTCTCATTCCAGCGTCATCAGCCGGCGGCCAATCGGAGAGAGGGAGCCATGGCAACGTGAGATGAGATGGCGGCCATTTTGGATTTTGAGGCCTATTTAAACAGCTGCTTTTGGCCTCCAAAATCCTCACACGTTGAGTTAAGTCTCACGGTTCAGACTTCGGTCTAATTCGAGTCTAAGGACTCCGGTGCTGCTTTTGTGCCCCTTTGTGGCCCCAGCACCCGGCCTTGTGGCCCTATCTGCGAGCCTTAGAGCTCTGCCAGCGCGGCTATTTAGCCTGCCCACCTATTCGCGGCCTTGTGCCTTCAACATCTACAACTGTCTCGGCCTTCGGCCTCGTCGGCGTACAGACCGCCATCAGCGCTCTGCCGCTATCTGCAGCCAGATCTACAGTGCCGCCATCTCAGCTCCGGCCTCTCTCTCTCTCCGTGTCAGCCGCCGGTAAGTTTCCCCACTTATTTTATTGCTTTCCGCCTAGTGCGTATTTTGGGGATTATTCTTGTTCCGACCCATTGCACTGCACTGGAGATGTGAGCCTATTTTATTAATAGCAATTTATCTGGCTACATTAATATATTAATTCCGCTGAGTATTTTAGCCTTGTGCTACTTTAGGATAGCAATCCGCCTAACTATCAAATCCTTTCAATCTTTCACTCCATCTTTATTGGACTGCTAATGGCCTGCTAAGCCTTTCACCTTGGGCGGTGAAGTATGGGGAAGTTGGGGGAAGCTAGCGAACAGACTCTCGTGGGCGGCTCGCCGCGTCTGGCGGCGCGCCTCGGTGTAATGAGCGTATGAGCGGTGTAGAAGCTATGTGCACGTGACGGCGGATAGAGATAGCAAAACCTGGTTAAGCGGACCCATCTCGCACTGAAGCGTTCGAAGTATCAGAGTTCACGTTCTCACCTCACTACTTTTAGTAACATGTTCCCGGATTCTCTCTCTCCGCACCGCCTCCAAAGACTCCCTGCACAAAAGCCCTTCAGTAATGATCCCGGCACTCCCGATAAAAGCCCGTGCAGAGCCCCTAAATCGGCTACGCACTGCCTCGCTGTTTAGCTGAAATCCCCGAATCAATACCCGGGCGGAGCTCTGGCTTCGTTAGGTCTGGAAGGTCATCAGGTGCGCCAGGTCATACAGAGTGGTGGCAGCCTTGGGGCTCATCCAATGACCCCAAGACCCAATAAAGGCACCTTAGCTACAGCAGGGCAGGCGTGGGACCTTGCCCTCAGGCCAAAAGCTACCCAATTCTAATTAGTATCCTCAGGGCGGGTTTGCACGGTACTGAAGGCCCGTGGGTGTCAGCCTCAGGTCATCGGCAGCTCATGGTCATCCTCCTGTTAGTCATAGTCATCTCTCTTCCCTAAAGGCTAGGGCTACACAGGTGGGAAACATCATTTGGTTTAAAAAGTGGAACATTTAGCAGCATGACGACCTCAGATTATTCTAGGGGAGTTCAACTGTCTTGATTTGGCTCTGATTTCAAATCATGCAACATCTTACTCGCCATGAAACACGGGATCAATGAAAGCACCGTGATATCCTGTTTTTCAAATTGCAAATACCACGGCGAATTTCTCCCAGAACACAGGGGGTTGGACCATCACAAGCACGGAAAACTTCGTCGAAAACTGATTTATCGCAGCAGCATGAACAGCCTTGCCCCTACTAGAGAGAGGCTGCTTTCCTCTGACCAAATCGGGCCTCCTTAAGGTTGTTAGGAGAATCTCAATGTCAGCTAGGAGGATTCAAGCAATGCGGTATTAAGCGCCTTGCTCAAAGGCACAAACTGTCTCCTACAGTTGGGACTCGAACACGTGACCACCCAGTCGTAAAGTGAAAGGGCCAAGATCAGTAGGCTACAACTAACGAGAATAGTTACGCTCGTACAGGGTAACAGAGAATGCTTGTCGAGTAAGCATCTGTGGTCAGTTTACAAGCAGACTACTTAACACGTGAACCGAATTAAAGATTCTGTGCAAACATACTAAAAATAAGTAGCTACTTATAGCCGAAAGTAAATTTGTGAAGCCTTCGGCAAATAAATGCTTTCGAGTTCAAGAAACTACTTTTTCGGCATTATCGTTCGGAATTCTCACGCACGTGGAGAGGTCGTTACGCAAACCGAATTCTTTACACCGGAAAAACGTGCTCACTTCGCCAGCATAAATACGGACCGCCTGACTGCTCACATGGCCAATTCTACAATCCCAGACTCTCAGCTTCATCAGCTCAATCACACAGCTCAACAGCTTAAGCAGTCAATCATGAAGTGGCAGCTCGCTCTCGGACTTCTGCTCTGCGCGGCCCTCGCCGCCGCCGCTCCAAGAAGCAACGAGGAGACGGAAGACGCTCTGGCGGCGCTGGAGACCCTGGCCAACCTGGAGAACCCCAGCCTGCTGGAGGACAGCGACCTGCAGCTGGGCAAGAAGCGCTGGCGCGTCAGGAAACGCAACGTCAAGAAGGGCTTCAAGATTGCCGCCAAGATCGCCAAGGCGGTTCTCTGAACAGCTCAACAGCCCGACTCAAGCACTGCAGTGAACACCTGGACTGGAACGAACGCCTTCTGATATGATAAAGACACTCATTTAACCCAAAGAGCTTCTTTTATTTAGCAATGTCAAACCGTAGAATGTGTGCGGACAAATACAGCGTAACAGCTCGCTTTTTTTCGTTTATTCAAATTGCAACAAATCATTGCGACTTCCGACTTCATCAATCATATGCAACAGGCGTTTACTTCTCTGCTATCAGAGTTGCTCTAGGCTTCTAGCTTTTTAGAATTTACTTATAATGTTAGATTCTAGTTGTTTCTTAGAAATACGAGTGTACTATTACGTATCTCTAAAGGTAGCGATTTGGTAGGCGTGCGTCGAGCTTTAACACATGTGAACCCCACTAATAACCTTAGCAACACAAAGCCCTACACACTGGAGCTTCTGATGCGATGGAGGGTCGCAGCCTTAACTAATTATTAATTAGCCTAAGTTCCTATATCCCAATTCTTAGTAATATTCTTCCTAATTATCTAGGTAATAAAATCTTAGTATTTGTCTGAATAATTGCCCTTAGTAATAATTCTTAGTAGTTTTCTAAGTAGTAATCTTTCTGGTAAATAACTAACTCTTTGAAATGCTCGTAAGTGTTTTCAAGCTTCAATTATTAGATAACTTGGTAGAGAACAAGCTCCAGGTTGAGTCTCCAACAGATTTTTGGCTTCTATTAATTATACTAAAATTCACCCCGTTTGCTTTTTTTATAGTAGAGTTTTAAAATAGTTTAACCAGCATGATATTGGAAAATATTGAAAAATATTACGAAATACCTCGTATTGCTACATATTCGGTACATTTAAGCAACTAGCATTTTGCAAAACATCAAATTATTATTAGTAAAAACGTTGTAGTTAACCTGCGCTCATATTTTCTTCTTTTTTGATTGAAGCTTCAGCATTGCCAAAGGAAATTTTGTCTAAGATTTGAACGACAAAAAATCTGATTTAAACTTTAGAACGTAGTTTATTAGAAGTAGGTCAGGTCACCTTGCCCCGAACCCGAATTTATACCCGGTTAAAACATTAAAAACTTTAAAGTCCATGAGCCTATTAAAGCGAATTCAAAACAGCGACACTTTTGGCATTGTGTGGTTTACAGTTACAATGACGGTTTCCGAAAAAAATGTCGAAAGTTTAGAGAACCCGGAAACCCTGAACCCGTTGCCAAAACCTGACTCACGACACCGAACCTCGAACACCCTTATAATTGTCTAAAATGTGAGTTCTTTATTTCTGCTGCAGAACCATGGCTACAAGTTCTGCCTGTAACACCCCAATACGCCTTCAGTCATAAGGCTCTTCTGCTTAGATGCCTAAGTTAATAACCGTTAAAGAGTAACTTATAATATAAAATTAAGTTCAGTAATTTAAGTACTTCGATACAAAATGCATTTGTTAAAGATGAATCTGGCGTGTCATGCAGTGTGACGGTCTGATAAGAATTTGTCTACCAGGGGCGCTTTCACAAACCCCAACTTTCACAAACCCTAACTTTCACAAACCCTAACTTTTACAAACCCTAACTTTCACAAACCCTAACTTTCACAAACCCCAACTTTCACAAACCGCAACTTTCACAAAGCCCAACTTTCACAAACCCAAACTTTCACAAACCCAAACTTTCACAAACCCGAACTTTCACAAACCCAAACTTTCACAAACCCAAACTTTCACAAACCCGAACTTTCACAAACCCTAACTTTCACAAACCCGAACTTTCACAAACCCGAACTTTCACAAACCCAAACTTTCACAAACCCTAACTTTCACAAACCCTAACTTTCACAAACCCTAACTTTCACAAACCCTAACTTTCACAAACCCTAACTTTCACAAACCCTAACTTTCACAAACCCGAACTTTCACAAACCCTAACTTTCACAAACCCGAACTTTCACAAACCCGAACTTTCACAAACCCTAACTTTCACAAACCCGAACTTTCACAAACCCGAACTTTCACAAACCCTAACTTTCACAAACCCGAACTTTCACAAACCGCAACTTTCACAAACCCTAACTTTCACAAACCCGAACTTTCACAAACCGCAACTTTCACAAACCCAACTTTCACAAATCCGAGTGCTACCTGAGAGCAGCCTGACCCCACTTGCTGCTTTCCGTCTCAGTAATCATAAGTTATCCGTAGAAACCCAAAGAATGCTGTCCCTAAAATTCCCTAAAACGAAAGACTTTGTTAACTATGGCAAAGATGCACAAAAACGAAGTTCATTTTCTGCTCGATTATCCTGACAACAATACTTCGTATGAAAGCGGTGGGGGTCGCCTTCACTATCTCGAAATTTCACTTTCTCGAAAATCTACGAGTAGCAATGTGGCGGCTATTTGACATTGGTCACGATTTTCAAAGGAAAATTTGCCACAGCGTAACGAATTTTAGTCCTCTGGATAGTGTTGACAAAGCCTACTGCATAATGAGAAATGAGGATGTAAAAATATTTCAGATAATAGCAAAATAAAATGCCGCTAGAGAACGGCAGCTGCTTTGAAAAATTATTAAACCAAATGAACACATTGCAAGATTTACTTGTTTTTAGACAATTTGCTTTCATTCTTTTCTGTTACGAATTATTTGTTAAATCATTCCCCTTCCCTGCGAGGCTCGCAAGGCGAAGGCAGCATGCCCGCAGAGTATGAGACAGGCTATCCTGCGATGCTCTGCACCTGCTCTACCCTCTCTTTGAGCAGGTCGTGGCGAGGTGGAGCCCATGTCTATTGGCATCCTCTATCTAGCTGTCACGCAAGCCAACCCTGGGTACCAGCTCCCGCGAGCTGTTATCGCTGACTGGGCTCTGGCGATGGACCACCCATTCCTGGCTCTGGCCAAACTGGGTACCTTGGGGCCAAGTGCTCTGAGGGACAGGTGTTACCTTTTGACCTTAACAGTGGTATGCGGCCCTTAGTAATGCGGCCTTGGCGCAGCTTAACGCGCTAGCCGCAGTCATGTACCGCGCTGCTGGCAGTTGGCCGGGGTCAAACTCGGCCGCTAGCGGTCGGACCGCGGGGGCTGGCTCCCCCCTCGGTTGCTATCTTTTTGCTGGCTGTGTGGCTAGGGGTTTGCAGTCAGGCAGTCTCTCACTTTTTAGCACCCCAAATTTTTCAGCGACTCATGGAGAACTTGAGTTCCAACAGCGCGTCCCAGGACACCGCTGCCCAGCCGATTTCGGCTGGAGACGCGGCGACTGAGGACTCCAGCAGGGGCAACGCTCGGAATTCCAGCGTCCCCAACACTACTTGCCCAGCCACTGCCGCGGCTCAGGACCCACCTGAGGTGCTGGAACTGATGGCTCAAGGGCTAACGCGGCGCAAAGCCAAGGACCGCCTTCGTAGTCGTCTACGAAAGGAGGAGTGGAAAAAGAGGGCGGCCACCGCCTCTGGAGAGGGCAATGCCGACTCTGCGGCATCCGCGGAGAAGGCGGCGCCCAACCTGGGAGCGGAACCCGCCAGCCAACCAATGCCTGGGGCCGCCGAGGCTTCTAGTGAGGCAGCTGCTTCCTCCCAAAGTGGGGCCCCCGCACGTGCGAATTCCACGTCGGAGAAGGGCTCCGCTGAGGGTGGTGGCGGCAAGACCACTAAGCCAAAGCGACCCTACGCTGCGGTGTCTAAGAGGCTCCCGGCCATTGTTATTCAAGGCCGTGACACGCCTCTCACCGCCGACCAGCTCGACCAAATCTGGCGCAAGGTGGATTCCCGCTTGCTCCAGATGACGCTGGCCGGCACTGTCCTGAATGTCGCGAAAACCAGCTTTCAGGACTCAGCCCTCATGATACAGCCCGCCGATGACCGGTCAAGCCAGCAGTTGCTCACGACGCTGAAGGACCTTGACTGGGGCGAGGAACTGGGTCACCTGCAAATATTCAGGGAGGACGAGCGACCTCGTACTCACCGGCACCGAGCCTGGATACCGGCTCGTAGCGTCATCACCAACGCTGACGAGCTGCGACGCGTTATGCTGGCGATCCACCCGGATCTACCGGCTAACGGCGTCGTAGTTCACCAGGCCATCAACAAGCCAGGAGGCGATGGTTTCACGACCATCCTCGGACTCTCAGACAGCTGGATGCTCCGCTGTCCTGACATGTCCTACATCAATGCCGGTCTGATACAGATTCAGCTGTTCAGCTTCGAATCTGACGCCACCCGACCACCGCCACCGGAGAAGCGTGCGCGCACAGGTAAGAATACCGCTGTGAACCATTCCAGCGCAGGTGCCCCGGCGCGTCACGACCACTCCGCTAACGTGGACCCTGTGCGAGGCAAAGCCGCCAAGGCCGCTGCGTCAGTCGGGAGTGCGAAGGGCCGGAAACCCGCCCGGAACACGATCCGCTCTGGCCTCACCCAGCGCGCTAGTGTGGCGGCTGCTCCGACCATGGGCCGTAAGCCACCTGCCAAGGTCACCGTCGTGGCCCCCCCGGAAAGCCAGACTGAGGCCCCGGCAGCTGCTGCCCCGGCGGATGCCGCCCCGGTAGTTGCTGCCCCGGTCGTTGCTGCCCCAGTCTTGGAACCGATCCGGGAGGAGCCCATGGAAGTGGTGGCCCCGGCTATTACCGCTGAGGAGGAGGCGAGACTCCTCAACGACTCGGCGTAGGCCAGCAGACGGCTGCAAGAACCCCGGGCCCGCCCGGGATGCACTTCCTGCAGCTCAATCTGCAACACTGCATCGCGGCCTCGACCAACCTGGCGAGAGTTGCTCGCCTCGTCAACCCGGGCATCATTCTGCTGCAGGAGCCCTGGTCGAGGAAAGGTAAGATCCTTAACGTGCCCTCTGGCTTTGACTGTTTTTCCTTTTCTCAGCAACCCAGAGCTGCCGTTTTAGCGAATCCCCATCTTAAAGCCTGGCACAGACCGGACCTCTCCGATCGAGACCTCTGTGTCATTCAATCTACCAACCTCATTCCTAACCGCACGGTGATCATCGCCTCGATCTACATTCCTGGCGACGGCCCTGCGGTCCCACCCTCCCTCTCTTCTCTGGTGGAGTACTGCTCAGATAACAGATTTGAGCTATTGGTGGGCGGAGACCTTAACGCCCACCACACCCACTGGGGAAGCAAGAACGTTAACAGCAGAGGCGAGGAACTCCTTGCCTACATCTGCACTACTAACATGTTGCTTTGCAACTCTGGTGGCACGCCCACCTTTGACAACGGTCGGTGGACTGAGGTTCTGGATGCCACCCTAGCTTCTCAAAACCTAGCCGCTTCGGTCAGGGATTGGAAGGTTTGGGATGAGAAGGAATCTCTGTCCGACCACCGTTTTGTCCGCTTCCGGCTGCAGACTACCAGTCCCAACCCTGGTATCGTTTAGAAAAGGAATGTCCGGAATTCTGATTGGACGACGTTTGCAGAATCGCTGCAACGCGAGGTTCACCAGTTGGAACCGACTATTCCCACCACGTGCCAGGATGTTGACAACCTCGCTGATTCCCTTAGCGAGGCCATTATGGTAGCCCACACAGACTCCTGTCCGCTCAAAGCGTACAAAGGCAAAAAATCAGCCCCCTGGTGGAATCCTGCGCTCGGAGCTCTCCGGCGAAAGGCGATGCAACTCCAGCGCAGAGCCAGGAAAAGCAAGGACCCAGCGGACCTGTCCGCTTATCAAGACGCTGCCTACGACTTTAAGCGAGAAATCAGGAAAGCGAAGTCCGATAAGTGGCGCCAATACTGCGCAGAGTTGGAGGGCGCCAACCCTACCTCGCGCATGGTTAAAGCGCTTACTCTCGACAAAATGTCCAAACTCTCAGTGATTAAAAAGCCGGACGGCCGGCTCGCTGAGAACCCGGGTGAATCGCTGGATCTCATGCTCGCCAACTCTTTCCCCCGTGCTCCCCCGCAGCTTGGTCCGCACGACCACTCCCCGGGTGGCTTTGTCCTGGCTGCGAATGTCATCACCAAAGAGAAAACAGCGCGCGCTGTCAACTCCTTTGCCCCCTTCAAGTCGCCAGGGCCTGACAACATTTACCCTGTGTTCCTTCGGGAAGCAGTGAAGAATAGCAGGTTCATTGGCCTCCTTTGCAAGCTGCTCAAGGCGTGCATTACCCTCGGGTATGTTCCCTCCGCCTGGCAGCAGGCCACTGTCGTCTTCCTTCCCAAACCTGGGAAGGCAGACTACCATTCAGCCAATTCGTTCCGGCCCATCAGCTTGACCTCTTTTTTCCTCAAGCTGCTTGAAAGACTGGTCCTCTGGCGCCTGCTTTCTGTTGAGCTGCGGAACTCCCAGCTCTCCTCTAATCAGCACGCCTTTCGTTCTGCCCGCTCCATCGAAAGTGCGCTGCATGCCATTGTCGACAAACTGGAAAGAGCCGTTCTGGGAACCGGCTACGCGCTCTCCCTTTTCCTCGACGTTGATGGTGCTTTCAACAATGTGCTTTTCAATGCCTTTCAGCGCGCCCTGGAATCCCGGGCGACGCCCGAGCACCTTACCCGCTGGATCATGCATATGATCTCCAACCGGACTGTCACCTCGCACCTCCTTGGGCATTCGCGCACTATTGATGTCCAGAAAGGTGGGCCGCAAGGTGGAGTCCTTAGCCCGGTCCTCTGGAACCTGGTCATGGATGAGTTGCTCTGCAGCTCTGGCCCAGACCCGGTGCACAAGACTGGCTACGCTGACGATGTCACAGCCATTGTGGCTGGCCCGTCACCTGACGTTCTTCGGGATCTTATGCAAGCCTTCATCCACCGCGCTGAAATGTGGGCTGGTAGTTGCGGTTTTAAATTCTCTGAATCCAAGACCGTTGCTATCATGTTCACCAGTCGGCGAAACAGGAGGATTGAGCCCCTCCTCCTCTATGGCAAGCCTATCGCCATGGAGAAGCAAACTAGATGTCTGGGCGTTACCCTCGATCACAAGTTGAGCTGGACCCCCACGTCACTAGCAAAACTCGCAAGGCCCTTGCGACGCTTGCGCAGCTGCGCCGTGCATTCGGCGCCACATGGGGCCTCACCCCCCGCCGTCTCTGGTGGATTTACACTGCCATTGTTAGACCGGCCATTTCCTTCGCCGGCTTCATTTGGAACAGTGCCCTGGAGACCAAAGGGGTTTTGGAGGCCCTCACCAAGGTGCAGGGCCGTGCCTGTCGGGCAATCACGAGCGCGACGCTCTCCACCCCCTTTGCTGGCCTAAACTCCTTTCTGGGGCTTCCTCCTCTGGATCTCTTCATCAGAGGAGAAGCGGCCAAAACTGCCCGCCGCCTGCTTGACGCGGGCGTGACCATCCAGAAGCAGTTCGCCTTCAGGAAACGGAACCTCAGACCGCACGGCGACCTCAGCCTGCGTGACCTCGACGCTGCGGGAGGCCTTTTGGTCCTTTCCGATGGCATTCCATCGACGCTCTGCCCGCAGCCCAGGTTCCATACCAGCATCCCCCCCGTCAGGAAGCGTGCAATTACGGTAACCCCTGTGATATTCACTGCTTCACTGACGGTTCTCAAATCAACTCGGTCTCTGGTTTCAGCTATTGCATCGTGTCTGGAGGGAGTACCGTGGCTACATACTCCCATTACACCGGCACGGGTTCTACCGTCTTTCAGAACGAAGTTCTTGCTATCAGCTCCTGTGCCGCGGAGCTCCTGAGCTCGCAAATCTGGGGGAAGAACATCACCTTCCACTCGGACAGCCAAGCGGCGATCCACGCCCTCGGTCGCACCACTACCTGCTCGCGGACAGTCCTCGACTGCATCTCGCATCTTAACCGCTTAGGTGCATCAAACAAAGTGTCCCTAAGGTGAATCCCCGGGCACTCCGGGCACCCCGGCAACGAGCTGGCCGACAGCCTTGCTAAGGCCGGCTCTTCCGGGTCGTTTTTCGGCCCCGTGCCCGCGGCTCCCACCCCCACTGCTGTCGTCACCGCTAGGATCAACCAGTGGGTGACCTCTCTCCACAAGGACAGATGGACGAGAACGCCCGATTGTCGCCAATCTCGCGAGGCCGTTCCCTGCCCTTCGCCTGCCCTTCGTAAGTCCCTGCTTAGCCTCAACCGCAGGGACATCAGGGCTGTCACCATGGTCCTCTCTGGCCATGGCTGTTTTGCTAGGCACCGCTACCTGCAGGGTAAAATCTACAGTGAGGAGTGCCCCTTCTGCCTCTCTGGTGCAGAAAGCGCGGCGCATTTCATTCGTGACTGCCCCGTCTTTACCCAGGACAGGCTTAAGTATCTCGGACCAAACCCGGACCTCTCCGACGTTTGCAGGCCCGAGAATATCTGCCAGCTCGTCCGTTACCTTCGGGCTACCGGGCGAGCAAGCATCCACCTCCAGGACCTACCGGACGAGGACCACGCTGCAGGACCCGGCGCCACCGGATCCCCCTGCACGACACCGCAGCGTTAGCTGCCCGTGGTCGCCAGGGGTTAGCGCAATGGACGGCCACCGCCCAGTCGCTGTATCCGGCCCGACCGGATGCCCCCTGCAGCTAAGTCAAGTAAGTCAAGCCTTCCCTGCGAAGTCCCCAATCGTTTATGTAGTTATGTATTTTTCAATTATTAAAAAAATCGTTGCAAAAAAAAATAATAATCAGCAACCAATTGGCGTACCTCGAAATTTTCTAAACACAATAAAAACGTTACTTAACCCCTATAATGGCGTTTAGGCGTTTTGAAATTAACTACTGATTAGATTTTTCTACGGCTAGAAAAGATCTGCCAATGAAAAAGCAGCACTTTAAAGCAATCGAAAGTAATTGCTTAAAGGAAAACTATCCGCATCCAGTTGAAAACCGAGGACAGAAATACTGGCACGTTGACCGAATTAAACATTCTGTGCAAACACGCTACATGTAAAGTATAGCTACTTATAGCCTCAGTTAAATGGCAGGCTTCATCAAATAAATGCTTAAGTCCAAGCAACTTTCTTTTTCAGCATTATTGTTCGAAATTCTCACGCACGTGGAGAGGTCGTTACGCAAACCGAATTCTTTACACCGGAAAAACGTGCTCACTTCGCCAGCAAAAATTCGGACCGCCTGACTGCTCACATGGCCAATTCTACAATCCCAGACTCTCAGCTTCATCAGCTCGGTCAGACAGCTCACAGCTCAAGCAGTCAATAATGAAATGGCAGCTCGCTCTCGGACTTCTGCTCTGCGCGGCCCTCGCCGCCGCCGCTCCAAGCAGCAACGAGGAGACGGAAGACGCTCTGGCGGCGCTGGAGACCCTGGCCAACCTGGAGAACCCCAGCCTGCTGGAGGACAGCGACCTGCAGCTGGGCAAGAAGCGCTGGCGCGTCAGGAAAAGCAACGTCAAGAAGGGCTTCAAGATTGCCGCCAAGATCGCCAAGGCGGTTCTCTGAACAGCTCAACAGCCCGACTCAAGCACTGCAGTGAACACCTGGACTGGAACGAACGCCTTCTGATATGATAAAGACACTCAGTTAACCCAAGGAGCTCCTTTTATTTAGCCATGCTAAATCGTAGAATGTGGGGGAAAAATACAGTGGAGAGGTGCATTGTTCTGACACATTCTACTGGCAACTAAGTAGCTTGTCTTTTGCTTCAATTTTTTTTCTTTAGATTATTTTGAATGGCAATTCATTACATCTAAGATAAGAAAATCAATAACGATGAGTACTTTGAACTTGTGTGAGTATAATGAAGTGAAAAAGTCGATCTAGTCGTAGCACTAGTCAAAATCTGCATAGAACTGTACGAGGGGTGATCAAAAAGTTCTGCAAGTGAGTTAATAATGTGACTCGAAGAAATTTTGTGCACACAATCAGCATTACATTCCCTCAAGCTATCTCTCATCAGCTTCTATGCACCGCTTCCGTCGCTTTTGACACATCTGGAAGTAGCTAAGATAATTGATTGCAAGCAGTGTCTGCAACTCTGATTTGAGCACCTATCTCAGTTCTTGAGCGCTCTAAAAAAGGTCTTCCATGAGTAGCAGCTTTCAGTTTTGAGAATACAGTGGAGTCATATGGGTCAATGTAAGCCAGTAAGGTGGATGTAGAACCAGCTGAACCCTTTTTTCCTCCATAAGTAATCCGGTCTTCCTCGCTGTGTGAGGAGCAGCATTCGACGCATCTGTTGTCGCCGCGCCGGTTTTATCCCCTTTCATGCCTCCCCTACGAAAGCATTGGCAAGAAACTTCACTTAAGCATTTAGCAGTCCCCAGTAACTTGCTAAGGAAGATTTTCCACCGCCATATCTCCCTGCAAGTTGAAGTATGTGAGAATTATTGTGAATGGATGGCTCGGTCACGGATGTCAAGGTTTGGTCAGACATTCACTTGTCATTAAAACTCGACTGTGCATCAACCCAATGACACACGAGCCTGGCGATGGTGTTAAATAACGAGGCGGAATTTGTAGAAACAGTGGTAAAATTTATGTGCATGTCAGAAGATATTTTGCCATGCTGCACGGAAAAAAATACTATGAAGCAAAAGCTGACTTTCACAGTTTAACGCACAAGCTAAAAACTGCTTATGGTAAACTGTCAGCCAAGTTGGAACGGATTGATGAAGTGACTTGAAAATCGAGAGTGATATAAAATTCAATTTTTTCTTACATTGCGTCAATTTTAAGTGTGATCGGTCCAGTAATCTTGACGCAAGGTCGAAAGGTTGCAGAACTTTTTGATCACCCCTCGTATATTGCATCAGAATACAGGCATTTAATAAATATAAGGAATGCTAGAAATGAGTAAGCACACAGAAATATAGCGCAGATTGTCAACCAACACCGATATTGCAATCAAATATATGATTTTCACAGGCATGTAGCTAAAAAGGAAAAAAGGCAGGATGTGAAAATTCAATTATCCGTGAAAAATCATAAAAAAGGTAAAATATGGCAAATTCTATGCTCATTTTTAGTAAAATGTACGTGTCCTAAAGTTTTTCGTGCGTTCACGTGCATTTGTCGTGCTATGTCGATTTTTTAAGCGTCAAATCAGTCTTGAAGCACGACAGCAGAGAAAGACTCAGCAGGACCAAATGCTTCGCAAACGCACCAGCGGTACTCAACAAGTTGGTCAATCATTGCCAGCGGCTCCGAAGCGGCTCTACAACTTCCTGCCGCTGTGGTGGCCAGCCTTGGCGCCAACCACGCGGCCGACAAGCGACCGTCAAACGACAATTCTGAAGTGACGCGGACAAAATCTGGCGCAGGCGACTGCACTGACGATAGCAGAGACTCGACAGCGTAATGAATGTAAATTGGAGCGCTTAAACTTGAAACAACGCAGGTATTGTTCGTCTTGATGCTCACAGGTTGAGGCACTTTGTTGATCATTTGTATTATAAAGTTGGTCATTGCTTTTAATGGCGTCACCACTTCGAATGTCTTCACCACGTTTGATGATGTCACCACCTTGGATGATGTCACCACCTTGGATGACGTCACCACCTTGGATGACGTCACAACCTTGTATGATGTCACCACCTTGGATGACGTCACCACCTTGGATGACGTCACCACCTTGGATGACGTCACCACTTCCAATGACGTCACTGCCAAATGTTAACGCGCCCAAATCAAATTTTGACCCGAATAAACCGACAGCCACAGCCAGGAAGCGAATTCGACTCATCCGTCGTTGACGGATTCCGACGCCGGACACGCTCGACGGCAGCGGCAGCAGAAGTCGGCGCAGAGTGTCGACGCCGATGCCGCAATTTAGCAGGGCTAGTCGGCGCAATTTTGGAGCGGCGCGCATCGCCGCTGTCGCGTGCCTGTCAACAAACTGACGCAATCCGACAGTCAGAGATCGAAGCGCCGGCATTTGTCGTCGCAGTAGGGCATCAATCTCTGCCGCAGGACAGCAGGCATCCGGGGTAGCCGCTGACGAAGTCTCAGCCAGGCGAAGGCAGCGAAGCCGACAACGCAACGGACGCAGAGCCTCGGCTAGAGACGTCGGCGCCAATCGCGAAAAGAAGTTGCCGTCAAGGCGCAGGCAGGTGAGGTTGGCGGCTGACTGCAACGGTCGCAGGCTGTCCTCGGCCCCGACAGACAGTCTGAGGCCCGACAGGTCCAGCGCGATCAATCGCAGCCGCGTGAGCATCGCCGACGGCAGGGCGTTCAGCAGGGCCTCCACGCGGCAGGCCTCGCTGCCGGCGCCGTCGCAGCAGCCGATGCCGAACCGCAGGCGGCGAAGTCGGCGACTCAGCGGCGCCAGGGCTTCCAAAGCGCCAGCGGCTTCGCTGGCGTTGGCGGCGTTCAACGCCAATCGCGACAGTCGAGGAAACCGCCGAGCCGCGCCGGCGAAGAAGCGCCGCGAGGAGCCGCTGTCGGGATAGACCCGGTCTAGCCGGAGCTCGGCCAGACTGGGCCGCCTGCTCCCCGGACCGAGAAATCGCGCCAGCCGGTTGCCCGCCGAGTCCAGCAGTTGCAGACGGCGAAGGCCCGGCCACCAGAGTCTCGTCGAGGACGTCAGAAAGTCGTCGACGTGGACAAGCCGGCCGACGCCGGCCCCGGCCGACGCGAGCACCAGGTTTCGAATCCGGCTTCGAGGCGAACGTCGACGAAGCATTTTTAGAAGCCGGAGAGCGGCTGGTCGCGACAGCGGCGCCAAGCTGGCGAGGTCGAGCCGGCGGCCCAGCACGGCCGGCTCGCGACAGGCGGCGGCCAGGCGCGGACAGGCGAGCGGCGCCGTCAGCAGACGGTCGGGCAGCGGCAGGCTGGCTAAAATGCGGACAAGGAGGCGGTGCGGCAGGCGGCGGCACAGCGGGCTGTTGCACCCGCCGTCGGCCTGGCGATCGCAGTCCGTCTGAATTGAAAAGAGAACATACAACGGAGAATTATAGCTAAGTGCAGGATGTTTTCCTCATGCTCTATTGAATCCCTCCCAATTCAGTGATTCGATGAGTCGTAGTGTTTTGATTTGCTGCACAATCTGTGTGACCTTCTGTATCATTAAAATCTATAAAAAGCAGTTTAAAATAGGCTGTGTCCATTCAAAATCTTGGAATTTTAAAAGGCTTTTTACAGTTCAAATTGTTTTATTAATTCTAAAATCATTTTGATATAATTTATTGCTACAGCACAAAGACTCCTGATCAGATTTAGATTCTGTGGACCCATTTTTCAGACAGTCTTTATATTATATGTTCGAATTTTTCGTTTATCTATGGCCTTAAAAGTAACAAAATATATAATTAATTTAGACACCAGACCTGTCGACCAGATGTACAGCTGCTCAGTCCTGACGGGCTGGAGGGACCGCAACACCCACTCTAAATTTACCCAGCTCAAACTGCTGCCTAATCTCAGCTAATTGGACTGAAACTTCTGAACGCAATGCTTGTCTCCTAGAGGTGGGACTCGAACCCACGACCTTCAGGTCGAAAGGCAGACGCCTTAGCGACTAGGGTACAACAAGGTGTTGGGCTTCTGACCCCCAAGACCGCAAGGTCCTGGATTCTATAATCTTACAACAAAAAAATAAGAAATAATCGATAAAACACTGACATATTACTGATCCCTTGGCTCCCTCAGAAAACTGCTACATCGGCCAGACCTGAGGTCCCAATTGCTGTCAAATTTATTAAGGAAAAAACCATTCAATTCTTTAAACAAGCTTTTCACTCGCTCGGAGCATCGAAGCGATGTCAAAATGTTATGAGAGAAAAATAGAGAAAAATGAAAAAAACTATTCTTCGACCGGAGTAACTCAAAATGGGCAAAAAAAAGTATAGAGCCACACGCCGCTTGCAAGCAGCACCGGTGAGAAAACGCTGCTGGACGTGGGCGCTTTACTGACGCTACTACATGTCAATCTTAGGCAATTTTTAGCTAATGAAAATGACTTAATCACCTGGGACTG
The DNA here is from genome assembly GCA_950096795.1 of Macrostomum cliftonense. Lineage (NCBI taxonomy): Eukaryota > Metazoa > Platyhelminthes > Macrostomidae > Macrostomum > Macrostomum cliftonense. The sequence goes on from CATNEM010000182.1 coordinate 1,583,921, forward strand.
CTGTAAAAAGCGTTGCGCGAGTCACCAACAAGTAAAAAAAGTATTGCAATTGATTTGATTAGCAAATAAAGAAATTGACTGGACAATGTTTCTTGAATCAAAGTCTGAAGCGTGAAAATCTATGCAGCCTTAGGTGCCTTTGCCTGCTGTGTCTATTTTGGCTACTCAAGCGGCTTTGACTAAACACTACCCAACCTGACCTACCCAGACCACAGACTACCCAACCTGACCTACCCAGACCACAGACTGCCCAACCTGATCTACCCAGACCACAGACTACCCAACCTGATCTACCCAGACCACAGACTACTCAACCTGATCTACCGGGTTACTAGGCTCTGTAAAAAAAAGTAAAACATTCCTAGTAACAGTTCAATAAGCAGCAAAAAACGCACTGCAAACAGAGTAAAAAGAAGCCAGCCACCGCTATAAGTCTGGACTTTAGGGGGAAAAATTGATTTGAAGAAACATAGCAACCAAAAAAATCATCAAATGGTCCTAATCACTAGTAGCATTGCTCATTAACAATCCCTAAGGCAAGAGAGACACACGAACAGAGACTAAACAGAAGCCAAATTGTCTTTTATTTTTTCTTTTTCTTATCGGCCTTGACGGCTCGTTGTTGCTGCTTGGCTGAATAGCTGCACAACTGGAATAGGTCGAGCAGCAGAGCCAGCAGGTTTAGCCCATAGAGAGCTAGGCACACTGGGCAGGCGTGTTCCAGCACGTAGAATAGAACGTAAGCCAGCCAGACACTGCCTCCCGATATAGCCAAAGAGTTCAGCAGGCGCAAGTAGACACCGAAATTGCTGGCGGCGAAGCACACTGGCATGGGGCAGTGATGGCTTGCGGTTGGTTTTGCACTTTAGTTTGGTAGGTTCAGTTGGGTAGTCTCTGGTAGGTTCAGTTGGGTAGTCTCTGGTAGGTTTAGTTGGGTAGTCTCTGGTAGGTTCAGTGGCGTAGTCTCTGGTAGGTTCAGTGGCGTAGTCTCTGGTAGGTTCAGTGGCGTAGTCTCTGGTAGGTTCAGTGGCGTAGTCTCTGGTAGGTTCAGTGGCGTAGTCTCTGGTAGGTTTAGTTGGGTAGTCTCTGGTAGGTTTAGTTGGGTAGTCTCTGGTAGGTTATTGCACAAAAGGCCAAATTTTTGTGTAGGGTCACTAATGAAAACACAGAAGAACTCACCCAGCAAAAAGTGCATCAGAAAGAAAATAATGCCATAGACACCGTTGCTTTGATTCAAAACGTGGTCCTCGCCTAGCAGAGGGCCAATGAGGCCAAAACCTGTGCCATAGCTGCAAATTGTATTTAAGATCTTGGTTTCTAAGTATAATATGAATAATATAATATGAATAAGTAAGCCGGGTCTTAACAAATTTCTTACCTAGAATTAAATATTTTTGAGCAGGTGACATAGTTGGAAATATCGCAGTGAGCTTTGTAGTCTGGCGAGCGGTCCAGCATGTACTTCACATACAGACTGTAGACAGACAGTCCAATGCAGCCAGTATCAATAAGTGCAGAAAATGCTACTCCAGATTTGCCCATCTTTTCTATGGAAAGTCTTTCAGTCAGTCTGGAACTGTAACAACACTATTCAAATGAGTTATAAAGTATTAGAAGTTTAAAATGTAGCAACATATTATAGAAATTGTATGTAATTTAGGGTATTAAGAAATCAATAGGATAAACAAGACTATGATTATGTGAAAATTCTACCAAATTTGGTAATATAGCATAGACTTTGAATCTAATATCATTTAAATCTATAATGAATTCACTGCAACTAAGATACCCATTGAAGTTATATAATTTTGGCCTTAAAAATTGGTCTATATAAATTTACTAGCTATAGCTTTAGCTTCTACCTATTGTAAAAAAATTAATTTTTTAAGGCTTTTTTCTATATTCTTTTACTTACTAAATAGTCTATTGACTGAATAATATAGACCATAGTTCATATATATATATCAATGGCTGGTAACTTAATATAATATAATTTAATATCTCAATAATATGCAATCCCAAAGATTAATCATAGTATTATCAATTAGAAAAAAACTTTATGTCCTTATCTTGTTTTAAGTTATTAAAATATATTTTATTGGCATACTAATTTTGGTTGCAACAGACTTTTTGATATGACTAATAATAGGAGCAGAGCAAATATTAGGGCAACAATAAGTTGCAAACCCTTAAGTTATTTTTTTTGCTTCACAAATTAAACTAAAAATTGAGCAGAGAAGAATTATAATCCTCCCCTGTTATTATTTCTACTTAGCTCTTCTCTCCTCCCCTATTTCTTCCTTTCTTTCCTTGTCCTCTCAAGCTTCTTTTCCCTTTTCACTTTGCATATCTATAAGAGCTAAGGAATCATTTTTAGAAGTTTCCTATATTTGCACCACTAAAATCAAGGAAGTGCTTATTTGCTAAAATATGATACATTCAACTTGTAAATTGATACTACCTAGGAATTAAAATTGCAAGATCAATAAACTGTGGGTTGTTTCTTTTAATTTTCATGGGATTTGTCTCAGGATTTTTGGCTTCTATACCAATATGAGAAGCATTTGTTTATGTATTTTGGGATTGTCAGGATTTTAGGATCACAGTATAGAATTGCATAATTTTTTTATTTATTAATACATATAATAAAAACCTTTGGAGTAAAGAACTACAAAATGCTTTAGATTTGGTGAAAAAAGTTTATGCATACATAATTTATTAGCATAAAATTTTGCATATCTGTCTTTTCTTCCTTTTTATTTCTTTTCCCTTATCATTTTATTATATCCTATTTATTCCTTTTTCTAAATATCTACCCTTTCTTTCTATTCATTTTCTCCATCTGTCATATCTTTTACCATCATTTATCCTCCTCTTTAATCTCTATCTTCCTTGCCTATTACACAACTACCTTTTTTTCTCCTTGTCCTATCCTCTATCTTATCCTCTCCAATGTCCTGGTCTCCCCATTTGTCTAAATTTCTCTATTATTCCAATTTCCCAGCCTATTTTCAATCCTTTTTCCCTCTTTATCTGTCCTTTTCCTACCCTATTCAATATTAATTTTTCCCTCTCATTTATCTTGATTTCCACCACCCTTTCTTCCTCATTTAACCTGTCATCTTAAACCTTTCTTCCTCTTTACCTCTCCTAACCTTCCCTTTTCCTGCATGGTTCCCTCCATTATCCTTTTTCATTCCCTTCTCCATAATTTAATGTTACAGTTTAACATTTTATTCTTTCAAAATCCATTTAATTCTAATGCATCAGAATAAGTCGATTAGTCATTTTGATTTTATACTAATTACTTGTCTATATAGTGTAGTACTATAGTACAATTATAGTATAGGTACTAATCAGTTAAACTACAGACGACTTACAACAAAATTTAAATATTTAAGTATTAAACATTTAGGTTTTCCAGCAATCATAACAGTTAATAGTGCTTCATGCACCATTCTTTTCTTTTACGAAGATTTATTTACGCTCTAGGTTTATTTTTTCGCTGGGCAGAGGATGCAAAATCACATCATGCTCTTAATTTTAGGATGCGATTTCAGGGTTTAGGATGCAATTTTTTTAAAGACTCAATTAAGAGTCTTTTATTGTGAAGAATTAAAAAAAATCAGGATGCGAAAGCGCATCCTATACCAATTTCAGGATGCGATTCTCAAAGTCAAGATGCTATAGCATCCCTATAGCACATAAAATAAACCCAGTTTACGCTAAACTTCTTAGTCTGAGGATTGAAGAGTCTCCGCGCACGCTGTCCACGTCATGTCAAATAACTCTAAAAAATATATTTATACATATACATATATTAAAAAATACAATTTTTTGCCTACTTACCTTATCAGCGTAAATATAGTGCTTTAGTTTTTTTCTAAGCAAATCTTGGCACATTTTTTGTTTTGTTTTTGTTTTACACCGTCACGAAAAAGTGAATGTAGACAATTTAAATTCGGAGGTTACTGCACTCTAAGCTACCTTTGGAAGCCAAGAATTTATTTGCCTAATATAATAATGTTTTTGACGCACAAATTTTAGTTTTTACGTTCAAAAAATTTAACTAAATAATTTAATGCTCATTCTGACTGTGCATGATTTGAAATTTAGACTTTTTCAGTTCAGCGAAGCGCTACTTTTTCCAATCAAACACCGTATTGTATGCTAGATTTTTGTTTTGCTTCTAACAGACAAATTTTTCAGACGTAAAATTATCAACTTTATATTTTCAGGGTTTGATTTTATGAGTTACGCTCCCAGTTCGTCATTAACATGGCAGTTTTTAATCAAATTAAAAGACCCAATTTTTATGCATTTTAATTTCGGACTATATTTTTGGAGGCCATTCTGTTCTGTACACCTTTTCAATTAAGGATAGTCTGTTAGATTATGTTTAGATTAGGGATTGCGTTTTACTAAACCGGTTTCAAAAGTCAGATTTGAAGAGGCTGACTTTAGGTCGGCGGGCTTTGAAGAACATGCGAATATGTGACAAAAGCAAGTTGTTGGAGAATTTTCGGAGTCCATGCAAAACAAGTAAATATTGCGAGCGTAGTAAAGACTTGTTGCATAATTTTATCTAATACATTAATGGAAATTTTTTCTTTTATTCATGAGTTTATTGCCCTTATCCTACTCATAATAGGCATATGCTCTCTACGACACTGCCGTCTACCAATAAAACCTCCCCCCGGCCTCACTTTAAAGCATTTTCTTTTTAGGACAGGATCGATACCCCTATGTCAGCAAGTTCTACAACTTCAACTCCAATTGCTCTTACTTTATTTTATGCGCAGAATTAGCATTCTAACACAAATACACCTAGTTGTTTCTGTTGATCTTCGGAAACGTTTTTTCTGGTTATTTTCTTTATTTAAAAATGCTTCGGCTAATGAAACGATGAAAAGATTTTTGGAAAAATGATATTTTGCTAACACTGACGTCCTTCTACATCAGGGGTCGGCAACCTCTACGGCCCTCAGACCCTTTGAAATTTTACTTTTGCAATCCGGCCCGCTCAAAGACAACTCTGAACTGCTCGTTGACCAAAAAATTATAATTATTCCCTCTTTTCTCACCCCTCCCCTGTCTGTTCCTCTCCTCCCCTCTCCTCTCCATCCTTTCCTCTCGCTCCTCTGCTCTCCATCCTTTCCTCTCGCTCCTCTGCTCTCCATCTCCTCTCCCTCTCCAGCTTCCTACAGCCTGGATGGAGATCGTCTTGAAACTGCCTAGCTTCATCAGGGAACACCGACCACTTCCAAGCTGACATCTGAAGAGACCCTTCTGTTCACCATGGACCTATACAAACATCCCGACAGACGCTGTCCTCGACTGTGTAAGGAGGGCTTTCAAGGAGCACCCGAACTCCGAGCGTTCCGTGTCTCGCTCTCCCACTCTTCTCTCTCTCCTCTCCCTCTGCTCCTCCACTTCTCTCTCTCCTCTCCCTCTGCTCCCCCTCTCCCATCCTTTCCTCTAACTCCTCTCTTATTCTCTCCTCGCGTCTCCCTTTCGCTCTTGTCATCTCAATTCTTCCCTCTAAATCTTAGTTACGCAATATTTTTAACACACTGGCCCGCATGCATGTTCTTGATCTATATCTGGTCCCCTATATGTGGTCAGTCAAAACTTTGTGTTGCATATAATGAACTTTTTTGGCTGTTAAATAATCTCTAAAATCGTACTTTACGAGCTAGTCCACTCCAAATTAAAAAGGAATTATTACTGGCTGGTACATTGAAGGGCAATTTTAATTGCGCAAAAAGCATATCTGACACACTGCATTCAGCCAAATTATTATAGAAACGACTGACGTCAAACATGCAGTTCCATTCCCTATAAGTGCACCTATGCTTATTTAATTTTTTTTCATCATATTTTGACAGTTTTGCATAACCTCATTGTTGATTTTTTGCCATTATTTCCAATTTACTATTTACAATAGATCGCGGATAACTGGGAAATTTAATTCAGTTGTGGCCAATTAAAATGGAGGACGGGTATAGAATGGCTTTGGTATGGATGCCGTGTAATAAGTGTAGTCTGTATGAATTTTGGCTTGATTGGATCACTGCTTTACAGCTTCTTAAGTTAATCCGCTCAAGGATGATTGGGTCTCTGGGTACCACTTGGGGGGCGAGTGGCTCGGCGGTCTAGCGCGTCTGCCTTGTGTGCCACTGGTCCAGGTTCGACCCCGCGTTGTAGGTTGGCCATTTTCCCTTGCGAAAACTACCGCTTGTACACCCTATGTGAGTGCGTGACTGGGTGCCGGCCTGTGTGTGAGTCTAAGCCTGCATACCGTATTTAGTGTGACTGAACGCGCTTCAGGAGTCAGCGCAATGGACAGTCATGCCCAGTCGCTGGTTGTTGGACGATGTCGCCTTCAAGCGTCAAGGTGCCTGCAGCCCTCCTGCAGATTTAGCTTTTTTTAGCAGGGTCACACTTTTCCCACCCCTCTGAGGCGGAGAGAACCCACAAAATTTCCTAATTTTCATTGAGTAAGTATCTTATTGTTGATGTAAAGGTCTAGTTATTCTCATTTTTTAGCTGAATCTACTACTTTTTTTCTGTGAAACCATGAATCAATGTGTCTATTATTCTTTGGGACACCAATGCTTAACAAGATTACGTCTTGTTCCCCAATTCTGTAGTCTTTGCCCAAAAGTGCGAAAAACGTATTTCAGAATACCGAAAAAGTGCTCTTTTAAACTTTAGTTGCAAGGGCAACTGGGGCTATTCAACGAGGGGAAACTTTGTGACCTGCGTGTACTTTTAGTACAAAAGTACACCTGTACTTTAACTTTGCAGTTTTGTACGGTACCTCTTTGAACTAAATTCTTGGATAGAAGACTTGCATAGCGAAGTGAATTATATACTATGGTTTACTCAACTAAGTGTCCTCTACAAGTTTTTAATGCAATTCGAGTCGCCAAAGCCCATTGCCTCTGAGCCATGGAGACCGAAAGTAAAAAAAAGTGATTTTAGCTATCTTTCGTCATTCACGCCTCCAACATGTCGACAACACCTAGGCGCACAAAACGCATAACTTGAAATTTCGCGCTAACCCTTGCATGATGTACTTTTGTGTTTTTCAGACACCCCTTGGTCTGCAGTTTGTTTTTACTTTCCAGAAAACAATATATTTTAACGGAAAATAGTAATCCCATTCTTTAAGTTTATCACTGGTGAGCTGCTAGCTCGTACTTGAGAAAAATTCACACAAACTGTCAGATGTCTCGCGATTTGCACCAATTATAGTACTTTGTTGCTAGTTTTTAACGATACGAGCTGTGCAAAAAAATTCTGAAGCGCGAACGAATATTACAGTACCAAATGCAGCGATTAGGTACAGCTATGACTCAAAATTCTTGCCGATGTAATACAATACTGTTGACATTTTTTGACGAATTTCACTTAACATGGGTTACTCTTATCAATCTACATGTAGCTAACGGTGTACTAACGATGATATCTTCGTTTTTTATCATTTTTTAGAGCTATTTTTACTTTTTCAAGTAATTAAAACAAAACTGTATTGCAAAAACTAAATCAGTGCGTAATTTAGAGGAAATTTTGTCAAGAAATGTTAATAACGCTGGAAGACACTTGTTTCATAAAGATAAAGGTACTCTCGGTTCTCTAGGCAGAGTATGATTATGATTTATTACTTTCAAGGTATTTTGTCGGAGTTCAAAATAACAAACTGAATGTTAGGGAAGCCACGAGTCGGGCTGATGTGGTGGCATGTGTAGGCACTATTTTTTACGAGCGTATCAAGAAGCATCCTCGAAGCATGTAAACTTAGTCGTGCAGTTATAGGAAAACACAAGGGCATTAGGATGAGAAAAATTGTGCTACACACCAGGAGCTGGAAGTTGAAAATAAAAATTCATATCATTAATAAAGACGTTAAAAGATAAAAAGAAAGTATCTGAGAAGGTGTTTTCCCCATACTTCAGAGTCGAAAACTACCAATGAGCAACTAAATAAGATGGATTCGTAAAGCCAGCTGATTGAGTCAAAGCTTAAAAGTCTCCTGGTAAACATAACTTCGTGCGCAGCAAGATGGTACGAAAGATACAATACATAAAAAAGCTGTCAGTTCCCAAAAAGTATCCGAGTGTCAACTCAGGGCCTTAGCAACGGTTCTTTGACCATGCAGCAAAATCTTCATCATCGCTTTCATCGGTTGGACCGCTTTGGTATCTGTTGCTATCGTTTCTAACGGTGCGGCACTGTTTAGGCGTTGCGGCGCACGACTTGCACTGGTACATGTGGGTGTGCAGCGACAGCGCTGCGTACGGGCATTGCAAAAGTGTTTGTCGTCGGCTTTCAGTGGCGTACAATTGGCTGCCATCCCGGCACCAGTGACGCGGAGGAGGGATTGATGTCCGTCTGTCCAAGCACGCTTTCTCCCGTTTTAACAGCGACCTTCGGTTATTCTGCCGTTCTGAGTTCACCAGCAGTTGCTGGTCATCATTGATGTTATCATCCTCTTCTAGACAGGTATCCTGATCGCCTTCGTCTTTAGCGCAAATGTTTGTTTCGAAATACAATTCGCTTGGATCTGGCCTCTGACGTCGTCTTCTCTGACCCATCAGATCGCTCTTGTCATGGTTTCCTACGTATATTCTTTCCATTCGGCGTTGATGCGATTGCTGCTGCTCCTGTTGGCGCATTTTTAGACGCATCTTCTGCTGCTGTTGCAACTGCTGAAGCTGCTGCTCATGCCTTGGCTGAGGCTGGACAACAGATTTTCTATGGGAGCGCCGCCCTCTGCAGTCGTCAGCGTAAATCTCACTGCGGTTCGAAGTGTTATCATCGAATTCGAATGCCGAGTAGCTGTCTCGCTGATTCTGATCGTCGCTACGACGAGGATGAAGCTGACGCTTTGGAGTGGGCGATTGCTGGACAGGAGATGGTGAAAACTGCAGAGGTGCTTCAGGTTGGATTAGTGAACTGTGGCGATTGCTAAGCCTCGACTGTTGCCTCTGCAGCTGAGCATACTGTCGCCCAGGGGCCTGTTGATGGTCCCGTTGTCGCAATTGCTGACGAATTTTCTGTTGCTTCTGTAGGTCTTGAAGTTGCTGTTGATTTTTCAGCTGCGAGTGGACAGCAGACTGGCGCACTTGCTGGTCAGACTGTCGAGGATAACGATGTCGTCCTCCAGCGTGAGCGAAGTAAATTTCATCTCGATTTGAAGCATTGCTGTCGCATTCAAAATCCGAGTAGTAGTTGCGCTGATTTTTTTGGCTGCTACGATGCGGATACGACTGATGCTGTTGAATTGGCGATTGCCGATCCGGCGATTCTTGAACTGGTGAAGGTGAAAACTGCGGCGGCGTTTCAGGTTGCACCAGCGAGCCGTAGCGAATGCCTCGCCTCGGCGGCCTCTGCTGCGGTAGATTTGGCCGCCTGTTAGACGTGTTTTTATTTGCCTGGGCAAGCCGAGCTAAGCGCCTCGCGGATGCACTGATTTCGGCTTCGATGCGCTCATTGACTCGGTCCTCGCTACTGTCCGACGTAGTTAGTGGCGAATGGGCCGCTTGATAGGCTACTTGCGAACTCGAATGGTCCGCCCTCGGCCATAGCTGGCGCTGGTGAGCGCCGCATAGTTGCATTGAGCGGCTCTTTGAGCCCTTGGGCTCAGATTGCGATGGTGGAAAGCTCCGCTTCTGTCTGACCAACGGCGATCTGATTGCTTGTCTTTCCTTTTTGTTGGTCAAGATGCTCCGATACTGCTGTTGGAAAAATGCTTCCGAACCGCTTGAAACGTCGCTTATATTATCCTCGGCAGTCTGGTTGCCGTGCTGGGGGGAGTTTTGGCTGCGCGTAGTTTTCGTTCCGATGCTGCCGATGTTGATGTAGCTGCCGCTGCTGCTGTCGCGATCGCCGCTAGCGCCGCTATCAGACTGACTGAATGAGTCGTCTCGCATGTCTCTAGCATTGCGCATCCTTATTTGCAATTGCTGCGCTGGATCGCGATTGCAACTACTTGAAACTGCAGAGCAACGCGGACGTCGAGTCTGACTCGAGCCGAAGTACTGCTGGCTGCTGCTGTGATGGTTCGGACGCCGCTTTCTGGGTCCACCACCGGCGCGGCTCGAAGGTAGCACTTTAGTTGGCATGTTGGCTGGCTAAAAGCGATGCCCCGTTGATTTATTTGGTTGAACTTTTTGGACTAATGAAACAGTGAGAAATTGCTGCGTCTATGTTCGAAACTGCTGGGGACCAGTGGAAGCTAAATGTATTAATCAAGTGGATTACACCAAAACCATAGACTTTCTGAGGGCAAAAAGAATGAAAGTCCGAGGGATGCGAAGCGGCATTGGATGAAAAAAACATGGATTGCTCGTCTACCTTAGGTTTTCGGGGACACTTTAAGCAGTTTTTTTTCATCCATGGAAGCTGCCCGAGGATTTCTCTCTTTCTGCACGAAGAAGGTCTATGGTATAGCTATTCTGCCATATGGTATTATGGTACTCTGCCATCGGAGAACAGACAATGCGTCAGTCAAGTCGTCAGAAGGGCCCTTTGTTGTCGTTTCAGTTCAGAGTTTTTTGCCCATGACCTGATCAAACACCATCAGTAAAGCTTTTGCGCAAACTTTTATCAGTAGACTTGTGCCATAGAGTGATAGCTTAATTATCCTGTAGTCAATTTTGACTGCGCAATCGAATTTAGATTAGGGTGTATTCATAAGCTAAATGGAATTTGAAATTAATAGCGGCTGTCGCGCTAAAAGTGCAAGCGATTGCTGACGATGACTGGGTTTAGAATTAGAAAGGAGGGGGGACGTGGTGATGACCATTAAGGGACATTTTTATGGGCGCGCATTGAGAATGCAACACTGGCGCGCTAGGAATTTGTCTCATTTTAATTTTAGCAAGCAGCCCCTTCGTGTTGGAAATTAAATGAAACATGTCTGCATGCAGGGAGTTGTGCACTGTTGGTGCACATGTGGCCACGGGTAAGGCCAAGGTCGTTGCGGCTGCCCACTTACTCTTCCTTCCTCTCCCTCTCATCCCTTCCCTCCACTCCCTAAAGAGATCAATTCTGAGAATTGCGCGTACTTTCGCAGCTAGAATTATTCGTTTCCCTTTACTTTCTATTCCTACGTATTTCTAAAAGTACGTGATAAAGCAAATAAAAATTTGTACTATTAATCAGCAGCCATTGGCCCCACCTCACCTTACGAGCGTATTCAAAGCTGCGGAACCCGCGAGTTAGCTACTTCTTCATTCAGCCCACCACTCTAATTGTTGGTGAGTATGGAGAAGCTATCAGCCTGGCTAGTTGCTATAATACTGCTAGCTTCAATCTATAAAACTCATTTGATGGACGGCTCCACAGAAATGTTTTCTACTTCATTTCTTCATTCATTTTCAGCTACAGTCTTCCATTAGAGACTGCGAGTCCTTAACCATTTGTTAAATGCTCTGCCCGTCTGACCTTTGAATCGCGTCGCGTTAAATAGCTTGCCTCAGCCCTGTGGTTTACCGGTCTGTTAAGGTAATCTTTCTTCTTGCAGGCGCGCAACTAAATGATAACTTCTGCAGACTGCTAGGCAAGATAAGAGGTGTCAGAAATAGTAAAAAAATAAAAAAAATAGAGCTTCAACCCTTCCTCGGCTGTGCAGGCCTACGGGTTTTAACAAGTCAATAGGAATTAATAATGTACACTGCCATTTTTGACACACTCAGTACATAACCCACTCCCTCACCCGGTGCCTCTTGCGGCGAAGCACTCATGCAAGCTTGAAAGAAATAAGAGAGAGGGCGGGGTCTCGCTCTGCGGCGGAGGGGTGGTGAGTGTGCGTGTGCGTGACCCTGAGTGATCACGCGGCGCTATTTCAAACCAGCATGCATCCACGCCCTATGCCCGACCACCCTCCCCAACCCATACCCCCCATTTTTCGTCCCGGGTCACGCAAGCCTGCGCAATTTGCCTAGAGGGAAGAGGTTGCGGGTGCGAGCAGAGAGGGAGGGTGGATATTTTAGTACAAACCTGCTGCAGCTTGGCCCAGTTTTTTTATCTGGGAAGGCTCTATCTGCTTTTTAACTCTCTTCATCCCTAAACATATTTTATCGACTGATCCCGCATAATTCCCGGCTATTCAGTCCAACAGCATTCTCTACGGCGACCAAAGAGCTTTAAACAAGAGAGGCCGGATCAATAACCGGCCATTCACCGCCTACGTTTCAATCGCTTTTATAGACCGCAATGAGCTCTCCCAACAGGTCGCAATCCGACATGGAAATTGTTAGGCACCAGGCCGTCAGCAGTAGCCCGATGCCCGTTGAGGTACCCGCTGCCGAGGCAGCTAGCTCCTGTATTTTGTACCGACCAATTCAATTTGAGTCCGTCGCGGATGTTGCTAATCAGAAAAACGGTCAAACACTGTTGCTACAAAACGGCAGCTCCGTCTTAAGGTAAGTAAAATATGAAAGCTTCATTAACTTTTGACACTGAATTTTGATGGCCTTCACCTTTCGGCATTTTAGGCCTTCAGCTGAAGATCAAAAAGCTACGATTAGCGATTCGTTTCTACAGCAACGGTGCAAACACCAACAGAAACAACAATCCGACGCAGAAGGCCCGTATGCGGACGATTTCTGTTCAACCTCAGACGAGCCGGAATCGACAGATCAAGCAGCAGAAGAGACCGCGTCAGACCCCGCCGCACCACCCAAGTCGTCGTCGGTTGACCGTCTGCGAAGCTCTCTGCACTCGCTGCGCTTAGCTGGCCGGTGCGCGGCCAGCGGCTGTTCTTCGACATCAATCGGCGGCGCCGGCTGTCCGCATCGTCAGCCGATGTCCCGGACGGGGAGGCCGGCCGGGGTCTGTTCAAGACGGCGCAGCAGCGCAATCTCCGCCAAGTCCAAGGCGCAGTACTTGACGCAGTACAATTCCACAAAGGTTGAATATTACAAAGCCGTGGTGAATGGCCAGTTGTCTGTTAGGAACAGGCAGCCCGGCTCAGTCAGAGAGTTCAATAACAATAGGCACTGAGTGCTAGTTGGTTATTGTGGCGCACCTTCGCTTGAATGTACATTCTTTGTTTCCTTTTTTGCTTCTTATTGCCTCAGTATGAAGTTCTTTAATCCACCCGATTGGTTTTGACCTGCGGTTTTGCTATTTCGCTTTTTGTTGCCGTCAGGCAATCGCAATTATATCAATTGTTTATTGGATTCGGCATTCCCTCTTTTCGATTTTCCATGATTGGAAGTTCTATCGTTTTAGAGACGAATTGGGATTCACCGGACTTAATGTGGAAACAATTGGTTTCTTCCTATTTCTTTCTAGTTGATTTACACGCAATGGGATTCCCCCTACGTAATGTACACGCAACGGGATTACCCTTACGTAATGTACACGCAATGGGATTCCCCTTACGTAATGTACATGCAATGGGATTCCCCTCCCTTGCTTATGATTGGATCTGTTGTTACCAACTTAAATGATCGAAATAGTTATTTTTTTCCACGCAAAGTGGTTGGCGTCATATTGGCGTCATAAGCAGCTGTGTACATATAATTTTCACAAGTTGAATTTGTACAATATTTCTTTAAACTGCATTCGAATATTACTAATCTGATCAGGATTTGCTTATCAAGTATTCCATACTGAGACTTGCATTGCCCCAATTTCTGTGGGTAGATTTTTTTCTGCTTCTGTTGATATGTTATTTTCTCGAAAAAAAAAGCCTTTTTTCTTGCCTCGTTGGGTCATTTGTTCGTCTATATTGAAAATTGACCGATTGATTAATCAATGAACACTTCACACCTATCGTTGTTACGCCATTCTTTCAGTTCCAATGTACGAGACCGCAGTTAGTTCCAAGCTTGCATAGGTTTCTCTTTTCTTCCCATCTTTATTCTGTGTCTAACCCTCCTGTCAATCTCTGTACGTCCACCTTGGCCAATCTGGGCTACATTGTGCAAGATAAAATCGAATCGTTTTAGTCCCGTTGTAGCTGTAAAACTTGCTCGTAAATGATGAATATGTACCAATTGTAATAAAAAATGCTACTATAGCTTCGTGAAGTTCATTGTTTATTTCAAGATTTTGTTTAATTAGCAAAATCTCCGAGTAGATCACAAATGGCAGCAGACAGTGCAAGACAAGCTCAGGCCTGAAAACATTGCTTCATCGGCCTTTGAGACTGACCTTGGTGCCACCCATACCTTGTCAACATCACCACCTCTCCTCCTCCTCCTCTCATCCGGCTTCCCCTTCCTATTGTAGCTTTTGATTAGGGGAAGAAAAATTTTTCCTCTTCGTGCGGTGCCCGCTTCGACAGACAAAATTTCCCACACCCTCGATTTCACAAGGGACTTTCCTCAGCATCAGGAAATGTTCATCCCTTGTAATTGTATCATCTGTCTATTGATCAATCAAGCTGTTTACCTATCCATCAATCAGTCAATCAATCAATCAATCAATCTATCTATCTATCTATCTATCTATCTATCTATCTATCTATCTATCTATCTATCTATCTATCTATCTATCTATCTATCTATCTATCTATCTATCTATCTATCTATCTATCTATCTATCTATCTATCTATCTTTCTATCTATCTATCTATCTATCTATCTATCTATCTATCTATTTATATATCTATCTATCTATCTATCTATCTATCTATCTATCTATCTATCTATCTATCTATCTATCTATCTATCTATTTATATATCTATCTATCTATCTATCTATCTATCTATCTATCTATCTATCTATCTATCTATCTATCTATCTATCTATCTAGATAGATAGCCGATCCTATATTTCGCCAATGAACTTTTATAAAAGCATGGGAAAATTTATTGAGCTTAAAAGGAGCTTCCACTCCAGAGCTTAGATTTAGAAATCCATGGCTACCGACACCTGAGCAGATGGAATTTACCCTAGCGAAATTGGAGCAGGCTGAATTGGCTTGGGATGGCATAGCTATTGTTGGAAGATTACTGCTGACATCGTATTGGGTTAAAAATGTTTCGCGAGAAGGACTGCTTTTAGGGAAGATGATGGGATGCTTTTGAAGGTCATGGGATTCCAAAAAGCACTCATAAAATAAAAGGTACAGGCTTCAGTTCCTCTTTTCACCCTCCTGGGATGAATCATAGGAAAAGTACACAGAACAGTCGGATTGGCTGCTCAATTAATATGTGAGCCGCTTTTATGAAGGTCATATAAACGCTTGCACTTTTAGGGGAGCGACTTTAAGCTCCCCTAATGCCAGCAATAACTGAGACGGACGCCGCATTTTGGTGAGTATTTTGACTATAGAAAGTTAAAAAGTCCGAAAAACCTATCGAAAATATGAAGTTATGGATTTGAAAAATCGGAACACGGAATTTCCACATATTTGAACAGGGCGGAATTGGGGAGGAAAAAATCGGCAATCAGAACTCCCCGCTGGGTCCAGCGAGCGTCTTCTGCTAGCACTGATGCCCCGTGGTGCAGCTCGAGCATCTGCTGCCGCATGAAGAAATCCTTTCGCAGCTGACAGCTCCTCTGACCACAACCATCCCATCGGCCGCTCTGCCCGGATAACTGGGTTGCTGGCGGAGTTTCTGCCTGCACCACCGGATTGATTTGAGACTCGGTCGGATGCCTAAATTCACAGACAGACGCACAGACAGACAGATAAGACAGACAGACAGGCAGACAGACAGACAGACAGACAGACAGACAGACAGACAGACAGACAGACAGACAGACAGACAGACAGACAGACAGACAGACAGACAGACAGACAGACAGGCAGACAGACAGACAGACAGACAGACAGACAGACAGACAGACAGACAGACAGACAGACAGACAGACAGACAGACAGACAGAAAGACAGATACACAGACAGACAGGCAGACAGACAGACAGACAGAAAGACAGATACACAGACAGACAGACAGACAGACAGACAGACAGACAGACAGACAGACAGACAGACAGACAGACAGACAGAAAGACAGATACACAGACAGACAGACAGACAGACAGGCAGACAGGCAGACAGACAGACAGACAGACAGACAGACAGACAGACAGTATTAATCAGACAAAAACACAGAAATTAAGGCCTGCAAAGGAAACAAAGACAACAGGTGTTATTGCAGAAGCAATGCTAGCGTGCATTTTATTGAGCTCAGAATCTCAGGTGTTCGTCTTAAGAATGAGAATAAACTGTTCGAAAGATGGGCATTGAAATGTCTCTAGAGGCTATTAAAGGACCCGAAAAAATAAAATTATCAAGTACTTTAAGTAGTAGGAGTTAGCAGAACACGGCCGCAGGAACTTCCGTGGAAATTCCGTGGAGGTTTGTGAAATGGGTTGCAGACAGAGTTAAGGCCGGTGGGGCATCGCTTTACACTGGGCAGAGTTAACACACAGGGCGTAGATAGGAGCGCGGCGTAATGCATTGGGGGTAGGGGGAGAGTGGGTATCTCTGTACATTGGGCAGAGTTAACACTGTGGAGATAGGAAGGCAGCCTATCGCTTTACACTGGACAGAGTTAACACTACGGAGATAGGAAGGCAGCCTATCACTTTACACCGGGAAGAGTTAACACTGCGGAGATAGGAAGGCAGGCGCCCTATCTCTGTAAACTGAGTAGCACTGTGTAGATGCGGTCTGCCTCTCTACATTGGACAGAGTTAACGTTCTTAACACAGCAGAACCTTGCAGATACTGGTTAGTGGTTAGAAGATATCGGTCAGCTTGTCTATAATGAAAAAACAGAAATAAGAGAATTATTTTGAAATTTTATAAGGTGGGCAGATGTGAGCAAAATTCCACTTGAAGTTTAAGTCGAAGGGATGCAAAGTATTTTCGGGTTTGTATTGGCTTTTTTTATCAGTTGTCACCACCGCTTAAGGCTCGCTCACACTGCCACCAAATCACACGAATGTACACCGAGTTCTCTGAACATTCATTTGATAAACACGTGAAATGTACGCAAAATTAAACTCATTTGATGGCAGTGTGAACGAGCCTTTAAATGCTGCATATCTAGTTAACAGGAAGGCTTTAGGGCGGGAGTTCGGGGGCAGAGTCTCCCTCGTTAATTTGTTGTAGCTAAAGTAACCGTGGGGAAGGCCGGGCACAGGTAATATGACGTGCTTGAAATACATCACATTCATGGCTCTCAAGATGTTGTTAGTTGTTAGTTACAGTTTGTTTTTAAGCAAAAGAACAAATAGCAATGCAGAGATAAAATATCTATCAGAGATAAAAAGATATGCTGTCTTTAAACATTACTGGGAATTGAACACTGAAGATTGAAATGCTGTCAGTCTGTTTAAGGCTTCCTATAGGCTTACGTGATTGAAATACATGTAGCTGTTATCCGTTGTCCCAGACTCCAGCACCCACCCCACTCCGTTTCTGGAGTATATAAGGGGAGTATTTTCTAGTCACTGCTCAATCAAGAAAATAAATTTTATCATCTGACAAGCGACGTAATGGATCTCTGCAAAGGCTACAAAGTGCAAATTCAAGAGTACGAAGGGCACAGATTCATCGCGATCCGATTGTTTTACACCGATGGTGGAGTCGAGAAGCCCGGCGTCCCCGGCTTCAACCTGAATGCGCACCAGTGGGCAAAGCTGAAGCAGCTGAGGCGGCAGTTGGTCCACTCGGCGATCAACCGTCATGACGTAACGGCTAAGTTGAGCTTCGACAAGTTCGTTGAAGTGAAGCGAGGGATTATCTGGCTCAAGCGGTTACCCGAAGACTGCACGGAGGAATTTTTGAAGCGCAACTCCGTGGCCCTGACGCCCCATCTGTGGCGCGAGCTGTGGAAGCAGGCGGAGTGGATTGATGAAGAGCTGAGGGGAAAATCACCCGAGAGTGACTACGAGCTGGAGCCGGCTGACATCAAGAAGGAAGAAGAGATTCCTGACTGCGGTCTTCAGTCTGGTGAAGGTGATGAGGATGCGGAGAACACGCTGCTCATCGCGCCACCGCCTGATGCCACTTCAACACCAAACAGCCGGATCTCACCACAGGACAGCGACCTGAGCCGAGATCCAGTGTGGTACCAGTTCCGCGCAGCTGCAGGGCTTGGCAACACAGGTGCTCAAAAGCGAAAAGTTCCTTGGCCACTCCGGAGACAGCAGGCTGTGAAGCTGCCGAAGCTCAGTCTGACGAACAATGAGGAGGATGAATAAAGAGGGACACTGCATATTGTGTGTGAAATTTCCGCATGCATGAGACAGTACATTTTTCGGGTGTTAGTTTGAAAGTAATAAAAATATTATCCAGCACAAAATTTGTTATAATTTGATGCATTGTGTTCGTATCTATAGCTTAAGTAATAAATCATAATTTATTGTTATCAATACATTTGCATTCACGAATATGTGGTTTTTAGCTGCCATCCTTTTAATGAAAACTGACAAGAGAAATAACCTAAATATTTCTGTACTTATAATGTTAGTTTTCAATTGAAAATAAAACGTTTTGCTATTTAGTTGAAGTGATGCGTCTTTGAAACACAAACTTAAGAAACAAGTGTCTTGTTTTAATTTCTATCACCATATTAGAGCAAATGGAGAAAATATTTTTTAATCCTGAACAACCAGCGAGTTTTTCGGGGTGTAATAAATTTTTCAATGAATTACGAAAGCGTGGTCTTAAAGTCAGTGAGAAGGCAGCAAGAAATTGGCTAAGCAATCAAACAGTTTATACATTGCACAAACCAGCGAGAAGAAACTATTCAAGGGCCCCAATTGTGGTTCGAGCTATGGACGATCAGTGGGAACTAGATTTAGTTGAAATGATCCCATTCGCCAAGTACAATAATGGATTCAAATACATTCTAACTTGCATTGATGTGCTGTCAAAATTTGCCTGGGCCAAGCCGCTAAAAACTAAATCGGCATCAGAAGTAAAATCCGCATTTGAGGCCATTCTAAAAAGCACAAAGCGCAGACCGCGAACAGTTCGCTCAGACCAGGGGAAAGAATTTGTCAACGCCACATTTCGCCAGTGCTGTATTGACAATGGAATTCTGGCATTCAAGACTAATAGTGAGCAGAAAGCTGCGATCGTTGAAAGGTGGAACCGAACTTTGAAGAACAAAATGTGGCGCTATTTCACGCATAAAAGTACTTTGCATTGGCTTGACGTTCTGCCGAAGCTGGTAAAGTCATACAACGCTACGCATCACAGAAGCATCAAAATGGCGCCCAAAGAAGTTTGCAAGGAGAATGAATCCCAGGTGTGGGTGAACTTGTACGACGGCAAGGCGATCGAGACGCTAGAAAAGATCAGAAAGCCCAAATTTTGCGCCAATCAGTCCGTGAGAATTTCCAACGCGCCCCGGCTATTCAGAAAGGGATACAAAGCGAACTGGAGTGAGGAAGTGTACACTGTTGTGGGCAGGGCACAAAAGCATTATCCCTACATGTACAAGATTCGAGACATGAAGGGGGATGAAATTGAAGGGCTGTTTCACGAACATGAACTGCAGGCTGTTCCGGACTCACAACGGCTGTATGTGATTGAAAAAATTTTGAAGACTGAGAAGAGAAATGGGAGAATACGCTATCTTGTGAAGTGGGCCGGCTACAACTCTTCTGGATGGGTGGATGAAAAAGACTTAAGAAAAGTGTAGGCGCAAAACAGATGTGCCAATATTCTATCATGCGAAACATTGTTATTAGCAGTGAAAATGCTGAAGGTGATTCTTGTGACTTTGATTTTCACCTGCCTTCACCTATTTACTTGGATCGAAATGTGGAATATGAAGCAGGTCTGGTTGAAATCCATCTACCTGCTGCATGCTTCAATCTTGACGAGCCTTACTGCTTCACTGTCTCAGATGGAAGAGAGCATGAGGCCCTGGTTCTTCAACCAGGACGCTTTGCAAGAGTGGAGGAGCTGGTGGAACACCTGAATGCGTTGTTGGCGAATTCATATTCACAGTTCTTTGATGCGAGAAGCGACAGAGATTCTGAAATGGAGGCAGATGAGTCCGGTCTGATGGAGCGTGGGAGAGAGTCTGGCATACGATTTGAAATTAGCAATTCACGAACAGTGGTACACAACAATGTAGCACGAGCAGAACTATTTCTTCCAGCAAATAAAATTTTGGTTTGGTTGGGATTTGGAAATCAAGCTGTAAAAATCCAATCAGGACGGCATGTATCCAAACACTGCATTGGCTCCCCTCCTAAAAGTCTGATTAATGTGCACTGCAGCATTGTTGAGTCCACCAATTGCAACTGGGGTTCCCTGCTCAGAACGATTGGAGTGAATAACAAAATCGAGTGGGGCTGCTATCTGAGCAAAGTGTTTAAGAAAGTGATGTTCTTCCCAATCCAAAGAATCAACTTTCTGCACAAAATTCGTGTTCAGCTGAGGGATATCTACGGTTGCCCGCTATCTCTGCAGACCTGCAACCCTGTTCTTCTAACAATTCAAATAAGGGAGAAAGCTATTCAATGAATTATCAGCAACTGATCAGGCAGTACACTGGGGCTCGAACAGGCGTTGAAAAGCCTGCGCTATATGGCTGCGGTAGTTCTCCGGGAATTATGACCTATCAGCC
Organism: Macrostomum cliftonense; assembly: GCA_950096795.1. Taxonomy (NCBI): domain Eukaryota; kingdom Metazoa; phylum Platyhelminthes; family Macrostomidae; genus Macrostomum; species Macrostomum cliftonense. The sequence continues at coordinate 1,604,488 of CATNEM010000182.1, forward strand.
CCCACCTGTACCAGCCTCACCAGCAAGTAACATCACCAGAAACAGGCCCAGTAGTAGAAACAAAAGACCGCCAAGAAAGCAGAAGAAGCGAACAAAAAATATTACGGGTCAAAAGGGGCGAAAGCGAACAAAAAATGCAAACCAGATAAAATTTGGCAGAAAAAAACTTAAGAATGCAAAGAAAAGCAAACCAAAGAAGACAGCTAAAAGGAAGCAAAAAGTCAGCAGGAAAACCGTGAAACAAGTGCTTGACTCTTTATCATAGATCATGGCCTACGGATACAACCCCAGACTGGATTTGTTTAAGGCACCTGTACTACAGGCTTGTATTGAAAAATCTGCTTACATTGACATTCACCCTGTAAACAATATTGCTGCAAACGCACCCATTGAATTTGATTGCCATCAATCGGCTGATGAGTACACTGACCTTCTGAATTCTTTTCTCTATGTTCGCTGTCGCATTGTGCAGCTGGATGGGGCTTTACTGAGAGAAGATGTTCGAGATGATGATGGGGTCATTACCGAACGCAGAGATAGTGATGTGCACCCTGAAAACTTTGTTCTATCAGCGGCCTTCTCCGATGTAATTGTCAGCATTAACCAGCGGGTTGTTTCTGGAGGTGACCAGCTCTACCCCTACCACGCATATTTCAAAGCACTAATGAGCTCGACTGACAATCAGTTGCTAAAATTTCACCCTGCCGGATTCTATGAGCCCGACTCAGCTGCTGAAGAGCTCACAGAGAGCCACAGGGAATCCCATTGGATGGAGTATGCCGGACCACTCTTTAGCGATATCTTTCAATGTCCGGTGTTTTTGCTAAACAATTTACACCTGCATATCAAACTAGTACCCAGTAGTGGAGCTTTTGCCATCAGAAGCCCAGCGGAAAATAACAGAGCCTACCGCATGGAAATCTCGCACTGCATTCTGCATCTTCGCCGAGTTAAAGTGGTGCCCCACATCAGCCTGGCGCATGAGCAGGGGCTCACAAATCAGAATGCCCTCTATCCAATTGAGCGCACTGAAATGCAAAACTTTATTCTGCCCCAGGGGATTCAATCAAAAAACATTGAAGGATTCACCCACGGCAAGCTCCCGAAGTTCATCATGCTGGCTTTCGTTGACCATCGGGCGGTTAATGGCCATCATCACTCGTGCCCGTTTCTGTTCCAAAGCTTCGGTCTCAGCCAGCTAGCTCTAAAGAAAGGTGGTGAAAATGTTTGCCATGGAGCATTCACACCCGAAGACGGATCGTTTGTGCGAGAGTACTTGCACTACATGAAAAGCTGTCAGTCCGCAAGCGCCACTAACTCAGTCCCACGGATTCCCTACCAGCTATTCCTGAACGACAACACTGTGTTTGCATTTGATCTCACACCTGAAGGAGCGGCTTTGTGGTACGGCCAGAAGGAGGGAAACCTGCGGCTGGAGATTCGCTTTCGAGAGGCTCTGATTGAGGCCGTGTCCTTGATTGTGATGTGCATCTACGACTCACTGATTGAGGTCACAAAACACAGAGAGCTTTTGCTGGACTATTCGAATTAAGTGACATCATGGATACGCTTGAACTTTTCAATGCTATTAGAAACTTTTTGCCCGCGCAAAACTATTCGATTGTTCATGTGGGAGCCCAGCTTAATGCTGAAACTCTGGAAAGAGAATATATTTTGGATAATTCAATAAAAAATAAATTTATTTTCATTCTTCTCCATAAAAGTGACTCATTTGGTCACTGGGTCGTGTGCCATATTGGTAGAGGACGCTCTGCCGAATTGTTCAATTCTCTAGGCTGGGATCCTGAAACTTTGGAAATAATTGCCTACTTGCTTAAAAAGCTTTTCACTCCCCAGTACCACTTACGTAGTAATGTAAGTCGAGTCCAAAGTTGTGAATCTACAAACTGTGGACTTTTTTGCATCTATTTTGCGTATCAAAAGTTTGTTTTCAACAAAAAATTCAAATGGATTTTGGATCATCTGTATAGTGAGGAAAGAAGCCATCGAAATAATACTATACTGAGGCGATTTAAAGGCAGCTTAAGAAAACGCAACGATTCAAAAGTTTTATGAGATTGACCTGAAGTTATGGATGGAAACAGAGTGTGCTATGATGTTCGGCTGCGTCAGGGAAGTTGCATGATTGTCTGTGGGCCCACCAACGCTGGAAAGACAACCTTTGTGAAACATCTAATTCAGTACAGAGAAGCCATGTTTGATGTGATGCCTGGGAGAGTTCTGTGGTACTATGGGCTCTCACAGCCAGCCCATAATGAGCTAAGCAAACTTGGTGTGCATCTGCAGCAGGGATTTCCTAATAACATTGAGGCAGCTTTAAGACCCAATGACCTGGTTGTCTTTGATGACTTGATTGAGGAAACTTGCAATTCAGCTTCGATGCGAAATTTTTTCACTGGCATCGCTCATCATTTGCCATGCTTCATCATAATGCTAACCCAGAACTTGTTCTTCAAGGGAAAGGAGACGCGAACGATGAACCTGAATGTGATGTACTATGTTCTTTTGAAAAACCCTAGAGACCAACAGCAGATTGCAGTACTGGGCAGGCAATGCTTTGTGGAGAAACCAAGATTCATACTCTCTGTTTTCAAGCATGTGACATCCAAGGACAGGGGAACCTATCTGTTTTTAGATTTTCATCCATCAACTCCGGAGGAGCTGCGAGTGCGGGCAAGAATTCTGCCCAGCCAGCGACCCCACCTTGTTTATGCTTAAGAATGACGTGCAATAGACTTTCAAAACATATTTTTAATAATGGAAGTTTTTAAAAGCCACAAAAACTTTTTTTCAATTCTTGCTTCCACTAAATACACTGTCAGCTTCAAGCGTTTGTTAATAAAATACGGCCCAAAAGAGGTGTGCGATTTTCTGGTGGAGGCCTGCTACAATTTGTTAAACGATAACTTACCATTTTCTCTTTCTGAAAAAGCAGTCCTAAAAAAATCAAAGACTATAATCCGCAAAATTAGCTCTCAGAGAAAAAAATCGGATTTGCTTAAAACCAATTTTTTGAAAATACTACCGCTGCTATTAACTCTGGTTAAGAAAAAGGACCATGAACAAGTTTTCTGAAATGGTCCTGATTTCCAAATCGGAGTACGACATGCTGATGCAGAACTTGAAACCAGCAGAGCCTGCAGGAGAAGTGGCCATAAAGAGGGAACAGAGTAAATGTGATAATATTTTGTATAATGAAAACTATCCAGAGGATGTAAAATCCGCAATGTATCAGAGCGCTATGAAAAGCCTGTTGTCGAAGCGCAAAATGGTTGAAAATGAAGCTACAGGAAAAGAGATTGAAGTAAAAAAGCAAAAATATGTTGAAGAACAACCGCAGTCCAGCTGGGAAGAGAGGATTTGTCAGTCTGTGCCTCAAAAATTCAAAACCAGGGCTCGCAGTCTTTGGACCATCCTATCAAGAGATCCCTCAATAATTCGGGTGACAGAAAATGGTGAGGTGGAAATTTCTGGTAGGCCTATTTCCTCCTCAAACATTGTGGATTTAATTCACCATGCTGTGAGAGATTCAAGTAGTGAAAAAGAGCCAGTTGGGTGGCCGCAGTTCATGTGTTTGCTGCGTCAGAAAAATGTCAATGTACCGCTTACTGCAATTGGCAAAACAGTTAAAAGGCAAATTGCTATTCCTGATACTGAAAGTCAGCAGACAGTCAAAGGATTTGGTGGAAGGGTGAGCTGGATGAAACTAAGTCAGAAAAAAACTATATAAGAAAGTGATGCAATAGGGAAAATCTTTAAGACAGCAAAGTAATAATCCACCCACCCCAGAAGCTGAAGTTAGCGAAGCTCTATTCACAGTAAGGGGTTTAGGCAGCAAAAACAGTTTGGTTGAAGCTAAACGACGTAAAAAAATTATCCAAGGTGAAACAAAGTCGGTTTTTGATTTCAACTGACACGATATGTACTTTATCGACATACAAGGCTTCACGTGCAAGAGCAGTGTCAAAGATTTCATCGTGAAGGAGATGGCAGTAGTTGAAGTCAGAGCAGGAAGTTACCACATTGCTCACCATTTGTACGCCCCACCATATCCGTGGGAGAGAGTCTCCCCTGACCGGCAATTTTCCTATAGAAAAATCTCTGACAAACTGCACAAAATGAAATGGACTGATGGAACCCGACCCTACATAAAGTTGCCAACATGCCAAGAATCGCGTACGGGCCAACCTGGACAAACGGGGAGAAAAAATCCGCCTTTCTGACTGAGCTACTTGGTAGACAGGTTTACAATTTAGAAGACTTGGGATCGCCTACTGGCAAACAATCAGATACCGGTTGTGCTGTGAGAAATGCTTTGCTATACTACAGCTGGCTGAAGCCAAAGTTTTGTATCAGCTTAAGAAGCGAGCACTGTCCATGGCACAAGAACAGCAGCAGCAGCAGCGGCAGCGTTGGCATCCAAAATGAATGCACCAGCTATAGACCTAAGAGTTACCAACCTAGTCGCTGGAGTGGATCTGAAACTAGCTGGAAGCAGGGGCGCTCAGCTTCCTCTTCGGGAACTGGCTCTCACCATGGCGCATGTGATCTACCGGCCCGTCTGGCCCCGGGTGCTAATCAAGAGAATGCGGAAACCCCGAGTGACTCTGCTGCTCTACCCCACTGGCCAACTGAGCATCTGTGGCGCGCGGAACTACTTGGACTCAGTCAGGGCTGCCCGTCGCTTTGTGGCTATGCTGCATCGCAGAGTGCCGGCTCAACTACTGCCTCATCAAGCTTTTTGTGTGAGAATTAAGACTATGACTGCGCATGGGAATCTTAATCTTTCTGGCGCACTGTCTCTATCTAATTTGTCAACAATGATTCCCCAAGCCCAATACGAACCTGAGTCATTTTCTGCATTGATTTTCAAACTGCAATTTTGCAAATGTTTGCTTTTTCACAGCGGTTCTTTTGTTTTAAGTGGTGCTCGATCAACGTACCAGTTGCAGACTGACTATGCGAGCTTGAGAAATATTATTTGCAACTCAAATTAATTCAACAATTAAATAAATTAAACTTGTGAAATGATGCCAATATATATTGAATGGCTTTGATTTAAATATTAATTAGCCTTTTCTTTTGCTATTTTTTTTTATTTTGCAATAAATTATGTGCATTCGAAGTAAAAAAAGAGGGGCAGCAAATTACTGGCAAGCAAAAATATTAACTGAGAATGGCGTTGGGATAGGAAATCAGAAGCAAAGTTTCAACTCACAACATGCAGATTTTACGATGACAAAAAATGAAAACTGCTCCGAATTCAAATGTATAAAACAAAAAATGAAAAATACGACAACCATTTACCTGAAAAGCAGAAAACAAATGACTACACTGAACTGAATCAATGGAGAACAACGAATGTTTTTACAGCGATTTAATTTTGAATAAAACATGAAAAGCAGAGGCTGGAGGTTAAAGCAACTAAGATACAGGCGACACAGTATAACTTATATCAAAGAGTCATTGATAAGAGCGCCGCAAGGACATAAAGTTAATTGCAAGATTTCATGCAGAGCTAGCAATGAACGAAAAGGCCAGGCGTATAATCATATAATCATATAATCATTATTGTTAATAACTCACACAGGAACAGTGTAGCAACTAAAAGAAACTTTTAGTTTCTAAACTAAAAAGAATAAAGAACGTTTATTGGGAGAAACTCGGAGGTCGCCTCCGCTTCCGCGATGGTGCAGCAGCAGCAGCAGCGGCGGCATGACACAGACGAAAGTGACCGAATGGAAGACTATCGTTAGCGCTGATCCATGCTCGCTTGTCTTCCCAGACGGTGAGCGCCCGCTTGCTCTGCTGAATGGTGAATACTTCATGGCGATGACTAGCAATGCGACGCGTGGCTACGTCCAGCGTCTTCAATGTGTCGAATGCGGCGACGTAGTCTTCATGACGAATGCATTGGTGCAGCACAGCTCTCTGTACTCCTTTCGCGGTCTTCTTGTGGGCTGCAGCAGCAGAGCTTTGAAATGAGTACAGTTTTGGTCGGAGGAGAATCCACTCGAGGAACTCGATTCCGCAGGACTCATCCTTGATGCAACCAAGTTTTGCCTTCAATGCAGCAGACTTTAGTGGGTGGAGGTCTGTGTAGTTCGAAGTGTCCAGCATGCCCCGCCTGATCAACTCGGGCAGAAAGTCTCGCAGAGGATCAATGTTTCTGATGCACATGAAAAAGGAATCTGTGTCTCCTCCACAAAGCTGCAGCCTGACCCGCTCATTCTCAAACCACGGCTTTAGCTTACTGTACAACAGCGAGTACATGAACAGTTTAGACAGGTCCAGGACACACTGGCCAATGTAGATGGGCCTATCCAGATGCACAGACGTCTTACTGAGCTCAAAAATAGTCAAGTCCTGATTGATGATAATGACTTCCTTCAGATTTGGCTTTGAGGCCAGCATCCTAGCTTTCTCCTCACTAGTGCAAATTCTGATAATTCGTCTTTTTCTGACATTCTCCATTGTCTTTCCAAAGACAGAGTTGATCTTCAGCTTGTAATAGAATTTCTCGAACTCAGACTTTGATGCGATCCTTCGCTCAGTGTTCTTGCGAATGTAGGGCTCCAGAATTGCTGCCTGAGTGAACTGAATAGCACGTTTGAATGTCTTGACTTTCATGCCCTGTTCAAGATAGAATTTCAGGATTCTGCTGTGGACTACGTAGCTCTGCTTGTCGAAGCAAGTCAGAAGCAGCTTTTTGCAAGCCTTGTAGTCGCGCCCATCAGGATTGAGACGCTGCCAGAGCTGCTGCATGAAATCTGGGAAGTCAGCAAAGTCCACTGAGGACTTCTCAGGAGCCAATGGTAAGTCTCTAGTTGCATCGTGAATCTCTGGAGGGTAAAGCAGATCGACCTCCAAAAGAAACGCCGTTGATGCATCGTCGGGATGATTCAGAATGGTGGCATCGGTCCAAGTCTTCAAAACTTCAGGTTCAACCCACTTGAAATCCTTGAAAGGCAGAGGCATAGAAAGTGCAACACCGTAGAGATTATTAACATCGAGTGGAATGAGTGAGGCTGACTCACTTTCCGACTTGTGTGCTGACACATGGTGGACATTCACAAAGCAAATGCCTCCACGAATACCTTCCTCAAACATCCTATACATTGTGTTGTCAGTCAGAAGCTCCAGCTTTACTCCGGTACTCTTCAAAGCTGATGCAAATGATAGGCCAGGAGTGGATACAAAGTGGACTGGATCAAGTCCATCGTCCTGGAGGCTGAGTCGCCGAAATGATTCAAAGACGTCGGCGAGTTGTCTGACATCCAGCTGGAGATAGGCAAGCATGTAGTCATTCAGATTCGCAGCACCGAATTCCTCCCATGCCTTCTTTACCCGCTCATACTGCTCTACAGTGCATTCACTTCGCGAGAGGCTATTAAAAAATGCTTCCCGGGGGGGCAGATCTTTCATCTCCAATTCTGCAGCACTTTTGATGAACTCATATGGAAAAACACCCTTTGCCTCCAGAGTGACATCAGTGAGTGCAGGGTAGAACAATTTCAGGCGTTCCGTGTGGATTCTCTCAATGGCAGGTAAATCTCTAATGAGGCTGTCCAAGCTGCTGCTGAGAAACTGGAAAGAGTCCAAGAATTGGATAGTAAAGTAAAGCGGTGTCTTCTTTCCACGAATCGTGATTTCGCCGACTTGTACTTCAGCAGTGAGAGAGAGGTACTTCTCAGTCGTGATGGGCACCACACTTAGACGCCAATGCTTCATCTTTCCTAGTGCTACAGAGAAAAGAAAGTGCATATCATAATTCGAAAGGTTATGGAATATTACTGGTAGGAAACGTCGCTTCAACTGAGCAGCCATGTTGCACCTTGAGCATGCGGCACATCGGAATTCACCAGACAGATGATCATGGTCCCAAACCTTCAAATGTGACTCTTCATTGAATTTTTCCGCACAATAGTGACACGTGTCAGCAGCATCGAAAAGGTCTTGGGCACTCCTGTCAGACATCTTTTGCTGGTAGCCGTATTGTCTGTTCCACTCATAAATGTCATGAGCCAATTGTTCTAGAGAATGGAGGAACTGCTCAATGCAGTTCTCTGATGAGGTCGCAGTGAAAGATTGATATTGTGACCTTTCATCTCTTAGTGCAGGCCCTTTGACACCTGCTCGCTGAACAATCAGGTACCCAGCAGCAGCTGGTACGTGATGAGAAATTCGTTTTAAGCCTGATGGCATGACCGTATTATCAGGCACATTGAATGACTCGAAGTCGGCATAGACAACGAATGATGGAGACACTGTCTTCTCATAGCTAGTAAATGACATAATGCTTTTCTCCTGGCTTGGCATCACTTCCTTTAGCGTATAGCTGTTAGACTGATAGCATTCATCCCGGTGAGCACGAAGTCGTTCGTCTGATTTGAAAGCTGACAGACATCTCTCACACCACTTCCTCTGGTGCAGTCCATCACGACTGTTGAGAAGACGGTTGAGACTCACTATTCCACACCAGTGCCCCCTTCCAGCTTGGCCGGGACTCAACAGGAGCAGCAAAGGAACCAGAGTTCTTCCTTCAGCGATTTCTGCTTTTGGCTGCCTCATCACTTCCACTACTCCACTTTTCCAAGTCAAAACTGTGAAGCACACCGCTGGGTTCCTCTTTTCAATCTGATCAAGGCTGGCGATCTGAACTGGCTTCTGCACTCCCTCCAAATTGATTTCAGCAAGCCACCTCTGATAGGAGGAGAGTCTATGAGGAGCCTTTCTAATCGTCTCATCATCATGGTGAAGAACGGCAATGCAGGCGTAGAGGAAACAGTCGTCTCCAGAACTGGGCGGATTGATTACAGCCTGTTTGGCTTTGAGATCTCCAGGCAGCTCAAACTTGTCAGCGTGTCCGACATAATAGCGAATTCTGTCCCCATAGGTCACAAAGAGGTCCACAAAATTGATATGACCAAGAACCCATCCGCTGCCGTTTGTGTTCAGTAGCTCAATGACTCTCTCACAGCCATTCACTTGGTCTGTCCACCACGTTTCAAATTCATCAGCTGACTCCAATCGACCCATTGACACACTAATCCACTTGTCTTCCTCAGATACCATCTCAACTCCTCTCATTCGTTGCATATGCACGTTGAGTCTCAGCTGAGCACGCACCAGTCTGTTGTGGTTGTCAATCAGCCTTGCGGAAAGAATCTGCCGAATGTTTGCCTTCATGTCAGCCACACTTCCGAATGCATCAGTGACTTCGCCTGTCCGTTGTCTTTGAATTCTAATTGCTTCGACGATCCCATCATGCGCTCTGATGACTGTATTAGAAAAGTTCACGCCTCCTTGTTGATCTGAAATGGAGACAAAAATACACAAGCATTCATTTATAAATATATAAGAGTGTAATGGAATAGGGATTAGCGAGGAAACTTTGAGGTTTATTTATCCTCAAGTAGATTCAGACCATCGTAACAAATTCGCTTCATTATAACACACACGTTGCGAGTACATTTTTTACTGTGTGATATTTAGATGTTAGAGAAAAAAATTGAATTTTTTTCGCGACACTCAAAGAATATTATTTTAATTTCAAATTTAATGAATTTAACTCACCCTGATTGTTTACACTGCCGCTGCTGCTGCTGGTGCTGTTGATGATGCTGTTTTCCAGCTCTGAGTCGGACAGGCAAGGCAGCTAAGCCCCGCAGATTCTGACAAATCTGTGCCAGTTGACTCGGACCAGTCATCGGAATCTGACTCGGACCAGTCATCGGAATCTGACTCGGACCAGTCATCGGAATCTGACTCGGACCAGTCATCGGAATCTGACTCGGACCAGTCATCGGAATCTGACTCGGACCAGTCATCGGAATCTGACTCGGACCAGTCATCGGAATCTGACTCGGACCAGTCATCGGAATCTGACTCGGACCAGTCATCGGAATCTGACTCGGACCAGTCATCGGAATCTGACTCGGACCAGTCATCGGAATCTGACTCGGACCAGTCATCGGAATCTGACTCGGACCAGTCATCGGAATCTGACTCGGACCAGTTTTCATCGGACTCCGAGTAGTCCGATAATGATGCTTCATCCGTTGTTATTGACTGAAATTATAACCATGTCATGCCAACCCAAATTAGGTGTAGCCAATCAAACCTAACTAAAACCATGATGCCTTTGTACATCAAGAATTTTCAAGCCTAACTAATAATATTTCCTACATCAAATCAATTTCCCCATACATCTATACAGGTTATATTCGATAAATGGAGCATTTAAATTTTCAATTGAAAAAATGAAAAGACAGGAAAAGAGATGCCTTCTTCCACGAAGCTTTAATTTAGTGTTTTTATTGGAGATAAACATGAGGCACGAACGTTCCAATAAAAAACTTACAGTGGCTAAGTAAAACAGCGTTGTGACAAAGTAAATTAATAAAATTCTACACAAGCGAAAAATGACAATCAGCACAATAAGATGGACTAAAATTGCTGTCGCACACTAAAAAACTTTAATAAAAGGAAAATGAACATTTATTTGCCTACAAGATAACCTATTATGCGATGCATGCCAATTCAGCTGTTTATTTAAGGGTAGAAATTTGATCAAAATTAGCGACTAATAGATAGGTTATAGAAAATAAACGATAAAATTGAATTATTCACCGGTTATAAAATTATAGACTACCCATTTGAAAATTGAAAATTGAAAAACCGAGCTACGAGCGGATCAAGAGACGAGCAGAGAACCTAGGATGGTGTAATAGTAATTTTGTTACCATCAAGCAGCACAACGTAGCCAGCACCCGTAACGTAGGGCAACAGTAAATTTACCGTAACATTGTTTCCCATTGAAAAGTTATTTGGATCAATGATGCCTGCTGTTGGCACATCAATTGCCGCCAGAAGATCCGTCAGGGCATCCGCATCTGCAGCAGCTGGGCCTTGACCCCCGGGCAGAGCAGCTGGGCTTTGGCCGCCGAGCAGAGCAGCTGGGCCTTGACCCCCGGGCAGAGCAGCTGGGCCTTGACCCCGGGCAGAGCAGCTGGGCTTTGGCCGCCGAGCAGAGCAGCTGGGCCTTGACCCCCGGGCAGAGCAGCTGGGCTTTGGCCGCCGAGCAGAGCAGCTGGGCCTTGACCCCCGGGCAGAGCAGCTGGGCTTTGGCCGCCGAGCAGAGCAGCTGGGCCTTGACCCCCGGGCAGAGCAGCTGGGCCTTGACCCCCGGGCAGAGCAGCTGGGCCTTGACCCCGGGCAGAGCAGCTGGGCCTTGACCCCCGGGCAGAGCAGCTGGGCCTTGACCCCCGGGCAGAGCAGCTGGGCCTTGACCCCCGGGCAGAGCAGCTGGGCCTTGACCCCCGGGCAGAGCAGCTGGGCCTTGACCCCCGAGCAGAGCAGCTGGGCCTTGACCCCCGGGCAGAGCAGCTGGGCTTTGGCCCCGGGCAGAGCAGCTGGGCTTTGGCCGCCGAGCAGAGCAGCTGGGCTACCGATCGAAGCATGCAATGCCAGCTCAACCTCGTCTCCTTCTTCGTCAGTTTCACCAGCTTCTTCGTCAGGCATAGGGCTAAATAGCTCCATGCGCTTGCCAGCTACGTGCTTCTGCTTGCCTTGCTGAGCTCGCAGCGGCTGCCTCGGGACGTCCACGAATTCATCCTCAGAGCTCACTGGGCTGCTTGGTCTGATAACTTTATTAATTACTTGACTAAGAACTTTCCGTGACGCTTTTGACTTCTCTGCTGCTTTCTTTGCTTCTAGAATCACCATTCGCCGACAGTCCTTTCTGCTCGAATCTCCACTTGGCAGGAGCTCATGACCTTTGTGCAATTTGGAGAAACTGCTCAAGCTTCTTTGCCCGTTGATCCTTTTTACTGCGCAGCACTGCCAACAGAGGCTCCACTTGCTTGTTTCACAAGAGTCATGTGCCGCTTCTTTCAATCCACCGAGCGCACACTTATTGCAACTCAGACAGATCTCGAATACAGCTGAGCGGAATGTTGACTCTCGTTTATTTTTCATGGCTTAATGAATTATGCTACTCAAATTGCTAGTTAAGAAAATTCTCAGCGAGCCCGGCTATATATATTCATATTCGGGGGTGGGGCAGTTGAATATTAACTAGGTAGCTGGATTAAATGAAAAAATTGCACCTATTTGTACATACCCTAGTGTTGATAACTAAATTATCTCTACCGCAAAAACCAGGGACTCATGATTTTGTGGTGAACTCGCCATATTTTTGTTCCCCTGTTCTATATTGTATAAGCTTTTATGACTTATGCTATTTAGCACGCAGGTAAAGCATTCCTGTTTACAACTTAAGGCCATGCAGCCGCGGCTCCTTTCAAAGAAATGGCCCCTGGACTCACTGAGACTGAGACTTGTGAATACAGTTAGACATGCAAACAGGCAGTAAATAGGTTTAGTTCTTTGTGTACGAATATGGTTCGCATGAGAACACACAAGGTACTCTCTGTGCAAGTACTTCATACCTAAGCGAAAGGACTGGACTTAGACACCATGACAACCAAAAACCCCACACAAATTTTATCGTTATACTTGCAGTCGGAATCTCTTATTTTTTTACATTAATGATAACAAGATAAGAAGCTGGTTCAGTTTTAGGATTTTTATGCTGTTTTTTTCACACGCAACACCTCCATCTAGGTAGGCAGCGCGGGTCTCACGATGACCCCTTGATTTACTTTTGCCGCTGTTTTGACTATTTGACTCATTTTAAAATGCAAAATGCATGCATAAAAATGACTTGAACTTGGGATTGCATGCAAATTCCTAGTATATCTCATTGCTTTTCGAAAGCATTACATGATCTCCATTGAAATTAAAATAGCTGTGCAATCGCATGCGGCACACAAAATTATTACTATTGTATTATTATTATTATTATTATTATTAGTATTATTATCACTGTTTTCACAGAAAAGAAATGTTTCATTACTATTATCCACAATTTTTACTTTTTCGTGTGTAAAGCGGCAGCCTGACTGGCCCTGTCCCCAATGTTAAACTGCGCTGCAGCTGTTAACCGATCCGGTCAAAGAGGAACGCCGCCTTACTATGCAGTATTACTGGCTCCAATGCAGGGCCTTGCGAGGGATTGACTGACCCCTCGATAGTCTTTACTGTACAGGCCATCTGCCTGCCTGCTTGAGCACAGAGTATCATGAGCACATCTACTCGCTTTGCAACTGCATCAGTGTTGATTATATCTTCTAAGTGTTAACCATATCCGGTGAAAAGTGATAGGCCGCCTCTCCTAACTCAACAGTGCTGTTACCAGCCCCCCCCGTCGCAGGGGGTAGGCGGACTGCCCCCCTGGCTGCCTCCAGTGTTAACTTGGATAGGCCGCCTATCCGAGCCATCCTCACGCTTTACAGCCAGTCACCTCTTATCGCACAGTGCGCAACCTCGCACCCCCATGCTCCCCAATTGGCCGGCCAGCTAGCCAGACAGAAAAAAACCACAATTTCCTATCCTTTACACTGCCACCTATCTCCGCAGTGTTAACTCTGCCCAGTGTAAAGCGATAGGCCGCCTTCCTATCTCCGCAGTGTTAACTCTGTCTGCAACCCATTTCACAAACCTCCACGGAATTTCCACGGAAGTTCCTGCGGCCGTGTTCTGCTAACTCCTACTACTACTTTAAAATAAAAATAAGAGTAAAAAGAAGCTCATGCTACTAATTTTTCTTTTTTTAATATTTCAGTGTCATCTCTTTTTGTCTGCCCAAGCCCTTTCTAAACTTAATTGGGGAAATAAATCGTTGTTTGGCCTGTCCAATGCATCTCCTTAGGAGAAAAACTACATCTTTACGTAAATCGTGAATATTGGAGTTAGGCGATTAACTTTAAAGTTGCGATATCACTACTACTAAGTTAGTAGTACGAATGACAAAAAGAACGAAGTAGAATATAATTTTATGTCATTCGAGGCGATAAACTAAGCTAAAATGAGCGTTCGAGATGTTATTAAACCAACTGAACACGGCATAATCGACTATAAAGTTGCTTAGGTTCTTTTAAGTTAAGCAGGGGAGACAGGGGAGACAGCAAGAGAGACAGGGGAGACAGGGGAGACAGCAAGGGAGACAGGGGAGACAGCAGGGGAGACAAGGGAGACAGCAAGGGAGACAGGGGAGACAGCAAGGGAGACAGGGGAGACAGCAAGGGAGACATGGGAGACAGCAAGGGAGACAGGGGAGACAGCAAGGGAGACAGGGGAGACAGCAAGGGAGACAGGGGAGACAGCAAGGGAGACATGGGAGACAGCAAGGGAGACAGGGGAGACAGCAAGGGAGACATGGGAGACAGGGAAGACAGCAAGGGAGACATGGGAGACAGCAAGGGAGACAGGGGAGACAGGGAAGACAGCAAGGGAGACATGGGAGACAGGGAAGACAGCAAGGGAGACATGGGAGACAGGGGAGACAGCAAGGGAGACAGGGGAGACAGCAAGGGAGACATGGGAGACAGGGAAGACAGCAAGGGAGACATGGGAGACAGCAAGGGAGACAGGGGAGACAGGGAAGACAGCAAGGGAGACATGGGAGACAGGGAAGACAGCAAGGGAGACATGGGAGACAGGGGAGACAGCAAGGGAGACAGGGGAGACAGCAAGGGAGACAGGGGAGACAGGGAAGACAGCAAGGGAGACATGGGAGACAGGGGAGACAGCAAGGGAGACAGGGGAGACAGGGGAGACAGCAAGGGAGACAGGGGAGACAGCAAGGGAGACAGGGGAGACAGCAAGGGAGACAGGGGAGACAGCAAGGGAGACAGGGGAGACAGCAAGGGAGACATGGGAGACAGGGAAGACAGCAAGGGAGACATGGGAGACAGCAAGGGAGACATGGGAGACAGGGGAGACAGCAAGGGAGACAGGGGAGACAGCAAGGGAGACAGGGGAGACAGGGAAGACAGCAAGGGAGACATGGGAGACAGGGGAGACAGCAAGGGAGACAGGGGAGACAGGGGAGACAGCAAGGGAGACAGGGGAGACAGCAAGGGAGACAGGGGAGACAGCAAGGGAGACAGGGGAGACAGCAAGGGAGACAGGGGAGACAGGGGAGACAGCAAGGGAGACATGGGAGACAGGGAAGACAGGGGAGACAGCAAGGGAGACAGGGGAGACAGCAGAGGAGACAGTGGAGACAGCAGGGGAGCTAGGGTAGCCGGCAGGGTAGGGGAGACCGCATTCTCCTTAGCGCCACAAACTCAGCGCTACGCTGCCCCTCCAGTCGAGTGGCCACGCGGATGCCAGCACAAGGATATGTGCCGGCATGCAGCAACGCCCACGCACCTTGGAGGGTGGTTGGGGGAGGGGGGGCCTTCGTGTTTCCGCGGCTCATTGCGGCAAAACGATTCCCAAACCCTGTTTGGCAGCGGCAGGGACCCAAAAACGGGACAGGGGCTGGAGGAGGGGGGGACAACGTAAAGGCAGAGAGAGGCGATTCAGATTTTTTTAGAAAGAGCCCGCTGCTGGCAAATGGCAAAGCCAGTTCGCAATTTGGCCTCGATTCTGTCCAAGCGGCTCCTCCGAGTTCCCCCTTCCATATTTCTCTCTCGCTCGCTCGCTCGCTCTGTCTTTCCGCTTTGGTTTCCTTATTTAAATCGGCGCCGAACTCTGTTTATCGATTAAGGTGGATTAATCAGCTCAGTTGGGCGGATTTTGAGACTGCAACCAAATTGCGGGTTCAGGTGAGAAACGCTTTTTCAAGATCTTAGTGAATAATACTGTTTTAGTGACCCTCTGCTGACCACTTCAGTGACCCTCTACTGACCCCCCTACTGACTATATCAGCGACCCTCTACTGACTATTTCAGTCACCCTCTACTGACTATATCAGTGACCCTCTACTGACTAGTTCAGTGACCCTCTACTGACTATATCAGTGACCCTCTACTGACTATATCAGTGACCCCCTACTGACTATATCAGTGACCCTCTACTGACTATATCAGTGACCCCCTACTGACTATATCAGTGACCCCCTACTGACTATATCAGTGACCCTCTACTGACTATATCAGTGACCCCCTACTGACTATATCAGTGACCCCCTACTGACTATATCAGTGACCCCCTACTGACTAGTTCAGTGACCCTCTACTGACTATATCAGTGACCCCCTACTGACTATATCAGTGACCCCCTACTGACAATATTAGTGACCCCCTACTGACTATATCAGTGACCCCCTACTGACTATATCAGTGACCCTCTACTGACTATTTCAGTGACCCTCTACCGACTATATCAGTGACCCCCTACTGACTATTGCAGTGACCCTCTACCGACTATATCAGTGACCCTCTACTGACAATATCAGTGACCCCCTACTGACTATATCAGTGACCCCCTACTGACTATATCAGTGACCCTCTACTGACTATTTCAGTGACCCTCTACCGACTATATCAGTGACCCCCTACTGACTATTGCAGTGACCCTCTACCGACTATATCAGTGACCCTCTACTGACAATATCAGTGACCCCCTACTGACTATATCAGTGACCCCCTACTGACTATATCAGTGACCCCCTACTGACCATTTCAGTGACCCTCTACTGACCATTTCAGTGACCCTCTACTGACTATATCAGTGACCCTCTACTGACTATTTCAGTGATCCCCTTACTGACTATTTCAGTGACTCCCTACTGGCTAGTTCAGTGAACTCCTACTCACTATTTAAGTTGCCCCCTACAATGACAAGTTCAGCCATCAGCAACTAACTATTTAAAAGATATTTAAGGACTTTTAATGATACAATATCGTAAGGCAGTTAACACAGACGTAGAGAGAGAGAATCCAACTCATTTCTTTATGAATGCTAATCTAGAAATCCAAATTTATTAAACACGCATTAGTTAAAAGCCCGCAGAGAATTAAGCTAGCGGTGTGAAGATGCAGTAAATTCTTGATTTAGACCACACACACACTCACTCGCGCACACACACTCACTCGTATGCACACACACATAACTGTGGCGTCAGTTTTTTTTACAACCACTGCACACCAACGAACAACAAAAAAATCTCGGAGAAAAATAAACTCCTGCAACCTGCCCCCGGGTGGGCCTGGAATCCATATAACCATAAATCTTCGCCTAATGGTTACATATTCGGGCACTATTCAACAGAAAATGGAGCCGCAGTTGCTAGGAGGAGGGGGGTTGGAATCGAACTAGCTATCTTTCAGATTTTATGAATGTTTTTTTTCGGCCGAGTCAACACAGCTTTGCTGTGAATGCGCACTGCAGATGGAAACTGCATTCGTAATCAAAAGCGAAGTGAAAATCGACCTATCGGTTCAGACGGGGTTTAATTCTGATCAGGTGAGCCGAGCAATTAGGAGTAATTGGAGTAAATTCTGGTTCTCATGGCTGTGTCACCTTCAAGGCACTAGATCGTATAGCTCACATTAAGGTGTCCATCAAAGATTTATACACCCTCCTCTACTGTTAGAAATTATTTGATTCATTCCTACAAAAAATTGCAAAAAGTAAGTTAACTTTTAATTGCTTCTAAAAGCAGCAGGCAATGCAGTTCACGGAGCTTGGCGCAGCACCCGGCGAGCATCAGTTCAAGCTCCCCTACGACCTCGATGGTCCGGTTGAGGCCTCAAAGTCCCAAGAGCAGATCACGGAGCAGCAGAAAAAGCGCCGCTTCAAAGCCTCAATGCAGCAGCAGCAGCAGCAGCAGCAGCAGCAGCAGCAGACTCAAATGCAGGCTTGTCAGTGCACAGTGTGCGGCGACCGCGCTCTCGGCTACAATTTCGACGCCATCACCTGCGAGTCGTGCAAAGCTTTTTTCCGAAGGAACGCCCTGAAAAGCAAGGTGAGATTGTTGCGCCTGGGAGAGGAAAATCATCAGGGGCTGACTCGAGTTACACAAAAATGGCTCAAAATTGTGTTACCTTGGTGCCATTTGGATACTCTGAGCGCCATTTTGATCATTTACGTGGCATTTTGATTATTCAGGTGTATAAACTGGGGGCCATTTTGTACAATCTGGGTGCCATTTTGTATATTGCAGGTGCCATTTGGATTATTTAGGTGACATTTGTATAATCAGGGTGCCATTTTGTACAATCGCGCTGGCATTTGGATAAAACTGAGTGCCATTTTGATTTTTTGTGCCATTTTAGATCATCTGGGTGTTACCTTGTATAGTCTAGGTGCCATTTTTGTATAATCTAGGCGCCATTTCTGTCATTTTTTAATGACAATCTTTGTGTAATTCATTAAAAATGGATACCATTTCTATAATCTGAAGGACATTTGAATAATGTGAGAGCTATATTGAACGACTCAAGTGCCAGTTTTGAGTTTCTGCAATACATAGTACGATTTAAATAGAAATCTTTTTAACATTACCATCCGACGCTCAATAAAACTATCGTCGCAATTGCAACTAAATTTCCACAGATCCAGCCGTGCAACTTTGAATCCGATTGCAGCGTGACGGTCATCACCCGGAAATTCTGCCCCGCCTGCAGGCTGGCGAAGTGCTTCAGGGTGGGCATGAAAAAGGAATGGATTCTCAGTGAGTGGATTTGCCTGATCAGGGGAACTGGGATCTAAATCTGTTCTGGTCATAGACACACGGATCTGTATCTGTTCTGGTCATAGACACTCAGATCTGTATCTGTTCTGGTCATAGACACTCAGATCTGTATCTGTTCTGGTCATAGACACTCAGATCTGTATCTGTTCTGGTCATAGACTAAAAGCTAAAAAGCTAAATCTGCAGGAGGGCTGTGGGCACTTTGACGCTTAAAGCGACATCGTCCCACAACCAGCGACTGGGCATGACTGTCCATTGCGCTGACTCCTGAAGCGCGTTCAGTCACACCTGGTCATAGACACTCAGATCTGTATCTGTTCTGGTCATAGACACTCGGATCTGTATTTGTTCTGGTCATAAACACTCGGATCTGTATCTGTTCTGGTCATAGACACACGGATCTGCATCTGTTCTGGTCATAGACACGCGGATCTGTATCTGTTCTGGTCATAGACACACGGATCTGCATCTGTTCTGGTCATAGACATGCGGATCTGTATCTGTTCTGGTCATACCCACACGGATCTGTATCTGTTCTGGTCATAGACACGCGGATCTGTATATGTTCTGGTCATAGACACTCGGATCTGTATCCGTTCTGGTCATAGACACTCGGATCTGTATTTTTTCTGGTCATAGACACTCAGATCTGTATCTGTTCTGGTCATAGACACTCGGATCTGTATCTGTTCTGGTCATAGACACTCAGATCTGTATCTGTTCTGGTCATAGACACTCGGCTCTCTCGACACACACTCGCATATATTCTGCTCATAAAGACACTCTCACTCGCATATATTCTGCTCATAAAGACACTCTCACTCGCATATATTCTGCTCATAAAGACACTCTCACTCGCATATATTCTGCTCATAAAGACACTCTCACTCGCATATATTCTGCTCATAAAGACACTCTCACTCGCATATATTCTGCTCATAAAGACACTCTCACTCGCGTGTATTCTGCTCACATGGCCAATTTGTTCTTCTCATTCGCCAGACGCAGCCCAGCTGCAGCTGCGGCGTCAGAAGACCATAGAGAATCGCCGATCCAGGAATTTTCGTCGAGCTGAGCAGCCGCAGCAGCCGCAGCAGCAGCCGCAGCAGCAGCAGCGGGTTGTGTCGGAGCCGCTGACGGTTCTGCAGCTAGTCCATGAGGCTGGCTCTGAGGAGGCCCCGGACACTGAGGTGGCCTGGTTGCAATACAGGCGTCTGTCGGGCGCCTCACTCACCCTGATCAGGCAAATCCAGCGGGCTCTGAACGAAACAATCAACGGCGTTGAGCAGGAGGACTCGGACCGCATCCTGGAGCAAGCGAAGGAGGGCGCGGCGGCGTTGGAGACGCCCTTCATTATCACTCTGTCATTTGTGCAGCGATTCGTCCGATTCATCAAAATGCTGCCCGAGTTCGAGCTCATTGGGAAGCGGGACGCTGAGCGCCTCATCAAGGCAAGGCGCTTTTTGCTTACCTTTCGGTAGCTTTCCTTGATAACTTACTGATCTTCGATTTTCCTTAAATTTAAAATCTCCCTCTCAATCACCATTCTCCCCCTCTCAAAGCCAATTCTCTCCCTCTCAATTCCAATTCTCTCCCTCTCAATCCTAATTCTCTCCCTCTCAATCCCAATTCTCTCCCTCTCAATCCCCATTCTCTCCCTCTCAATCCCAATTCTCTCCCTCTCAATTCCAATTCTCTCCCTCTCAATCCTAATTCTCTCCCTCTCAATCCCCATTCTCTCCCTCTCAATCCTAATTCTCCCCCTCTCAATCCCGATTCTCCCCCTCTCAATCCCCATTCTCTCCCTCTCAATCCCAATTCTCTCCCTCTCAATCCCGATTCTCTCCCTCTCAATCCCCATTCTCTCCCTCTCAATCCCAATTCTCTCCCTCTCAATCCCAATTCTCTCCCTCTCAATTCCAATTCTCTCCCTCTCAATCCTAATTCTCTCCCTCTCAATCCCCATTCTCTCCCTCTCAATCCTAATTCTCCCCCTCTCAATCCCGATTCTCTCCCTCTCAATCCCAATTCTCCCCCTCTCAATCCCGATTCTCCCCCTCTCAATTCCAATTCTCTCCCTCTCAATCCCAATTCTCCCCCTCTCAATCTCCATTCTCTCCCTCTCAATCCTAATTCTCTCCCTCTCAATCCCAATTCTCCCCCTCTCAATCTCCATTCTCTCCCTCTCAATCCTAATTCTCTCCCTCTCAATCCCAATTCTCCCCCTCTCAATCCTAATTACTTCCCTCTCAATCTCAATTCTCCCCCTCTCAATCCCGATTCTCTCCCTCTCAATTCCAATTCTCTCCCTCTCAATCCCAATTCTCTCCCTCTCAATCCCGATTCTCTCCCTCTCAATCCCAATTCTCCCCCTCTCAATCCCGATTCTCCCCCTCTCAATTCAAATTCTCTCCCTCTCAATCCCAATTCTCCCCCTCTCAATCTCCATTCTCTCCCTCTCAATCCTAATTCTCTCCCTCTCAATCCCGATTCTCCCCCTCTCGTTCCCAACTTTATGATCCTCAATCTTAATTCTGTTTACCACAAAAAATTTTACTAATAAACTATGCTGGAACTGTTCGCAAGGAAAGAAAGTGAAATTTTACAAAAGCCACACGCTAGCTACATATTCCACAGTGTTGTTACCCCTTTGCCCAGAGAGAAAGCGTGCAGGCATTCAAAATTACAAACTATAAGCCAGCTAGGCCCCCCAGAAACCAGTTCGAGTGCGATTTTTAAAAAGGCAAGCTGTTCACTTTGCTTAAATTGCGCAGTGAACTGTCGGGTACTGTCTATGCATAGACGAGAGGAAAATTCACGTGATCAGACAGTAAAGATCCTAAAGGGTCACCAGGTGCAAGTTCAGGTTGCAACTTAATAGTTTATACTTTATAAACTTTATTAATAGTTGATAACACTGTTTTTTTAGATTGCTCTTTTATTACCTTCTAGAACAGTGGCTAGTGTGCTTACGCTTTGACCGGAAGGTCGTGGGTTCGAGCCCAGCTTTTCGAGACAATTTTTTCCCTTGAGCAAGGCACTTAATCCCGCATTGCTTCAGTTCACCCAGCTAAGATTGGGTACGAGTTTGAGCTGGGTAAATTTAGAGTGGGATGTTGCGGCCCCTCCAGCCCTTCAGGCTGAACGGTCAAGTGTCTAAATTTATTACCATTATTTTGTGTTGTGCAAACAATATTCATAGCCAAAATAAAATAAATTTAAAACTATTCAGTATAAATATCAGTTGTGGGTGCAAATCTTGACAAAGCCACCACGCATACACACGACCTACATAATAAAAAAATAACACATGCCTTCCTTTTTCTTCAACCGCCGGTTTCTTGTTCGGCTCGAAAAATAAAAGAAACATGACGTGATTAGGAAAAGAAGAAACGGCGGGAAATGGCTAAGGAAAGGCTTGATGAGTCAAAAAACTGGGGCCCCAGAGACGCAGTTTGGCAATCGCACGCGAAGAAGGAAGGGGTGGAGTGGAAAATTGCGGCCCTTGCGGTGTAGAGCAAGTGCGCGCTGCGGGCTGCTCCAGTTTCGGTACTGAAGGCGCGCGCACCGCTCCGCGCGTGCCGGGTCATACACAAGGTGAAGGGTACCAGCTGCTGCTCGTTGGCGAGATTCGCCTGACTCAGCTGGATCGGAAGGTGCAGCGTTGCAGAGCGTTCGGTTTATCGCCTGTTTTGGTCTGGACTCATCTAGCCCTGGGTGTCCCACACTGATTCCCCACTCAGTCACTTAATTCCCCCTGGGTGTCCCACACTGATTCCCCCTCAGTCACTAATACCCTTGGGTGTCCCACACTGATTCCCCCCTCAGTCACTTAATTCCCCCTTGGTGTCCCACACTGATTTCCCACTCAGTCACTAATTCCCGCGTTAGTGTCCCACACTGATTCCCCACTCAGTCACTAATTCCCCCTGGGTGTCCCACACTGATTTCCCACTCAGTCACTAATTCCCCCTGGGTGTCCCACACTGATTCCCCACTCAGTCACTTAATTCCCCCTGGGTGTCCCACACTGATTCCCCACTCAGTCACTTAATTCCCCCTGGGTGTCCCACACTGATTTCCCACTCAGTCACTAATTCCCTGTGGGTGCCCCACACTGATTCCCCACTCAGTCAATAATTCCCTGTGGGTGTCCCACACTGATTCCCCACTCAGTCAATAATTCCCTGTGGGTGTCCCACACTGATTCCCCACTCAGTCACTTAATTCCCTCTGGGTGTCCCACACTGATTCCCCACTCAGTCACTTAATTCCCCCTGGGTGTCCCACACTGATTCCCCACTCAGTCACTTAATTCCCCCTGGGTGTCCCACACTGATTCCCCACTCAGTCACTTAATTCCCTCTGGGTGTCCCACACTGATTCCCCACTCAGTCACTTAATTCCCTCTGGGTGTCCCACACTGATTCTCTACTCAGTCAATAATTCCCTGTGGGTGCCCCACACTGATTCCCCCCCAGTCACTAATTCCCCCTGGGTGTCCCACACTGATTCCCCCTCAGTCACTAATACCCCTGGGTGTCCCACACTGATTCCCCCCTCAGTCACTTAATTCCCCCTTGGTGTCCCACACTGATTCCCCACTCAGTCACTTAATTCCCTCTGGGTGTCCCACACTGATTCTCTACTCAGTCAATAATTCCCTGTGGGTGCCCCACACTGATTCCCCCCCAGTCACTAATTCCCCCTGGGTGTCCCACACTGATTCCCCCTCAGTCACTAATACCCCTGGGTGTCCCACACTGATTCCCCCCTCAGTCACTTAATTCCCCCTTGGTGTCCCACACTGATTTCCCACTCAGTCACTAATTCCCGCGTTAGGGTCCCACACTGATTCCCCACTCAGTCACTAATTCCCCTTTGGTGTCCCACACTGATTCCCCACTCAGTCACTTAATTCCCCCTGGGTGTCCCACACTGATTCCCCACTCAGTCACTTAATTCCCCCTGGGTGTCCCACACTGATTTCCCACTCAGTCACTAATTCCCTGTGGGTGCCCCACACTGATTCCTAATTCCCCCTGGGTGTCCCACACTGATTCCCCCCTCAGTCACTTAATTCCCCCTTGGTGTCCCACACTGATTCCCCACTCAGTCACTTAATTCCCTCTGGGTGTCCCACACTGATTCTCTACTCAGTCAATAATTCCCTGTGGGTGCCCCACACTGATTCCCCCCCAGTCACTAATTCCCCCTGGGTGTCCCACACTGATTCCCCCTCAGTCACTAATACCCCTGGGTGTCCCACACTGATTCCCCCCTCAGTCACTTAATTCCCCCTTGGTGTCCCACACTGATTTCCCACTCAGTCACTAATTCCCGCGTTAGGGTCCCACACTGATTCCCCACTCAGTCACTAATTCCCCTTTGGTGTCCCTCACTGATTCCCTATTCAGTCACTAATTCCCCCTTGGTGTCCCACACTGACTCATGTCGAACGCTAATTTCCTTTATCGTCATAAATAGAGTTCACTCAAGCTAAAAAGTCGACAAAGTCAAATTTACCTTCGTCGTAGGAAAAAAAATTTATTCCTAAACTGCTACTCCAAATCCCAATTTCATTTAGTGATATCCACAGCGAATTCCGAGTGCGGAAATGGGGGCAGAGACAGTTTCAGCTGCTCCGCCGCCACTCCTGACCCCAAGTTCTTCCAACCAACAAAAAATAAGCCACATATAATTTAAATAAAAAAGTTTTGCAAAAGACAGAGTGAAAGTGAGATATACAAAAAAAGCTAGGAAACGCACAGCCAATTCAAAGGAATGAATTATGAAAGTAAGCTGGCCCAAATTACGGACCCGTCGAATAAATAATACCGCTTCGGGCGGGGGGGGAGTCGGCTCTCCTGCTTGGAACAAAAATTTCCATTTTTACTCCCAATTCATTTCTCTTTGTCCCAGATCCCGTCCACGGAGACTGAAAGACGGCTAAGCCTGGGCGAGGGTTTAAACTTTTGCTACAGCAGATCCGAGTAGGAATGCCTTGCTGGCTTTGCAGTTTCCAGCTTTTCAAATAAAGTTCTTGGCAATTAATTATTTTCTTCTCTGTTCATATTGTGCGATATCCTGAATTTTTAAGTAAAAGAATGCTTTTTAATGTATTTTAAAGCCAAAAAATGTTTGAATGGTTTAATTTTGTCACACTTATGGATTAATTTTCATACGAGCGTAAAATCTAAAACTCAAGCATGCTAATCCCATCAACTGAACTCCAGAATCCCCTTCCGCATCATCAGAAACTCCAGCATCCACTTCCGCATCACCAGGAACTCCAGCATCCACTTCCGCATCACCAGGAACTTCAGCATCCACTTCCGCATCACCAGGAACTCCAGCATCCACTTCCGCATCACCAGGAACTCTAGCATCCACTTCCGCATCACCAGGAACTTCAGCATCCACTTCCGCATCACCAGGAACTCCAGCATCCACTTCCGCATCACCAGGAACTCCAGCATCCACTTCCGCATCATCAGAAACTCCAGCATCCACTTCCGCATCACCAGGAACTCCAGCATCCCCTTTCGCATCACCAGGAACTCCAGCATCCACTTCCGCATCACCAGAAACTCCAGCATCCACTTCTGCATAACCAGGAACCCCAGCATCCACTTCTGCATCACCAGGAACTCCAGCATCCACTTCCGCATCACCAGGAACTCCAGCATCCACTTCCACATCACCAGGAACCCCAGCATCCACTTCTGCATCACCAGGAACCCCAGCATCCACTTCTGCATTACCAGGAACTCCAGCATCCACTTCCGCATCTCCAGAAACTCCAGCATCCACTTCCACATCACCAGAAACTCCAGCATCCACTTCCGAATCATCAGAATCTCCAGAATCCCCTTATGCATCATCAGAATCTCCAGAATCCCCTTATGCATCATCAGAATCTTCAGGAGCCACTTCCGCATCGTCAATAAACTCATTCAGGGCGGAGCCTTCAACTTCATTCTGATGCGCGGCGTGGCCATCTACAGTCCGGAGAGCGACAGTTTCACCTTCCTGTCGGCCTGCACGGGCGCCCGCCACTCGGTATCGCTGAACACCCTCGTCCAGTGCCTCTCAGAAAGCACCGACGGTCAGCAGCTGATGCTGGATTATCGCGATTTCATGCGACGCTACCAGCTGGACAGCCGCGGGGATCAGGTGGCGCTGACCCTGCTGCAGCTGGTGGATTTCTATAATCCCATCCGGCCGGGCCTGCAGGACATGCAAACCGTTGACCGAGTCCACCAAGGCTACCTGCTGCTGTTAAGACGCTACGTTGCCAGCCTGTGGCCGAAGCAGACCTCCGGCAGGGTGTACTTTCAGCTCCTGAACCGGCTGACGGAGCTGGACAGCCTCGGGCAGAGATTCGCCAGCCTGTGCAACACGGTGGGATTTCGCTACGAAGAGTTAGCTAAGAAAAATCCCCTGCTAGTTGAGCTGTTCAACCAGCAGCAGCAGCAGCAGCAGCGGTGCACCTGCTCTGAATGTCAGGCTGGACGGCAGCAGGGGACGCCCCGGGGAGGCGGCTGCAGCGCTAGCGGAGGCAGCTGCTGCTAGTTAATGATCAAGCCGACATTGTTTAAATCCCATACTGGCACCTCGATTGTGTGACCTCGCATCTTCTAACTGCAGGGTAAGCGCCAGACCTTGGAATCGTTTTTGTTGGCGATCCATTGTTGCTATGGCCAATCTTTTATGGGGTCTAAATGGCACTTTTAGATTAAACTGTCGCAAAAGATGAAAGTCCATAAAATTTGGTAAATGTATTCACAAAAATGTAGCTTTTTTCAGTAAAAGTGCGCTATGAATCATTATGATTCTCATGTCATAAATTTTCATTTATTTTAAACAAAATATCTTATCGAAAGAGAGGGTAAAATTTTTTGATGCTTTTGATCATAACGTACAAATCATTTTTTGAATAACCAAATTTTATTCATGTTGAGTCCCTGAGCTAAATAATGAGCTGGTCTGTGCGTCGAGTCCCAACCTTCTTAACGCATTCGGTTTTTTTCACTGAACGTGACAGCACGCCCTGACTGGAAATCTGTCATTTGTATCGAATGTTTTCTAATTCGATCCTGAACAAAATTTTTCTATTTAAAATTATCGAGTTTTTGTATATTTTACATCAAACTTTAAATTAGACGACTAATCCCTCGCCTCTCTTTAATCCTTCAGTGGGAGAATTGTTATTCCCACTCTAATCCTTCAGTGGGAGCTGCTATCCCCTTTTTCTAATCCTTCAGTGGGAGCTGATATCCCCTTTCTCTAATCCTACAGCGGGAGCTGTTAACCTCTTTCTCTAATCCTACAGCGGGAGCTGTTATCCCCTTTCCCTAATCCTTCAGTGGGAGCTGTTATCCCCTTTCTCTAATCCTTCAGCGGGGCTGTTATCCCCTTTCTCTAATCCTTCAGTGGGAGTTGTTATCCCCTTTCTCTAATCCTTCAGCGGGAGCTGTTATCCCCTTTCTCTAATCCTTCAGAGGTAGCTGTTATCCCCTTTCTCTAATCCTTCAGAGGGAGCTGTTATCCCCTTACTCTAATCCTTCAGAGGGAGCTGCTACCCTTTTTCTCTAATCCTACAGCGGGAGCTGATATCAGCTCTCTAATCTTTAACCCTTCTCTGGAGTCCCTAGGTTAATAAAATTTGACAAAATTGTCCATTTTTAAACAGTGAAAAATATCCAAGCACTGGTATTGGTACATGAGTCTGTTCCTAGTAGCTATTATCATGAAGCTTTATCTGTCATTTATTAACATTCTTCACCATTTTAGCAGCCAGTGACTCCAATATCGGAGGTACATGTACATTGATTTTAATGAAAAGACATCCTCACTATCACCTCATTCAGAGCAGGTCTTTTTTTCAAACTAAACTTGTATTTAATTCAGCAGTGTTTTCCAATGTTCCCTTGTGTGTTTTTAAAGTTCATGAAACATTACAATACATATTTAAATATAAAGCGACAAGAGCCGCATGCTGAGTCCAGCGAATGCCAGAAATAACAAAATCATATTTGTTGTTTAGCTTCGGCTTGCTCTGTGAATGGACGCCAATTTTGTTTTTTTCGATTTTTCTTACATCGATCTAAGACGAAAAAAACGAGAAAAACCTACAAAAAAGTGTATGACCAGTTTAAGTACGACTTAACTCATAGAACGAGGAATTGTAGCCTAGTGGCTAGGGCGCTTGCCTTTTGACCGGAAGGTCGTGGGTTCGAGTCCCGGCTCTTAGAGACAATTTGTGCCCTTGAGCAAGGCAATTAATCTCGCATTGCTTCAGTCCAGCTAGGTCGTAGCTGAGATTGGGTACCAGTTTGGGAAAATTCAGGGTAGGTGTTGTAGCCCCTCCAGCTCCAGCCCGTCAGGGCTGAGCAGCTGTACACAGCCTTCGGATGTGCCTGTGCCCTTGTCTGTAAAGGTCGGGTGTCTAAATTTAACCCCGACCACTAAAATCCCATCCTGATCCGCTCCCCATATAATCCCATCCTCATCCGATCCCCCTATAATCCCATCCTGATCCGCTCCCCCTATAAGCCCATCCTCATCCGCCCCCCATTATCCAATCCTGATCCGCTCCCTCTATAATCCCATCCTCTCCATTCAGCATCATCCGTTTAGGGATATTTGAAAACCTGCGGAATGGGAGTCTTCGGATCTGTTTTTCTGACACGATCACAATTTCCGGAATAAAAATGTCAACAATCTCGAAAAAATCGAACACTCAGTTTTGTTTAGATTCCTCTCCGAGGAAAACTTTACCTGTCTCCACGGACCGACTAGCATCTGGCTGCTGAAGGCCGCTAGCAACACTCAAAAGTTTTTGGTGTAAAAAATATTGAAATTTCGCGTTTTTCCGAAGTTTTTCTGGAGCTGGAGCGCGTGCTTCTTTACTAATAGTAGAGTATTAAGCAATTTTAGTCCGTTTTAGTTTTTTGTTTGTGTTTCATTCGTAGACAGTTATCACCTTCACAAGATGACCTGCCAAAAATAGTTTTGCTCATGACACATGAGCCTGCCAGTACCGTCGCCCAGAACTTAAGCAGTCTCGGCTAAGGTATTAACCAGTATTATTAATTAATTGAAATGCTTCTAGCTGCTTGTTGGCGCTGATGTGTCCAACAAGTCAGATCTGATCTGCAGGGAATCGTCCCTCAAGGCTAAACAACCCACCGCCAATATTGATATACAATATAATTTATTGAATACATAGTTAAAAAATCATAATGGATAAGTAAAGTAATTTTACTACATTAATTTTTTCCCTAGCTGTAAAAACAGAATTAAAAAAACTAAGAAATTGCCCAGAGCTGATATTTTTATAACAAACTTTAAAAAAATACGCAAATAATTTTTTTAACACACAAATGTATTGAGACCTTTTATCGTAAATCAAGCAAGATGCGAAAAATGCGTTGATAAAAATTGCTTAAAAATTAAGAATCATTTGGTTCACGCGATTTCATAAGAAATTAAATTCGTGCAAAAATCGATTCCGTGAAATATTTTACGGAAAAATGAAGCCGGAAAAGTTTCACAACTTTTCAATTACGACGTTTTTTCTAAAAGACAAATAAATTTTTATCACATCGTTTTGTTAAAATTATTGATTTTTTTAACAGAAAATTTGCATTTTTTCTATTAAATAGTAAATGATTGTTGATTAATTTCAATATGGAATTGAGTTTTCTATTGCATAATTTCTTTTCAACAAACTCTGAAAGCTATTTTTAGCTATCCCGTAAAGAAACCTGCGGTTTATTATCGCGACCTCCAGATTTAATCTGGGTAACCGTCTGTTTTATTTGCAAGACAATCGCCAGAAACACGGAGTGTTAGGAGAACATTGAAGCACGCAAATCTGCCAGGTGTGCCTTAAGTAGTAAATTATATTGCCTTCGCTAGTGACCACTAAAAACACGCCAACTCAGAGAAGTACGCAGTGCTTTCCTAATCTTCCATAATTAATCATACACAGTACGTATTGATATATTCAGGCTCTAGCCCAATAATGTCCAATGAAACAATAGATAGCATCTATATTATTGTTGGCAATCGTCCAAGCCTGCTGGACAATCCCATATAAATCAGACGGAGCTCTCAATTATTCATTAAAATTTCCTTTACTGACCTCAAGTAGTCTTCGTTTAATAATTCGCTTTTATATGCATTGTATCTATATCTATTTTGGCATTGTATTGCACCTTGGTTGGCGTGGAAAAAAATAGAGTTTTACTAAATGGTGTGACTGCAGGTAAGTGTGACGGCGGGTAAAGTTTTCATCTGGATTTAATTTAGGCAGCAAGGAACTGGAGCGCTACTGAAGGGTATCGAGTGCAGGAAAGTCAATGTCAATGTCATATTAATGTCACTTGCCTGCAGAAAAAGTATCCCGTTTTGCTTTGAGTACAGGCACTGTACGACAGCATTAATCCCAACTCACTCGGAAGATACGTTGGGTGTTAAGAACAAATCCACACCCTTTGGGACCGCGCTGCTTCTCTTGGACGCACTGGAGCTTTCGAGCAAAATTTTGCAAGTAGAGTATTTGTGTAGCTGGGATGCCAACTCGCTCAAGCAAAAAGCTAGAAGCTATGCAGACTTTGTTTATTCCTCTTTTCCCTTGCAAGCCTTTCAGTTTTGTGTCCGCCGAGTAATTGTGTTTGTGATTAAATTTTTGTGTAGTTCGAAGCCAAACGCCCCGATCCAGTGGCCGCTGAATTATGCATGAGAGCGCCGAGGACAAGGACCACTGTTTTTTTTAAGTAATAGTCTGGACTAGATGCTTGAAGATCCCTTTATATTGAACTTGGATCAGTTCCGACAAGTACTTTAAAAGTAAGGATAGAGAGACAAAAGGGTTTAAAAGCACCTGTACAGAGAGTTAATTAGCACAATAGCGACTCAATGCGAAAGCCATGTGTACAACATCAATACAACTTCGCCTTATTGACGAAACCTATTTCATTGCAGAGGTGCAGTTTACGATAACTACAGAGCGATAGGGAAAAATTTGTCTTAGTAACGATACCAACCATCAGTCATTATGATTGTCCCAAGAACTACGTAATCAAAGTTTTTATTTCGGAAAACCGTTTGGCTATACTAGAAGACTGCTCAACATTCTTTTTTGGCGGTCTTTTCACGGGACAGCTGACCAGTTTGGATCAATTTCTAGTCTTGCCCGCAACTGTTGTTCCGATCGAGCTAGTGGGCTCTTTCTCGAGCTAAAACCGGGACGCAAAGAAACTCACACTTAAAAGTTTGTTTCCCCACAAATATATTCCCACTTATCCCTTTGCACGCGCTTGTCTTTTAGCCTCTCCGCTTTGGGATGCGGAATCCCTCAGTTAATTATATTTCAAACCTTTCCCTATGCGGCCCGTTCGCTCCTGTCTGTCTCTCTTTCCTAGAAATGGAGGCTAACCAAACTGGCTGCATGAAATATTTATTGGCCTTCAGCTGCCCCCAAACGAAGTGCAC
The DNA here is from genome assembly GCA_950096795.1 of Macrostomum cliftonense. NCBI lineage: Eukaryota > Metazoa > Platyhelminthes > Macrostomidae > Macrostomum > Macrostomum cliftonense. The sequence goes on from CATNEM010000182.1 coordinate 1,635,563, forward strand.
ACGCGGAGCAACTCTGAAACAAAAACTATTCCCAAAAAAGGGGGAATATCAAACGTCCGTATCACCGTTTTCGATGATGTATTATTATTTTTTTTCAAAACTTATCTTCCGGAGAATAAAATTATTCTGGCTGGGGCCAGAAACGCGTGTGGCTGCTTGACGCCAGCAGCCAATGAACTGTCCAATCGTACAAGCTTCCCATCCAATGGCGAGGCTTTGTTGCTATAACGGGCCAGCCAGATGCGAGCTGGGATAACTAATGTAGCTACAGTCGGGGAAGCCACCCAGATGATGCGCAGCAGCTCAAACAGTTGTGCAGAAGCGAAGAAACTAAATTAACCGCAGCCGGCAAATGAAGCCTCAAGACACTGACGAATACAACCGGAACTTTGTGACCCACCCCGGCCCCAGCGCCTACTATTACCCAGCCTTGTCCGGCCCCTCCTACGGCCAGATCCACCTGGCAACCACCAGTTTGGATGGCAACGGGCGCACAGCCGTGGCCCTGGCTGCGGAGCATCGCAAACCGTTGATGCTCGGCGACGTCCGGGGCCCCGACGGCGGGCAGCCACTCAGCCCGGCTACCCAGGCCAGGCGGGTGAAATTTCTCTGCTGCTGCTGCTGCGTGCTGGCCGCCGGCCTCCTGGCTGTCAGCGGCTTCCTCCTGCTCAGCTACCTGCCGGCGTTTCGGCCGCCAGCTCAGCAGCCGCAACCGCAGCCTCTGCAGCCGCCCTCTTCGCCGCGCTGGTCAGCTGGAGATCCAACGGTTCAACAGTCGTCAGGTTCAATGGCAAACTGCCTCGGTCACGCCTGTCTGAAGGCGGCCGCCGAGATGGAGGAGGCGCTGAATCGGTCAGTCGATCCGTGTGCAAGCGGCGCCGATTTCTACGGGTTCGCCTGCGGCGGCTGGCTGACGGAGAACCACATGCCGCCCACGGTGCCCGTTTGGTCGCGCCTGGCCAAGCTGCAGGCAGCCACGCGCGGCCACCTTCAGGAGACGCTTGAAGAAACTGGCGGCAACGACGAGCCCTGGGAGGCGAAGCTAAAGACCTTCTACAAGGCCTGCGCCACTATGGAGGATCAGACGGCTGCTCAGTGCCACGCCCAGTCCCGAGATGCCGCCGGGGAGCCGATGGACAGTTTCCAGACGATATTGAAGTTCTGTCAAAACAAAGGAATGAGGCGGCTGTGTGAGTGGCCGGCCGGCTTGATTTATAGGCAATTAGGGTCTTATGAAACCATTTGTAAAAATACCACTCTGTTGAAATTTTTTTCCTTTCCAAGACGCCAAAAAACACTGCCACCTGTATGTTTTTGGTTGAGGGGTCACGAAAGCATGACTTTGCTTGTGGTGTAATGTACAGAGTTGCATACAAGAGGAAGAAGAGCAAGCTATTCCTGGCTATGACATTCCACAAAGCAAAGCCACTCCTCCATGACCCCACAAGCAAAGCCTCTCCTCCATGACCCCACAAGCAAAGCCACACCTCCATGACCCCACAAGCAAAGCCTCTCCTCCATGACCCCACAAGCAAAGCCTCTCCTCTATGACCCCACAAGCAAAGCCACTCCTCTATGACCCCACAAGCAAAGCCTCTCCTCCATGACCCCACAAGCAAAGCCACTCCTCCATGACCCCACAAGCAAAGCCACTCCTCCATGACCCCACAAGCAAAGCCACTCCTCCATGACCCCACAAGCAAAGCCACTCCTCCATGACCCCACAAGCAAAGCCACTCCTCTATGACCCCACAAGCAAAGCCACTCCTCCATGACCCCACAAGCAAAGCCTCTCCTCCATGACCCCACAAGCAAAGCCACACCTCCATGACCCCACAAGCAAAGCCACTCCTCCATGACCCCACAAGCAAAGCCACTCCTCCATGACCCCACAAGCAAAGCCACTCCTCCAAGAAACCAAAACTCACCAGCCCATGACCATAGGGGCGGATGAAGCTCCAATAAAAGTGTTTTTCGCGGCAACAAGCAATTAAAAGAGTTGCGACTGTGGGCGATCTAAAACCCCGCCATTGGATCTTCAATCAATTTATAATGGCGCCATTCAGAGGAAACATTTATCAGTATAAAAAAGCTCTCAATTCAAAAAGTAATTCCGGGAATTTTTCGGCATAACTCTATTATCCTTCTATCCCATTCCTCATTTCTCATTCCTGATTCCTAATTCCCATCCAGATCACGTGACAATGCCGAGACTAACTACGATAGACATGCAGGAGGGAAATAAATTTGAGTGGCTGGGCAGCGCTTATTGCAGACTCCCGAACCCCAGGGGAAGCAGAAGACTTATTTAATTTATCTGAACTTGCCGTTGGCCCAGTTCAAACATTAACTATTGATATTGGCATCCGCATGGATTCAACACACAACGCCTCCACCACCCTATGGACTTGGCTAGCTGATCTTCGTGAGCCTCGTGATGTTTCCTAATAATGAAATAATTGAAAATCACGATTTTAATGAGGAAAACTTTGGAATCCAATCTCAGGTATCCTAAATAACTATGATCGTATATTTCTAATAGACAATGAAAATTATGAAATAAATCAAACAGAGTACTAACAATGTACTAACAATAAATAATTTCATTTCACAATAAACGTAAAGCCACAGAGCGGTGGGTTTCATTCAGCATCCTCGCAATAGCCAAATCCCCATCCTCCCCCTCTTCTCCCATTTAATCTGCTCAATTGTGAATCCCCGGACTGCCGCAGCGGACAAGGTCACCTGCCTGCACGTTGACCAAGGCGTGGACGCGCTATTCCAGCTGCGGGTCGTCGCCTCACCCTGGCAAGCGGGTCGCCAGATATTGCTGGTGAGTGCGAGAGCGGCAGAATTTAGGAGTGAAGGGGCAGGCTGTAGAGAGCGGGATTGAGGGCGTGTTGAAGAGCGCACTGAGAGCCAGAAGGTCCGGCAGCTTTGCGTGGCTGAGCTCTGCGTTCCTGTCCAAGTCAGCCGTTTGATGTTTTGCCGCCGCTGGTTTGCCGCCAGTCAGTCTGGCTGTGTGGCGATCTTGTTGCCGAGGGCTTTTTTAATCTGTAATAATAGTAATAATACAGACAATGAAAGCGGGAAATATCCAGCATCTTTTTTTATTCCTCTGTTATTTTTAATAACAGTTAAAACGTAAAAAACATTCATCAAAGAACTGTTATTGTAAAATTATATTGTATCTCCAGAGTAGCCTTTAAATCTAAAGCTCTTAATAACCAAACTAATCGCTAATCTCACAATGATCCCCAAGCTTCATACTGATCCCAATCTGCCCACAATAATCCCAATGCCCCACTCTGATCCCAATTCTCCAAACTGATCCTAATCTCCCCACACTGATCCCAATTCCCCACACTGATCCCAGCTCCCCACTCTGATCCCAACCCCCCACTCTGATCCCAAATCCCTACTATGATCCCAACTCCCACACTGATCCTAATGCCCTAATCTGATCCCAACTCAACACACTGATCCCAACTCCCCACACTGATCACAATTCCCCACACTGATCCCAATTCCCCACACTGATCCCAATTACCCACACTGATCCCAACTCCCCACTCTGATCCCAACCCCCACTCTGATCCCAAATCCCTACTATGATCCCAACTCCCACACTGATCCTAATGCCCTAATCTGATCCCAACTCCCCACACTGATCCCAACTCCCCACACTGATCCCAATTCCCCACACTGATCCCAATTCCCCACTCTGATCCCAACCCCCACTCTGATCCCAAATCCCTACTATGATCCCAACTCCCACACTGATCCTAATGCCCTAATCTGATCCCAACTCCCCACACTGATCCCAACTCCCCACACTGATCCCAATTCCCCACACTGATCCCAATTCCCCACACTGATCCCAATTCCCCACACTGATCCCAATTCCCCACACTGATCCCAATTCCTCACACTGATACCAACTCCCCACACTGATCCCAATTTCCCCACACTGATCCCAATTCCCCACACTGATCCCACCTCCCCACTCTGATCCCAACTCCCCACACTGATCCCAATTTCCCCACACTGATCCCAATTCCCCACACTGATCCCACCTCCCCACTCTGATCCCAACTCCCCACACTGATCCCAATTTCCCCACACATCCAAATGCCCCACTCTGATCGCAGTCTGAGTCATCTCCTACAAACTTTTCCCAGTAATTTCTATTAAAAAATCCCACGCCCAGTTTCCAAGAACCATTCGTCCGAATCTTCAGCTGGACGAGTTTCACGAGCCAGACCTTCAGGAGGCCGCCGCGGCTGGTCCGGACGAGCGGGCCAGCCTGCACCGTCTGGTGGCCACCATGGTTGACGACCTCGGCCACCTGGGCGAAAGCGTTGGCCGGAACTACGCGGACAGCGTGCTGACGGTGCTGAATGCGCTGACGAACATCAGCCTGTCCGCAGAGCACGAGTTCAAAACTGAGCCGCAGCTGCGGGCCGTCAGCTTCACCGTGTCTCAGCTGAGGCACCTGCTGGACGAATCGCTGGTGCGTCGGTTTTGGGTGTGCGGCGGGTGTGGGGATTTTCTTCCTATCTTCCTCGTTCAACACATGCTTAGGAAATCCTGATTGAATTTGATATCCACAAATTGTCTGTTTCGCAGCTCCATACATTACACTGTTACCTAACAAATATTGTCTTTATCGGCGATGCAAGTGTCGAGTTACTCGTGCTGCTTTATTGGGTCGAGACTGTTATTCAAATATGGCATTCTGTATGGATGAAACTTGATAATGTAGCTCAAAATCAAGCAGATATTGCATGCTAGCTAGACAGACAGATAGACACACAGAAGGACAGACCGACAGACACACAGACAGGCAGACATAGAGACAGACAGACAGACAGACAGACAGACAGACAGACAGACAGACAGACAGACAGACAGACAGGCGGACAGACAGACAGACAGACAGACAGACAGACAGACAGGCGGACAGGCGGACAGACAGACAGACAGGCGGACAGGCGGACAGACAGACAGGCAGGCAGACAGAGAGACAGACCAGACACATAGAGACAGATACTGCTTCCCAAATCCCACAGATCCAGTACGATCAGCTGATTGCGTACTTTCTGCGCGGCAACCAGGAGGCCAACGTGGATCACGTGACAGTCGCTGTCGGCAATTTGAATTACTTCCAGCGGCTTGGCAACCTGATGAAGCAGCTCAGAGACGAGTAAGTGATGCGTTCGACTTATGGTAAAAATCATATCATTTTAAAATAACGCGAAAGTAGAATTCAACTCTTCGACGTGAGGAGCTTGTGGCGTGAAGTTGGTTTCATTAGTGTTCAGTTCAAGGGTTCAGATTTACCACGGGACGGTTCTGCCATATTTTATTGACTTTTACGCTCGTACTCTCTTGATTTCGGATAAAAAAATTTTGCTGGGATGCTTTTTCTGCGTCTACGTCCCCAAGCCTATTTCTGTTTGATTGAATTTATATGATGATCACTTTGAAAGTTTTTAATGGCTTTTCACATCATAGAAACACAATTTACACGATAGAACTTTGTTTCTAGACATCAAAGCGTGAAAGTTCTGCGAAATTTGAGAACAAGGTTTTGCCATTTTTCATCAGATACTCGTACATTGATTGCATTAAAATTGCTCTTGCGCCCATTACACTCTGTTGCAAAAATCCACTGTTCCATCTGTTCCTCTATTTTGTGTCCACCTCGTCTTTTGAATTCTTCTCCTCTCTTTTGCCCCCTCTACTGCTCATCTCTCCCAAATTTTTCATTCTCCCCTCTCTCCCCTTCCCTTCTTTCCTCCTTCTCTTCTCCCCTTTCCCTCTCTTCCCTTTTACTCCATCCCTTTTCCCTCTCTCCCCTTCTCCTCTCTCCTCCTTCATTTCTCCCCTCCCTCCCCTCTGCCCCTTCCCCTCTCCCCCTTCCGCTCTCAGCTTCCCTTCTCCCCTGCCCCTTCCCCTCTCCCTCCCCCCTGCCCCTTCCCCTCTCCCTCTTCCGCGCTCCCCTTCCTCTCTCCCATTCCACTCTCCCCCTTGCCCTTTCCTCCTTACCCTCTCTCCTCCTTCCTTTCTCTTCTCCCTCCTCTCTGCCCCTTCCCCTCTCCCCCTTCCGCTCTCCCCTTCCCCTCTCCCCCTTCCGCTCTCCCCTTCCTCTCTCCCATTCTGCTCTCCCCCTTGCCCTTTCCTCCTTTCCTTCTCTCCTACTCCCCTCCCCCCTTCCCATCTTTTCTCCTTCCCCACTCAAACACGAGGATTGAGCTGCTATCGAATAGGAATAATACCCTTGCAATACGAGCTACAGCAGCCCTGTTCCACATGCATTGTCGAAGTCATGTCACTACACTATGCAGTAATTAATAATTAAATTCTCTTTCAAAGTTCTCTTTGAAAACGACTGCGCCACTTTTCAGCCTGTAGCCTCAGCCTCGTTTAATTCCCATTTTTCAGTCGATCCCAGTCAAATTCATTCCCAACTCTTCCATACGGCAGTGCAGCTGGTTTGCCGCTGTGCAGGAAGCAGCCTGATGCTTTCAGAGGGCTCCTCACCCCCCCCCCCCAGCTGATTAAACATGTTTGCCCAGAGGAGGGAGACTGGACTCCACCAGTCTCCTCTTAACTCTTTCCCTCCTTACGGAAACGCCAGTTCCTGGTCTTGTAACAGTCTTCTTCTGCATGGAAACAAAAGTGAATTTAGCAGTTTTCCCCTCCAGTGAGAGTTTAGAACTGGGTGCCTAGATTTTGCTGTCGGATATTTGCTGAAAGAGTGGCCCCCCTAAAGTCTGGCCTATTTGACTATATTGTAATGTACTGATTTTATTTGTAGTCAGACAAAGGTGTTTGGGAAGCTTCAAAGTGCAGATTTTTCCTTTTCAACACCATGGGCAAAACGCCTACCTCTTCCGGCATTCACCAATCGTTAATCCATTTCGCAGAAATTTGGCAGAATCTAAAACTGAACCTGATAAAATCAGTGCTCTTAAATTCTTAATTTATATTTTTTAATTCCGTTTTGATATTAAACCGAAAACAGTGTTTTTAATTAGAGTCCATAGCAATTATTACAACTTTTATGGTTTGTGATCTCAAATTTTAATTGCCTAAACAAACTGTCTAGCCGAGGATGATCTATTGCAACTAATTATGTTGTAAGCGTAATGCTTGTTGATCATTACCGATCGGTAGCAGCTCTAAACTCCACACCACAATCCACCCCTGGTCTGCATTAAAACCATTGGAAAGGCCTAATTAAACGGATTCCATACTAATAGTACGCACAGAATAGGCACCAACTGGGGGACGAATGTACATGCCCCCTTACCCCTCTCTCTGTACGCGTCTTGGGTCTCGGGCGGCGATGGGGGGTTACTCTGATCAGCGTACAGTTTCGCGACACATGTACGCAAGTGGGGCTTTTGCTCTTACTCTCACTCGTCCTCCAAAATGTCCTCTCCCTACTGTAGGTCTAATCACATGTAAATAAAAGGTAGGACACTTTTCGATTCAACGTACAAAATGCTATGTACCTTAAAGTTAATCTCATTTGATGGCTGTATGATTATTGAGGGTTAAAATAAAACAAACTGAATCTGATTGATTGCAGCGACTTGAAGAAGTTTCTGGAATTCTGCGTCATTTACAAGTTCGCGCCATTCTATTCGGCGCCATCTAGGCGCCACCTGCAGACCTACAGGGCGCGCCGACTAGGCCAGGAGCTGCCTGAGGAGAGCTGGCTACCCTGCCTGCGCCTACTTGAGGGACCCGGACTCAACGCCGCTTATTACAAAGAGCAGGGGCACCGGCTGCGCCTGAACCAGGTGATGCTGAGGATTTTATCTGTGATGATTTTGTTGTTTCTAAATGTTACGTGGATGATGCTGCTTCTGAGGATGATGGTGCTTATGTGGATGATGTTGCTTCTGTAAATGATGTTGCTTCTGTGAATGATGTTGCTTCTGTGGATGATGTTGCTTATTTGGATTTGCGTTGCTTCTGTAGATTGTGTTGCTTTTGTAGATTCTGTTGCTTCTGTAGATTGTGTTGCTTCTGTAGATTGTGTTGCTTCTGTAGATTGTGTAACCATATGGAAGATCCGTGCATCCTAATACATATTATTGAATTTCCCGACCCACTTCAGATATCCAGCATTATTGTCCCCTACTTAAAGAAGGCATTCGTGAATATCGCTAAGAATCGAACCAACATTCACCCTCTAGTCGTAGACCGCATGATTCAAAAAGTAAGAGATTCGTTTAAACTTTTACAACAAGGACACTGGCACTGAGTTTCTTCAATCTCTCGTCATAATTTTCAGATTAAGAAAATGAAATTCTTAATTGGCTTCAGCAAGGTTCACATAGCTGATGATTTCCTTAATCAGTACTATTCTGAGGTGGGTGATGCCTAGTGACTGATTTGACATTGATTGATCCTCGTTCAGTCTCTTCAGTTGTGGGAGCCGCCCTCTCCCCCGATCGTTCAGCTGTCGGAGCCGCTCTCTCCCCCAATACCTCAGCTGTCGGAGCCGCTCTCTCCCCCAATACCTCAGCTGTCGGAGCCGCTCTCTCCCCCAATACCTCAGCTGTCGGAGCCGCTCTCTCCCCCGATACCTCAGCTGTTGGATCCACTCTCTCCCCCAATACCTCAGCTGTCGGAGCCGCTCTCTCCCCCGATCCTTCAGCTGTGGGAGCCGCCCTCTCCCTGATCCTTCAGCTGTGGGAGCCGCCCTCTCCCTGATCCTTCAGCTGTGGGAGCCGCCCTCTCCCTGATCCTTCAGCTGTGGGAGCCGCCCTCTCCCCGATCCTTCAGCTGTGGGAGCCGCCTCTCTCCCCGATCCTTCAGCTGTGGGAGCCGCCCTCTCCCCGATCCTTCAGCTGTGGGAGCCGCCCTCTCCCCGATCCTTCAGCTGTGGGAGCCGCCCTCTCCCCGATCCTTCAGCTGTGGGAGCCGCCCTCTCCCCGATCCTTCAGCTGTGGGAGCCGCCCTCTCCCCGATCCTTCAGCTGTGGGAGCCGCCCTCTCCCCGATCCTTCAGCTGTGGGAGCCGCCCTCTCCCCGATCCTTCAGCTGTGGGAGCCGCCCTCTCCCTGATCCTTCAGCTGTCGGAGCCGCCCTCTCCCCGATCCTTCAGTTATCGGAGGCGCCCCGATCCTTCAGTTATCGGAGGCGCCCTCTCCCCCGATCCTTCAGTTATCGGAGCCGCCCTCTCCCCGATCCTTCAGTTATCGGAGGCGCCCTCTCCCCCGATCCTTCAGTTATCGGAGCCGCCCTCTCCCCGATCCTTCAGTTATCGGAGGCGCCCCGATCCTTCAGTTATCGGAGGCGCCCCGATCCTTCAGTTATCGGAGGCGCCCCGATCCTTCAGTTATCGGAGCCGCCCTCTCCCCGATCCTTCAGTTATCGGAGGCGCCCTCTCCCCCGATCCTTCAGTTATCGGAGGCGCCCCGATCCTTCAGTTTGCAAAGAGACCTTTCGCATTCCCTGGGTGAAGCGCCCCTGCGCACCGAATCTTCAGGGGCCACCTTCAGCTTCAAAACCTCCAGCATCCAAGCCCCTCGCCTTAAATTATAAACTTGGCGTCACTGTAATTCGCTCAACCAATGAAAAACACCAGTGGCACGTGGATCCAAGCAGTTCGGTTCTGGGCATGGCGGTTAATCTCACTAATCTAATGCAGCAACGCAAGAAGCAGAGTCTCAATGCTGACAGGCAACGTCTGTTGGAGTAAGAGAGATGTTTTTTTTAATGAAGATATATATTTTCAAATAGCATTATGAAGGAAATTTCGGGTCTTTAATTGCAGAGAAACTGCCGACATGACTTCCGTTTATCCGACATACAGATACGCTGAGAACACTGTGGGTGAGTTCAGGAAGACTTAATAAGAATTCAATCGCTTTTCACTTTTTCTTATTTCAACCCCCTCTTAAAATAATCCTACCCAAACTCTGCTGGATCCCACCTCAATCCCATCCCACTTCAATCCCATCCCACTTCAATCCCATCCCATCTCAATCCCATCCCACTTCAATCCCATCCCATCCCTCAATCCCATCCCATCCCTCAATCCCATCCCATCTCAATCCCATCCCACATCAATTCCATCCCATCCCTCGATCCCATCCCATCTCAATCCCATCCCATCTCAATCCCATCCCATCTCAATCCCATCCCACCTTAATTCCATCCCACCTCAATTCCATCCCAACTCGATCCCATCCCTCCTCAATCCCATCCCACCTCAATCCCATCCCTCCTCAATCCCATCCCACCTCAATCCCATCCCACCTAAATCCCATCTCACCTCAATCCCAAAAACTCCCATCCAAAGTCTATCCCATCCCTGATCAATCCCATCCTAATTCCATCCTATATGAATCTAGAGCCACCTGAATTAGATCCCACGCTATCCCATCTCGACCTACATCTACAAACGAAAACTCTTGCCAATTGAATTTCAGTTCTGCCTGCCGCTTTTCTTCAGTGGCCTTTCCACCTAGCCAACAACATGATGCCCTAGTGAGTGGCAAAAATCTCATCAGAATGCTTTCAAACTTATATGAGGCACAGATGCAGGGACCTCGTAGCTCTACTTTAAAAATGCTAATAATGATGACGTAATTGCAGCTATCTGAAATTCGGCTTCATTGGAACGGCCTTGGCAACCCAAATGGTTAAAAGTACCGACAGTATAGGTGAGTTCTTGCTGTGCTTGCGGTGAAGCTGTCACTTTTTGTGTCGTAGCATCTATCTTATCCCAATATGGGATGCAACATCTATCAGATCCCAATATGGGATGCATAATCTATCAGATCCCAATATGGGATACAGCATCTATCAGATCCCAATATGGGATACAGCATCTATCTGATCCCAATATGGGATCAGATCCCACTGAAAGCGGAGTACTTTGCCGATCTAATGAGATGCATAGATTTCTAGATTTAGACTGGTTTGCTAGCGATGAGTATTAAAAAATTTTCCTCTTTAGGAAATTAAAATCGGCAGTTAATATGGAATTTCTCCCAAATCTAACTTTTTCTATTCGCCCTGTATCCAACTGCTATATAAGCGGCTCTTTATGGAGAGATTGATTGACATATTGACAGCGCAGCGGCCCATCCCCCCGCTTTGTTGCCCATCCCTTAACTAAATGAACTGCGGCTACACCTTGCAGTGGCCGAGGTCCTAATCCTCCTGCCCCCCATCCCCCATCCCCAACCCCGGATCCAGCCATGGCTTATCCCCGTGAGTTGCTGCTTCCACTTTAGCTGCAAATATCAATCTAGCCTATCTCTCTGCGTTAAACGAAAAGTACTAACCTCGGCCGTGGATCCGCTCCGGGTTCTAACTTAGTGGCTAGGCTCCATCAACTTATTCATTTTTGCCGTTAACTTCTTTGCGCCTCTCCTCTCGTACAGTTCTCTTCTCCCCTCCTTCCCTCTGGTGCTGATTCTCCCTTCCTCTCCTCCAGTGCGAATCTCTTCTCCCATCCTCTCCTCCTGTGCGAATCTCTTCTCCCATCCTCTCCTCCAGTGCGAATCTCTTCTCCCATCCTCTCCTCCTGTGCGAATCTCTTCTCCCATCCTCTCCTCCTGTGCGAATCTCTTCTCTCTTCCTCCCCTCCAGTGCGAATCTCTTCTCCCATCCTCTCCTCCTGTGCGAATCTCTTCTCCCATCCTCTCCTCCTGTGCGAATCTCTTCTCTCTTCCTCTCCTCTCAAGCCACTGTTATCCCTATGTCCTACTATAATCTTTTTCTCCCATATTCTAGATCCATTCTCCATCATTTTCTTTCTCACCTGTTCTTTAAGTCTATTACGTATCTGTATTGTAAGTTACTTGTCCTTCAGCTCAAATAACTAACTAACCAGAGTTCGTGTGAGTCTGCCCTGCCTACGCACAAAATTCGGATTCGGAACTCGCCAAATTAGCTCTTCGTGTTCAATTAATTCCAGGCTCGAACTGGGACGAGGACGGATTGAAACTGTCTGGCCAGAAGCTCTCCATCCTGACGCTAGAGGACGAGAGCTGCCTGAGACAGCAGCTGCAGGTGCGCGAGGCTCGAGTTATTATTAAGTTTTATTCGCAAACTTATTTTGTTGCTGTTGTGAGGAGCGGCTCTGTTGGGTTAATTAATCCCCTGGGAAGATTTTATTGTAGAAAAATGAAAAGAAGTCACGAATGCTAGCTAAGACTATTTTATCGATGACTAAAACTTTAGACAAAAGCTGGGATGGTTTCCAGGGCAAATTACCTTATTCATGTCGTATTGCACCTAATTTTGATTAAATTTGCACCACCTTATCTCACTCTCCGATGTCACTCCATCCTATTTCACACCTCCGCTGTCACTCACCCCAATATCACACCTTCGATGTCACTCAATCCTATTTCACACCTCCCATGTCACTCAACCCTATTTCACACCTCCGATGTCACTCCACCCTATTTCACACCTCCGATGTCATACCACCCAATTTCACACCTCCGATGTCACTCCACCCAATTTCACACCTCCAATGTCACTCCACCCAATGTCACACCTCCGATGTCACTCCACCCAATTTCACACCTCCAATGTCACTCCACCCAATGTCACACCTCCGATGTCACTCCACCCAATTTCACAACTCCGATGTCACTCCACCCAATTTCACACCTCCAATGTCACTCAACCCTATTTCACACCTCCGATGTCACTCCACCCAATTTCACACCTCCCAATGTGATGAGATGCACTGTGATGAGATGCATCTTCCATGTCACTCCACCCAATATCACACCTCCGATGTCACTCCACCCAATATCACAACTCCGATGTCACTCCGACCTATTTCACACCTCTGATGTCACTCAATCCTAGTTCACACCTCTCATGTCACTCTAGTCTATTTCACGACACAAAGCGGCACCAAATCAATCAACGAGTGTCCATCAATCCATCTTTCCACTTCCAGCTGCTGCCAAGCCACTCCGTTGGTCGAGCAGCTCCGCCAGTGAACTCGGCCGCCGCCAGCATCCTGGGCCTCCGCGTGGCAGCCGAAGCCTACAGGCTGCACTCGATGGACTCGGGCCGGCAGCTGAGCCTGCCTACTGTGGGCTACTCGCCCGCACAGTCCCTGTTCCTGGCCTTTGCGCAGGTTGGTTTGCGGGGCCAGGCGGTGTAGGGATGTGTCAGACGGTGTGGGGATGTGTCAGGCGGTGTGGGGATGTGTCAGGCGGTGTGGGGATGTGTCAGGCGGTGTTGGGATGTGTCAGGCGGTGTGGGGATGTGTCAGGCGGTGTGGGGATGTGTCAGGCAGTGTGGGGATGTGTCAGGCGGTGTGGGGATGTGTCAGGCGGTGTGGGGATGTGTCAGGCGGTATAGTATTATGTCAGGCGGTGTAGTATTGTGTCAGGCAGTGTGGGGATGTGTCAGGCGGTGTGGTGATGTGTCAGGCGGTGTGTGGATGTGTCAGGCGGTGTGGGGATGTCTCAGGCGGTGTGGGGATGTGTCAGGCGGTTTAGTATTGTGTCAGGCGGTGTAAGGATGTGTCAGGCGGTGTGGGGATGTGTCAGGCGGTGTAGTATTGTGTCAGGCGGTGTAAGGATGTGTCAGGCGGTGTTGGGATGTGTCAGGCGGTGTAGAAATGTGTCAGGCGGTGTAGAAATGTGTCAGGCGGTGTAGTATTGTGTCAGGCGGTGTAAGGATGTGTCAGGCGGTGTTGGGATGTGTCAGGCGGTGTTGGGATGTGTCAGGCGGTGTAGAAATGTGTCAGGCGGTGTAGAAATGTGTCAGGCGGTGTAGAAATGTGTCCGGCGGTGTCGTATTGTGTCAGGCGGTGTGGGGATGTGTCAGGCGGTGTGGGGATGTGTCAGGCGGTGTAGAAATGTGTCAGGCGGTGTAGAAATGTGTCAGGCGGTGTAAGGATGTGTCAGGCGGTGTAAGGATGTGTCAGGCGGTGTAGAAATGTGTCCGGCGGTGTCGTATTGTGTCAGGCGGTGTGGGGATGTGTCAGGCGGTGTGGGGATGTGTCAGGCGGTGTAGAAATGTGTCAGGCGGTGTAGAAATGTGTCAGGCGGTGTAAGGATGTGTCAGGCGGTGTAGAAATGTGTCCGGCGGTGTCGTATTGTGTCAGGCGGTGTGGGGATGTGTCAGGCGGTGTGGGGATGTGTCAGGCGGTGTGGGGATGTGTCAGGCGGTGTGGGGATGTGTCAGGCGGTGTGGGAATGTGTCAGGCGGTTTAGTATTGTGTCAGGCGGTGTAAGGATGTGTCAGGCGGTGTGGGGATGTGTCAAGCGGTTTTGGGATGTGTCAGGCGGTGTAGAAATGTGTCAGGCGGTGTAGAAATGTGTCAGGCGGTGTAGTATTGTGTCAGGCGGTGTGGGGATGTGTCAGGCGGTGTGGGGATGTGTCAGGCGGTGTGGGGATGTGTCAGGCGGTGTGGGATGTGTCAGGCGGTGTGGGATGTGTCAGGCGGTGTGGGGATGTGTCAGGCGGTGTGGGGATGTGTCAGGCGGTGTGGGGATGTGTCAGGCGGTGTGGGGATGTGTCAGGCGGTGTGGGAATGTGTCAGGCGGTTTAGTATTGTGTCAGGCGGTGTAAGGATGTGTCAGGCGGTGTGGGGATGTATCAAGCGGTTTTGGGATGTGTCAGGCGGTGTGGGGATGTGTCAGGCGGTGTAGTATTGTGTCAGGCGGTGTAAGGATGTGTCAGGTGGTGTTGGGATGTGTCAGGCGGTGTAGAAATGTGTCAGGCGGTGTAGAAATGTGTTAGGCGGTGTGGGGATGTGTCAGGCGGTGTGGGGATGTGTCAGGCGGTGTGGGGATGTGTCAGGCGGTGTGGGGATGTGTCAGGCGGTGTGGGGATGTGTCAGGCGGTGTGGGAATGTGTCAGGCGGTTTAGTATTGTGTCAGGCGGTGTAAGGATGTGTCAGGCGGTGTGGGGATGTATCAAGCGGTTTTGGGATGTGTCAGGCGGTGTGGGGATGTGTCAGGCGGTGTAGTATTGTGTCAGGCGGTGTAAGGATGTGTCAGGTGGTGTTGGGATGTGTCAGGCGGTGTAGAAATGTGTCAGGCGGTGTAGAAATGTGTTAGGCGGTGTGGGGATGTGTCAGGCGGTGTGGGGATGTGTCAGGCGGTGTGGGGATGTATCAGGCGGTGTGGGGATGTGTCAGGTGGTGTGGGGATGTGTCAGGGGGTGTGGGAATGTGTCAGGCGGTTTAGTATTGTGTCAGGTGGTGTAAGGATGTGTCAGGCGGTGTGGGGATGTATCAAGCGGTTTTGGGATGTGTCAGGCGGTGTGGGGATGTGTCAGGCGGTGTAGTATTGTGTCAGGCGGTGTAAGGATGTGTCAGGCGGTGTTGGGATGTGTCAGGCGGTGTAGAAATGTGTCAGGCGGTGTAGAAATGTGTCAGGCGGTGTAGAAATGTGTCAGGCGGTGTAAGGATGTGTCAGGCGGTGTGGGGATGTGTCAGGTGGTGTGGGGATGTGTCAGGCGGTGTGGGAATGTGTCAGGCGGTGTGGGGATGTGTCAGGTGGTGTGGGGATGTGTCAGGCGGTGTAGTATTATTTCAGGCGGTGTAGTATTGTGGCAGGCGGTGTGGGAATGTGTCAGGCTTTGTAGGGATGTGCCAGGCAGTTTAGTATTGTGTCAGGCGGTGTGGGGATGTGTCAGGCGGTGTAGTATTGTGTCAGGCGGTGTGGTAATGTGTCAGGCTAAACCTCTTTATCCATCTAAATAGATAGGGTGCAGTGCTCTTTATTTCCATCAAAGCTCTTTAATTACTAGCCGACTATTGCTCTTAGGCGCACTGCGGAGAGGAGCGGCCCGCATTTCTGGCACAGCAGCCGGACAGATACCTGGCTCTGCGCGACAGGTGAGCACTCAATTGCTGAGTAGTTACCGAGCAGGGGCCCTACTGAAGGACCGTGAGAGTGGCAGGTACACGACGTGACTTTGACTCTCTTAGCTCTAACTGATCATAATTGGTCAAATTTCAGAGTCCGCCTCGCCCTCCAGCATAACAGCCTGTTCAGTCAACTGTTCCACTGCCCGGCTTTGTCTAACACAAGAACCTGTCTAACCAACTATCCCTGACGAAAGAAAATAGTTGAAGACAAAATCTGCTGCGTTTATTCACATTTAGGTGTGTCATATCTTTTACATATCTCCGGTAATGTCCGTCACACTTTTCTGTGGGACTGTCTCCACTCTAATATGTCATATGTATAACCAGAATGTCTTGCACTTTCTGATTTATTTATTTTATTTTATTGAAACTTTCTGCTAAATTGTATTAATTGGAAGGCATAATGTAACGAGACAAGGAAGAAAAAATAGCTTATCAATCAATGACCCTGAAGATCTATTCGTAAATGTTGTAAGTACTTACGCAATAATATATGGAACAATACGCCTATCTTGTTACTTGAAAGTAGCAACTTTGTGTGAAAAAGTCTAATTTTTCTATGTGAAACAATGTGAAGGCTTAAAGATTTACAGAGAAAGAAAAAGAGGGATTGTAAAATACATATGATAAAAGATAGATAATTAAATAGACAGACAGACAGACAGACAGACAGACAGACAGACAGACAGACAGACAGACAGACAGACTGACTGACAGACAGACAGACAGACAGACAGACAGACAGACAGACAGACAGACAGACAGACAGACAGACAGACAGACAGACAGACAGACAGACAGACAGACAGACAGACAGACAGACAGACATACAGACAGACAGGCTGGCAGGTAGACAGACAGACACTCAGACAGACAGATAGACCGACACTCAGAGACAGAAGGCAGACAAACAGACATTCAGACAGACAGACAGACACACACACAGAGACAGAAGGCAGACAGACAGACATTCAGACAGACAGATAGACAGACAGACAGACAGTCAGACAGTCAGTCAGACAGACAGACAGACAGACAGACAGACAGACAGACAGACAGACAGAGAGACAGACAGACAGTCAGACAGACAGACAGACAGACAGACAGTCAGACAGTCAGTCAGACAGACAGACAGACAGTCAGACAGTCAGTCAGACAGACAGGAAGACAGGCAGACAGAGACAGACAGACACACACACAGAGACAGAAGGCAGACAGACAGAGATTCAGACAGACAGAAAGACAGACAGACAGACAGACAGACAGACCGACAGACAGTCAGACAGTCAGTCAGACAGTCAGTCAGACAGACAGACAGAAAGACAGACAGACAGACCGACAGACAGTCAGACAATCAGTCAGACAGACAGACATTCAGACAGACAGACAGACACACACACAGAGACAGAAGGCAGACAGACAGACATTCAGACAGACAGATAGACAGACAGACAGACAGACAGACAGACAGTCAGACAGACAGACAGACAGACAGACAGTCAGACAGTCAGTCAGACAGACAGACAGACAGTCAGACAGTCAGTCAGACAGACAGGAAGACAGGCAGACAGAGACAGACAGACACACACACAGAGACAGAAGGCAGACAGACAGAGATTCAGACAGACAGAAAGACAGACAGACAGACAGACAGACAGTCAGACAGTCAGTCAGACAGACAGACAGAAAGACAGACAGACAGACCGACAGACAGACAGAGACCGACAGACAGTCAGACAGTCAGTCAGACAGACAGACAGAGAGACCGACAGACAGTCAGACAGTCAGTCAGACAGACAGACAGACAGACAGACAGACAGACAGGCAGACAGTCAGTCAGACAGGCAGACAGACAGACAGACAGACACAGAGACAAACGTGGTGAGCAGATATGCATAGACAGACATACATATGAGGGAAGCAGTTTTTATTCCCCTGAAGTGGCGGCAGCCCGCAGCTGGCTGATCAATCAAGCAGCCTTTTGAACTAACAATGCGAGCTGAGAATCCATCCCGCTTAGCAGCAGCGGCAACAAACGCCATTCTCCTGAGCTTCGCTGCCGCTGCCGCCACCGTCGACACTTTGCTTGGCCGCGAAGGCCGTTCCCCCCGGCTCAGCCAGCAGCGGCGCCTCCAACCGCAGGACGCCCGGCCGACGCAGCCGGCAGGCCAGCCGATCCAGCGACGCGCCCGCCGGCGCTCGAATTCGTCGCTCAAATTCTCGCCGAGTTCGAGGTCGCTGCCCGCGGCTAGCCAGCACCGTTAGCTGGCCGTCGGCGCCGACTGTCAGGATGACGTCAGCCGGCTGGAACTCCGTCGGCAACGCGAGCTCCAGCAGCCAGCGCGAGCCGACAAGTCGACCGTCAACAGAATTTGCAGCCTCGACTTCGTCGTCCTCGCCGAGGTCCGCAGTCGCCACCTCCGCCTTCCTGTAGGCGGCCCGCAGCGCCAGCACGTCGCCTTCGAGCCAGCAGACCAGGCTGTCCGCGTCAACATCGTCCGGCAGCTGGACGCTACGTCGAATCAGCGCGGCGAGCTCCGGGTCAATCGGCGACACGGCCTTGGCGCTGACCGAGAATCTGGCGTCAACTCGGCGTACGGCGATGTCCTGCGGCGCGAAGCCCGGCAGGAAGATTTCGCGCGACCAGCGAACGCTGCCGCCGAGGCCGGGGCCGCCTCCGTCAGCTGGGGGGCCGCCGCCAGGGCGATAGACGCAGTCGGGACGCAGCTTGGCGAAGGCGCGGCCTGGCCGGCAGGTCATGGCGATCATTAAAAAAAAACTGGGGGACTCCCCTCGGTGGGGAAGGCAAATTAATAACCGCCGACTTTGGCGGGAGGTGAAACTGCTTGCGAGGGAAAGAAAGTGGAAAGTAAAGTTGCCGATCGATGGGACCTGAGCTGGGGAATGAATTGCGGGTCGATTAATTTGTTGCTTCGCGTGCGCCTGAGTGAGTGGGTGAGTCAGCGGTCAAGGATGCAGCTACCCATTGCTGTAGATTCATAATGGTGAGCTTGGGATCTGCATGCATGATCAGCTAGAAATGCTGAGTGGGAACTGGGCGACAAGGATTTGAGCTTATTTTCATTCTGTCTGAGTGACAGAATTTTAGCATTAGGATACTTTTGGCCTCGTTGAATTTTACTGTGGGAAATTAGTGCAAAAAAATTGCTGTGCTAGCTGTGTAGGATTGTACCCCAGAAATTCAGGGTGGAATCCAGCCGTGGGATACCGTAGGTCTAAGTAAAATTATAGCAGAATGACTTAGCCAATTGCGCAATAAGTTTGCTGTCCATTTTACTTTAAGTAGTAAAGTGCGATCACATGGATACTATTTAAATTAAAAAATTAATACAAACAGAAATTTTTTATCGCCACAAAGAAAACAAATTACAAAATCATAGCTAGATGCAATTGGTTTTAATTGAAAATGCAAATTAAGTTTATACAATTATTAATTAGTAAGACAGTAAGTTAATAAATATACAGTACATTTTTGGGTTTTTATACAAACCAAGAAGGTGCACCAGTGGTTAGAGAAATAAAAATTAGAAGCAATAAAGTCGTGCAGAAATCAGTTTACTTTGTAAATGAAAACAATTGCATTAATTGACGTCAATTTGCAGTCAAATAAAATAGAAATTGAATTTTTTTCGAAAGCAAACATAAATACTTGCTATACGCTGAAAAATACCCCCATGGAAAACAATAACTTTATGTTAATACGAACTAAAAACACTTCATGTTAAATGTAGCTCATATTTTCTTTGACTGGGGCCAAATGCTGCTTGAAATGATATGGTATCTTGCGGGATCGTTAAAGAGAATTGGCACCTTAAGATGTGTTTTGAGATTCTCGATGGTGAAGTGCGAAAAAACCGCACTCGTCAAGATTGAAAACTCGTCAAGAAACTGAGAGTTTTATCGATGTAGAATAAAGGTCAGAAAAAATGTGCCTTATTTTTCTTTCCTTTCTATTTTAAGTAGCAATGTTAGCAAACAAAAAAATGCACTTTAACTGTGAAATTTTTTATGTTAAACATTAAAAGGGCAAAAATGAAGCCACAATAAGTTTGGCTGTGAAAAAACGCAAATTTCGTTTTTTATGATAAAAATAGGAAATGCGCAGTTCGCTGCAGACTAAGTTATTCATCTACTCGTACTCAAAGAAATGTAGTTTTTGCGATGCTTTTGAAAAAAGCAAAATAATTTCAATGCAAAATATTTTGTTAACAGAATTTGAGCTTGAGACTCATTAGGGATTCCAATAATGAATTTGGGCATTGAGCTGTCTGTTACTCAACCAACCGTTAAGATACAGGCTTGTCACTAGATGTATCATTACATATCAATAACTGGTTCAGTTAACGCCTCATACTTATAAAAGGTATGGCAAATTCCTCTTGAAATTAGATCTGCTTTTCCTACAGACAGACAGACAGACAGGCAGGCAGACAGATAGACAGACAGACAGACAGACAGGCAGACAGACAGACAGACAGACAGACAGACAGGCAGACAGACAGACAGACAGGCAGGCAGGCAGACAGACAGACAGACAGACAGACAGACAGACAGGCAGGCAGACAGACAGACAGACAGACAGGCAGATAGACAGACAGGCAGGCAGGCAGGCAGACAGACAGGCAGGCAGACAGACAGACAGACAGGCAGGCAGGCAGACAGACAGACAGACAGGCAGACAGACAGACACTAATACGTCTACACGGCAGGCATTAATGGGAAAATATTGACAAAACTCTGGTTGCATCGGGTTGCATAATTTATCTGAACTATAAATCGCCAAGCCTGCTGTCTGCATGAGTACCTAAGTGTGTAGCTATGTAGCAACAGTGCTAGTTACCAAGCGGAACAGTCAAAGTTCAATGGATAAAGTCGCACCTCGCCCCGTAGCGGCAGAAGCCGACGCTATGGAATTGCCGGCACAGTTCAGTTTTATACAGCGGATGCCGGTCCGGGCGCGAGCGCAGGTCCTCCGGGCCGTGCGCGAATTGACAAAGTGTGCCGTACGGGCAGCTGCCGAGGTACTGAAATGCGCGAGTAAATCCGGCCGTCCAAGGGAATTTACGAGCTACTCTGTGGACTTTACTGTGCCTCCAGTTTTAAGGCCGCTATTTGATCCAAGAGAACTCTTGAATTCTACAAATGCAATGGCTTATTTTGCCTTGGTAACTACTAGTAGGACTAGATTAGTCTAGATAGGCATTTGCATCCCAGAATGCCAGAAATTTTCGACGAGTGAAAAGACATTTTTTATTTTAAGATTGCCCAGACTAAGTCCCCAAATTTTGTCCTGATTATAGCGGTCAATATCGGGGCTTATTGTTTCAGCGCTTCTTATTTTGGCCACACTCATTTCTCGGCGCCACTCATCATATTGCCCCTTCTTTCGGCGCCCGCTATTTCAGCGCTTCTCATTTGGCGCCCCTCCTTTCTCACCGTTCCTTATTTTGGCGCCCCTTATTTCGGCGCTACTTATTTCAGCGCCTCTTATTTCCACGCCCCTTATTTCAGCGCCCCTTATTTCAGCGCCCCTTATTTCAGCGCCCCTTATTTCAGCGCCTCTTATTTCAGCGCCCCTTATTTCCACGCCCCTTATTTCAGCGCTACTTATTTTGTCGCCCCTTATTTCAGCGCCCCTTATTTCAGCGCCCCTTATTTCAGCGCCCCTTATTTCCACGCCCCTTATTTCAGCGCCCCTTATTTCAGCGCCTCTTATTTCAGCGCCCCTTATTTCCACGCCCCTTATTTCAGCGCTACTTATTTTGTCGCCCCTTATTTCAGCGCCCCTTATTTCAGCGCCCCTTATTTCAGCGCCTCTTATTTCAGCGCCCCTTATTTCCACGCCCCTTATTTCAGCGCTACTTATTTTGTCGCCCCTTATTTCAGCGCCCCTTATTTCAGCGCCCCTTATTTCAGCGCCCCTTATTTCCACGCCCCTTATTTCAGCGCCCCTTATTTCAGCGCTACTTATTTCAGCGCCCCTTATTTCAGCGCTACTTATTTCAGCGTCTCTTATTTCAGCGCCCCTTATTTCAGCGCTACTTATTTCAGCGCCCCTTATTTCCACGCCCCTTATTTCAGCGCTACTTATTTCAGCGCCCCTTATTTCAGCGCCCCTTATTTCAGCGCCCCTTATTTCAGCGCCCCTTATTTCAGCGCCTCTTATTTCAGCGCCCCTTATTTCAGCGCTACTTATTTCAGCGCCCCTTATTTCCACGCCCCTTATTTCAGCGCTACTTATTTCAGCGCCCCTTATTTCAGCGCCCCTTATTTCCACGCCCCTTATTTCAGCGCCCCTTATTTCAGCGCCTCTTATTTCAGCGCCCCTTATTTCCACGCCCCTTATTTCAGCGCTACTTATTTTGTCGCCCCTTATTTCAGCGCCCCTTATTTCAGCGCCCCTTATTTCAGCGCCCCTTATTTCAGCGCCCCTTATTTCAGCGCTACTTATTTCAGCGCCCCTTATTTCAGCGCTACTTATTTCAGCGTCTCTTATTTCAGCGCCCCTTATTTCAGCGCTACTTATTTCAGCGCCCCTTATTTCCACGCCCCTTATTTCAGCGCTACTTATTTCAGCGCCCCTTATTTCAGCGCCCCTTATTTCAGCGCCCCTTATTTCAGCGCCCCTTATTTCAGCGCCTCTTATTTCAGCGCCCCTTATTTCAGCGCCTCTTATTTCAGCGCCCCTTATTTCAGCGCTACTTATTTCAGCGCCCCTTATTTCCACGCCCCTTATTTCAGCGCTACTTATTTCAGCGCCCCTTATTTCAGCGCCCCTTATTTCAGCGCCCCTTATTTCAGCGCCCCTTATTTCAGCGCTACTTATTTCAGCGCCCCTTATTTCCACGCCCCTTATTTCAGCGCTACTTATTTCAGCGCCCCTTATTTCAGCGCCCCTTATTTCAGCGCCCCTTATTTCAGCGCCCCTTATTTCAGCGCCTCTTATTTCAGCGCCCCTTATTTCCACGCCCCTTATTTCAGCGCTACTTATTTTGTCGCCCCTTATTTCAGCGCCCCTTATTTCAGCGCCCCTTATTTCAGCGCCCCTTATTTCAGCGCCCCTTATTTCAGCGCTACTTATTTCAGCGCCCCTTATTTCAGCGCTACTTATTTCAGCGTCTCTTATTTCAGCGCCCCTTATTTCAGCGCTACTTATTTCAGCGCCCCTTATTTCCACGCCCCTTATTTCAGCGCTACTTATTTCAGCGCCCCTTATTTCAGCGCCCCTTATTTCAGCGCCCCTTATTTCAGCGCCCCTTATTTCAGCGCCTCTTATTTCAGCGCCCCTTATTTCAGTGCCTCTTATTTCAGCGCCCCTTATTTCAGCGCTACTTATTGCAGCGCCCCTTATTTCCACGCCCCTTATTTCAGCGCTACTTATTTCAGCGCCCCTTATTTCAGCGCCCCTTATTTCAGCGCCCCTTATTTCAGCGCCCCTTATTTCAGCGCCTCTTATTTCAGCGCCCCTTATTTCAGCGCTACTTATTTCAGCGCCCCTTATTTCAGCGCTACTTATTTCAGCGCCCCTTATTTCAGCGCTACTTATTTTCGTCGCCCCTTATTTCAGCGCCACTTATTTCAGCGCCCCTTATTTCAGCGCCCCTTATTTCAGCGCCTCTTATTTCAGCGCCCCTTATTTCAGCGCCCCTTATTTCAGCGCCCCTTATTTCAGCGCCCCTTATTTCCACGCCCCCTATTTCGGCGCTACTTATTTTGGCGCCCCTTATTTCAGCGCCTCTTATTTCAGCGCCCCTTATTTCAGCGCCTCTTATTTCAGCGCCCCTTATTTCAGCGCTACTTATTTCAGCGCCCCTTATTTCAGCGCTACTTATTTCAGCGCCCCTTATTTCAGCGCTACTTATTTCCTACGCCCCTTATTTCGGCGCTACTTATTTTGTCGCCCCTTATTTCAGCGCCCCTTATTTCAGCGCCCCTTATTTCCACGCCCCTTATTTCGGCGCTACTTATTTTGTCGCCCCTTATTTCAGCGCCCCTTATTTCAGCGCCCCTTATTTCCACGCCCCTTATTTCAGCGCCTCTTATTTCAGCGCCACTTATTTTAGCGCCCCTTATTTCAGCGCCCCTTATTTCAGCGCCTCTTATTTCAGCGCCCCTTATTTCAGCGCCCCTTATTTCAGCGCCCCTTATTTCAGCGCCTCTTATTTCAGCGCCCCTTATTTCAGCGCTACTTATTTCAGCGCCCCTTATTTCAGCGCTACTTATTTCAGCGTCTCTTATTTCAGCGCCCCTTATTTCAGCGCCTACTTATTTCAGCGCCCCTTAATTTCCACGCCCCTTATTTCAGCGCTACTTATTTCAGCGCCCCTTATTTCAGCGCCCCTTATTTCAGCGCTACTTATTTCAGCGCCCCTTATTTCAGCGCCCCTTATTTCCACGCCCCTTATTTCAGCGCTACTTAATTCAGCGCCCCTTATTTTAGCGCCCCTTATTTCAGCGCCCCTTATTTCAGCGCCCCTTATTTCAGCGCCTCTTATTTCAGCGCCCCTTATTTCAGCGCTACTTATTTCAGCGCCCCTTATTTCCACGCCCCTTATTTCAGCGCTACTTATTTCAGCGCCCCTTATTTCAGCGCCCCTTATTTCCACGCCCCTTATTTCAGCGCCCCTTATTTCAGCGCCTCTTATTTCAGCGCCCCTTATTTCCACGCCCCTTATTTCAGCGCTACTTATTTTGTCGCCCCTTATTTCAGCGCCCCTTATTTCAGCGCCCCTTATTTCA
Source organism: Macrostomum cliftonense (assembly GCA_950096795.1). NCBI lineage: Eukaryota > Metazoa > Platyhelminthes > Macrostomidae > Macrostomum > Macrostomum cliftonense. The sequence goes on from CATNEM010000182.1 coordinate 1,660,211, forward strand.
GCGCCCCTTATTTCAGCGCCCCTTATTTCAGCGCTACTTATTTCAGCGCCCCTTATTTCAGCGCTACTTATTTCAGCGTCTCTTATTTCAGCGCCCCTTATTTCAGCGCTACTTATTTCAGCGCCCCTTATTTCCACGCCCCTTATTTCAGCGCCCCTTATTTCAGCGCCCCTTATTTCAGCGCCCCTTATTTCAGCGCCCCTTATTTCAGCGCCCCTTATTTCAGCGCCTCTTATTTCAGCGCCCCTTATTTCAGCGCCTCTTATTTCAGCGCCCCTTATTTCAGCGCTACTTATTTCAGCGCCCCTTATTTCCACGCCCCTTATTTCAGCGCTACTTATTTCAGCGCCCCTTATTTCAGCGCTACTTATTTCAGCGTCTCTTATTTCAGCGCCCCTTATTTCAGCGCTACTTATTTCAGCGCCCCTTATTTCCACGCCCCTTATTTCAGCGCTACTTATTTCAGCGCCCCTTATTTCAGCGCCCCTTATTTCAGCGCCCCTTATTTCAGCGCCCCTTATTTCAGCGCCTCTTATTTCAGCGCCCCTTATTTCAGCGCCTCTTATTTCAGCGCCCCTTATTTCAGCGCTACTTATTTCAGCGCCCCTTATTTCCACGCCCCTTATTTCAGCGCTACTTATTTCAGCGCCCCTTATTTCAGCGCCCCTTATTTCAGCGCCCCTTATTTCAGCGCCCCTTATTTCAGCGCCCCTTATTTCAGCGCCCCTTATTTCAGCGCCCCTTATTTCAGCGCCCCTTATTTCAGCGCCTCTTATTTCAGCGCCCCTTATTTCAGCGCTACTTATTTCAGCGCCCCTTATTTCCACGCCCCTTATTTCAGCGCTACTTATTTCAGCGCCCCTTATTTCAGCGCCCCTTATTTCAGCGCCCCTTATTTCAGCGCCCCTTATTTCAGCGCCTCTTATTTCAGCGCCCCTTATTTCAGCGCCTCTTATTTCAGCGCCCCTTATTTCAGCGCTACTTATTTGCAGCGCCCCTTATTTCCAGCGCCCCTTATTTCAGCGCTACTTATTTCAGCGCCCCTTATTTCAGCGCTACTTATTTTGTCGCCCCTTATTTCAGCGCCCCTTATTTCAGCGCCCCTTATTTCCACGCCCCTTATTTCAGCGCCTCTTATTTCAGCGCCACTTATTTCAGCGCCCCTTATTTCAGCGCCCCTTATTTCAGCGCCCCTTATTTCCACGCCCCCTTATTTCGGCGCTACTTATTTTGGCGCCCCTTATTTCAGCGCCTCTTATTTCAGCGCCCCTTATTTCAGCGCCTCTTATTTCAGCGCCCCTTATTTCAGCGCTACTTATTTCAGCGCCCCTTATTTCAGCGCTACTTATTTCAGCGCCCCTTATTTCAGCGCTACTTATTTCCACGCCCCTTATTTCGGCGCTACTTATTTTGTCGCCCCTTATTTCAGCGCCCCTTATTTCAGCGCCCCTTATTTCCACGCCCCTTATTTCGGCGCTACTTATTTTGTCGCCCCTTATTTCAGCGCCCCTTATTTCAGCGCCCCTTATTTCCACGCCCCTTATTTCAGCGCCTCTTATTTCAGCGCCACTTATTTTAGCGCCCCTTATTTCAGCGCCCCTTATTTCAGCGCCTCTTATTTCAGCGCCCCTTATTTCAGCGCCCCTTATTTCAGCGCCCCTTATTTCAGCGCCTCTTTTTTCAGCGCCCCTTATTTCAGCGCTACTTATTTCAGCGCCCCTTATTTCAGCGCTACTTATTTCAGCGTCTCTTATTTCAGCGCCCCTTATTTCAGCGCTACTTATTTCAGCGCCCCTTATTTCCACGCCCCTTATTTCAGCGCTACTTATTTCAGCGCCCCTTATTTCAGCGCCCCTTATTTCAGCGCCTACTTATTTCAGCGCCCCTTATTTCAGCGCCCCTTATTTCCACGCCCCTTATTTCAGCGCCCCTTATTTCAGCGCCCCTTATTTCAGCGCTACTTATTTCAGCGCCCCTTATTTCAGCGCCCCTTATTTCAGCGCCCCTTATTTCCACGCCCCTTATTTCAGCGCTACTTATTTCAGCGCCCCTTATTTCAGCGCCCCTTATTTCAGCGCCCCTTATTTCAGCGCCCCTTATTTCAGCGCCTCTTATTTCAGCGCCCCTTATTTCAGCGCTACTTATTTCAGCGCCCCTTATTTCAGCGCTACTTATTTCAGCGCCCCTTATTTCAGCGCTACTTATTTTGTCGCCCCTTATTTCAGCGCCCCTTATTTCAGCGCCCCTTATTTCCACGCCCCTTATTTCAGCGCCTCTTATTTCAGCGCCACTTATTTCAGCGCCCCTTATTTCAGCGCCCCTTATTTCAGCGCCCCTTATTTCCACGCCCCCTATTTCGGCGCTACTTATTTTGGCGCCCCTTATTTCAGCGCCTCTTATTTCAGCGCCCCTTATTTCAGCGCCCCTTATTTCAGCGCCCCTTATTTCAGCGCCTCTTATTTCAGCGCCCCTTATTTCAGCGCCCCTTATTTCAGCGCCCCTTATTTCAGCGCTACTTATTTCCACGCCCCTTATTTCGGCGCTACTTATTTTGTCGCCCCTTATTTCAGCGCCCCTTATTTCAGCGCCCCTTATTTCCACGCCCCTTATTTCGGCGCTACTTATTTTGTCGCCCCTTATTTCAGCGCCCCTTATTTCAGCGCCCCTTATTTCCACGCCCCTTATTTCAGCGCCTCTTATTTCAGCGCCACTTATTTTAGCGCCCCTTATTTCAGCGCCCCTTATTTCAGCGCCTCTTATTTCAGCGCCCCTTATTTCAGCGCCCCTTATTTCAGCGCCCCTTATTTCAGCGCCTCTTATTTCAGCGCCCCTTATTTCAGCGCTACTTATTTCAGCGCCCCTTATTTCAGCGCTACTTATTTCAGCGTCTCTTATTTCAGCGCCCCTTATTTCAGCGCTACTTATTTCAGCGCCCCTTATTTCCACGCCCCTTATTTCAGCGCTACTTATTTCAGCGCCCCTTATTTCAGCGCCCCTTATTTCAGCGCCCCTTATTTCAGCGCCCCTTATTTCAGCGCCTCTTATTTCAGCGCCCCTTATTTCCACGCCCCTTATTTCAGCGCTACTTAATTCAGCGCCCCTTATTTTAGCGCCCCTTATTTCAGCGCCCCTTATTTCAGCGCCCCTTATCTCAGCGCCTCTTATTTCAGCGCCCCTTATTTCAGCGCTACTTATTTCAGCGCTACTTATTTCAGCGCCCCTTATTTCAGCGCTACTTATTTCAGCGCCCCTTATTTCAGCGCTACTTATTTTGTCGCCCCTTATTTCAGCGCCCCTTATTTCAGCGCCCCTTATTTCCACGCCCCTTATTTCAGCGCCTCTTATTTCAGCGCCACTTATTTCAGCGCCCCTTATTTCAGCGCCCCTTATTTCAGCGCCCCTTATTTCAGCGCCCCTTATTTCAGCGCCCCTTATTTTAGCGCCCCTTATTTCAGCGCCCCTTATTTTAGCGCCCCTTATTTCCACGCCCCTTATTTCGGCGCCCCTTATTTCAGCGCCTCTTATTTCAGCGCCCCTTATTTCAGCGCCCCTTATTTCAGCGCCACTAATTTCAGCGCCTCTTATTTCAGCGCCCCTTATTTCAGCGCTACTTATTTCAGCGCCCCTTATTTCAGCGCTACTTATTTCAGCGCCCCTTATTTCAGCGCAACTTATTTCAGCGCCCCTTATTTCGGCGCTACTTATTTTGTCGCCCCTTATTTCAGCGCCCCTTATTTCAGCGCCTCTTATTTCAGCGCCCCTTATTTCAGCGCCCCTTATTTCAGCGCCTCTTATTTCAGCGCCCCTTATTTCCACGCCCCTTATTTCAGCGCCCCTTATTTCCACGGCCCCTATTTCAGCGCTACTTATTTCAGCGCCCCTTATTTCAGCGCTACTTATTTCAGCGCCCCTTATTTCAGCGCCCCTTATTTCAGCGCCCCTTATTTCAGCGCCCCTTATTTCAGCGCCCCTTATTTCAGCGCCCCTTATTTCAGCGCCCCTTATTTCAGCGCCCCTTATTTCCACGCCCCTTATTTCGGCGCTACGTATTTTGGCCTCCTTTATTTCGCGGCCCTTATTTCTTCGAATTACCCCCCCCTTTATTTATCGAATCGCACAAGGCGCGCCTACTGACCTGAATGTTTCGGCAGAGTTCCGTCTTGTACTTTAGGCCGCCCATAGCGAAGGTGGATGGCGAGGCCAATTGACGACTTGATTCAGGCAACTGCACGGAGATTGTGATTGTGGGGTAATGCTTTAGAACGATATTAAAATTTAGTTGCTGGGGGCTTGGGATTTAGAGCATTAAATGCATGTTTGCATGTCGCTCTCAGCTACGTACATGCACTATATGCCTACTAAATACAGCGCATATAAGGCTATGCAGTTGGAGCAGAATCCACTGCTATCCTCTATAAATATTTTTATCAATGTGCAGAAATTTTAAGTTCAATTAACTTACTGAACCGTTGGAAGTCGAAGCATTCGTAGACATAATAGAATTTTTTATAAGGCTTGCAAAAAGGAAAAATGTCTAACTTGAATGTAGAATATAGCGTCTTCGATAGAAAGGCTTTCAAAACAAATGGCAGAGTTCTATCCTGATTAACTTAAATGGGGTAGTTTAATATACGGTTAAATGGTGGGGTGGGTGTCGACAAGTGGGGCTTTTTAGGAAGATAAAGCGAATCATGGATTGCTAGCCTGCTAGCTGGAAGGGAAACGCTCTGTTCTTTTCATTTTTACTGTTGAATATTTCACGCTACACTCAGATTTAAGCAGAGTAAATATTGCTTTCACACTTTGGTAACTGTAACGCACTACTAGATGATATGCGGAAATCATTTTCCAGCAAAAATTCCTGTAATCATGGTAAATAACATGATTTTCACGCAACGCCTAATATCAGAAAAAAAGCATTTCTTTTCGTGTGTGCTTTGATTGAATCACATTCGAAGTCTATCATGCAAGGCTGCTTATTGCACTCAAGTTAGTATTGTATGAAATTCGGTGAAGATTTTAATGAGAAAACGAGATTTCTTTGTTTAGGCATCCTGTTTCCTCTCCAGATTACAGCTGTAGAACTCCATGACCGATGAGAGTCTAGCCACCAAACCTCGATTGGGCAAATTAACTGTATCGTTTTCACCCATCCACTCACCACAGGCTACGAAACTCAAATCAAAGCAAAAAGTGGGCGTGCCCTTGAGCGTGCAAAGTCACCATGTGCGAACATAGCTACGCTCGTATCTTTTAATCTGGGGATCCGTCAGAAATGGTACCAAAATTTAACAAAAGCAGAAATTAAATAATTGTGCACGACAGTTCCGGCATAACTCTGTTTTATATTTAAGACCGCCCATAGCATAGGTTGGTAAAGATGAAGGCGATTGACGGCTTGATTCTCGAAGCTGCAAGGAGATTGTGGGGTGGGTGATGTTTTAGAAAAAATATTATAAATTCATAGTTTTAATCTAGGAGGTATTCCTATTGGATTAGGTGCAACCTGTGGTTAACAGGTGCAATGAGGATATCCATATGTTGGAGTCGAATTTAACCTATCGTATTCATTCTTTTATAAAGCAATGTGACAATTTTTTTAGTTCAATAACTTACTGAGCCACTGGCAGTGGAAGTGGAAGCAGGCGAAGACATTGCTCAAATGAATTTGGATAATAAGTCTTGCAAGAAATGGAATTGCGTTGCTTATTAATAACAAGATTATTAAAAATTCGCTCGTTTAATTAAAATGCTTGATTAATTAAATGTCTTTCAGCAAAGGCTTTAAAAAGGAATCGCAGAAGTGCCAGCTATCCTTATAAATTAATCGCCGTGTAAGCTGTATTTAACCGTGAAGCGGGTTGAGGGCTTTTTTTAATAGGCTAAGTAAATCATGGAATTCTAGACTTTTATCTGGAAACGAAGCGCACTGTTTCCATAGCGACTTGAGCTGACAGGAATATTTTCCCGTTCTGATTTAGGTTTTAGAAAAAAAAATTGTGCTTTATTAGCTCATAAGTGCCATTTATTAACTGTAATACAGCATCCCAGGTTCAATTGCCAGAACTGAATTCCTGTTAGATACCAGAATCACAATCGTGATAATATTATTTTGGAATCCTGGAGAACGAAAAAGCTTCTTTGCTTTACTTTTATGTTGCGACCAACTGTTGATTGACCAACAGTTTATGCTTTGATTAAAACAAAAACGAACTCGGTTATACAGAGCATAAATTTTTTGCTTTTACTATGAAAAAATTCGAGTGAGAAAACGAGATTTCGGTCTGTTTAGGCTGCTTCTTCTCCAGATTATAGCTCTAGAACTCCATGGCTGATTTGGGCCACCAGGCGGCAGTGCCTACACCAATTACTCGTAACTATACCAAGTTCACCCATCCACTGGGAGGATCAAACTATCCATATGAAACTATGGAAACGGCATTAAGGCAAGTCAATGGATACGCAAAACTGTTTTTCTTTTTTTAGTTTGAGATTTGAGCTACGGACACAAGATCATATAATTAAATCCCAGTCAGTTACACAATTTATATATTAACAACTATTTTTGAGATGGGATTATTCTATTTTTTTAAATCCAAGGAGTTCACCCTGTTGTTCAGGTGCTACTTGGTTGGTTGCAAGTGAATATGACGCAAAATGCTGGAGTAAATTAATTGAAAGCATTCTACGATCTGTTCGCAGCCTTGCAGGAGATTCTTTATTCCATCTTACGTTTTCTGGTTAAAGCGACTTACAGATGCTTTTATAATTTGACCGCAAAGTAAAGTCAATTGGAAAAGCACCGAATTTTTTATCTTACGTTCGTTTTTCTTAACAAACGAGACTACTAGAATTCCATGGAATACAATTAGTCACAGGTCCTCTAATTTAATCCAAAACTTTAAACCTTAATTGGGGCTTGTGATGATATAGGCAATAAAAATAAGCAAACAGGCAGACAGCATACAACATCGGTTTTACGCTCGTATAGTGTGAACTGGATGTAAACGGGGGCCAGTTAATGGTGTGGGTTGGGTATCGAAAAGTGAGGGGCTTTTTGAGCGTCAGCTGAACCTGCAGTGGGGTCCGCTGGACCATAGAGTTCTAAATATAGAAACTAGATCTTCTAGACTTCTAGATCTAGATTTCCTTGGCTGGACTCAGGATGAAATAGCGTAAACTTTCTTACTTTTAGTTTATCATGCTACTCGTACAGTATTCTCATGACGCCAATTAACCACACTGTCCTTCTTATGCATTGGAACCATCTCAATACGGGTTTGGGTTTCATTCTTTACACATTTAAGCTGGTGTGACTTTGGTCGCTTAATTTAGTATTATACTTAGTATTATATTATATTTAGTCAATTATAGCGATACGCATGTACTGTTGGGACCCTGTGGTGACGCACAGATTTTATTGCCTTTGCGAGGCCGTCTCGTCTCATGGATTTCTAGAAATAAATTCTGGCTTGCAGGGTGAAGTAACTAATAGAAAACTATAAGTTGTGGCCTAATTTTGTTTTAACTCGTAGCAATTATTAAATAAAGAGTCTATTGTTTTAGTATATTTTTGTGGCTTTCAATGCGTGTGATTCGTAAATAGTGGGTTCAGATTCTTATTTTTAAAAAAATAAGAAAAATTCTTACTTCGGAGCATTCAGCAAAATACAGCCTTCGGCACACACTAAGAAGCATTGTCCAGTGACAATATTTTTTATAGGTTTAACAAGTCCCAAAAATGAGGGAAGTGAGAGAGATCGAGCTTATGGAGCAGGTTCTCTATCGTGGTTAATAGAGGAAGGTGAGGCAGAGATTTCGCATTATGTAGCACTATTTCTTTCTCACCAACATGGTATCTAAAAAACTCAGAACAAAGAGTGACTTTCTCACCCAGCCGGTCTGCCTCAACTGTCTTAGCGATTTATACTCTCGATTTTTATTCAAAACCATCAAGATTGACTTCTGTAGATTTTCATGATGTTTAGATAGGGAAAGTGTACTCGTATATTAAGGTAGAGATTAGGTAAAGGATACATTACGGAAAAGAAATCACGAAAGGAAGAGATTACAGAAGGGAGAGATTGCAGAAGAGAGATTAACAATGAGAGAGAATACGGAAGGAATATATTAAGGAAGAGAGACTACGGAAGTTAGGCATAAAGGGAGGAGATTAACAAAGAGAGAGTTTAAGGAAGGGGGAGATTAGGGAAGGAAGAGACTAGGGAAGTGGGGATAAGGGAAGTTAGAGATTAGGGAAGAGAGAGATTAGAGAAGGGGGAGATTAGAGGAGGGAGAGATTAGGGCAGGGAGAGATTAGAGAAGGGGGAGATTAGGGAAGAGAGTTATTGGGGAGAAGGGGGACACTAGAGAACGAAGGGAGCGTCGGTAAGGGATAGATTACGTCGATATAATGGGAATTAGATGTGAGGGAAGGGAGACACCTTTACTTATTTATTGCGTGAGAGGAGTCGGAGGACTTGGTCTAATTCACTTCATGCTAAGATAAATAGTTTCCTATGTTCATAAAAAGACATTCCAAAAGAAAATAAGATTTTTTAACCTGGACTGTCAATGAAAAGCGAAGCGAAGTGTTTCATAGAATTTTATTTTGTGAATCAAGGTAGGCCTCGAGCTCATTTTTTCATGCCACCTATATAAATGGCAACAAAAGTCATGCTTTTATTGTTACTTTTTTGTTATTATCTCCTTCAATATGTTTTCAGTCTCAATTATTTGCACGGCAGCCATCAAGAGACAGCGGTACACTCGGGAGAACAACTACGAGTATCAAACAACTTAGCCACCTGGGCAACAACTGTCCGAGCCACCTAGCAACAGAAAAAGAAGCGGTGAGCTCCGAACCTCAAAATCCTCCGGACTGGAAGGTGAAACCATCCCAGCTAGACTCTGGCCTGCTCGATTCAATCTGAGACTGACCAGTTGCTAGGGCGAAGGGTGTGAGAGCGGGCCCGAGCCGCTGACTGCCGCAGGTGGAAGCGAAGCCCCGGCAACTGAGAACTCGCTGCAGACGCACCTGGGGAGATAGAATTAAGCCTGAAAAATTAATAAAAACGGCAAGAAAGTTTCCCCTCTCTCCAATCCATGTTGCCATGTGATTTTTTTGGCTTCTGAAATGACGATTCCATTTATATAATGCATCTTCTCATTTACTGGTGTTCTTAGAATATTTTATCAAGAAAACTTCCACAGCCTCTGATAAATACCGTTTCGGGGCAAATAAGTCTATGTAGGCGGGAAATATGATAAAAAAGCCACTTTCTGAAGATAGCTCGTAAGATCACACTGCGGACTGAACAAAGAAGCCGCTGCTCTCCCGTCAGCGAATCCGGAAAGCTCGGCAGACTTTGAGGCGGCCTCTTTCAACAGTGGCGTGGGCGGGTAGGGGAGGCCTCCCCAGATCCCCAGCTCAAGTCAGGTGACAGCCACTCCGCATCCCCTGCACCTCTGAGGCTCCCCTTTGATTCCCCAGCCAGATTCCCCACCACAGACTTGAGGGAACTCGCAGACTTTGCAAACCGAACGGCCTCAGAGCGGGCTTTGCGGGTGTCTCTGCGGCAAAGTTCAGCGCCTGTGAGGGGCCATAAATCACGGCTTGGGGTGCAGCCGGGACTGTCAGTGGAGGCCAGAGGGAAACCGAAAGCTCGTTCGAGTTGCAACGGGAAACTTGCAGATCGGGTTCGCAGGGGGAGGCCGTATCCTGCCTGCACGAATGCACCCGAACCTGTCCCTATACATGGCACCTGTACTATGCCTCTAACGAGCTAATCTCGGCCAGATTATCTCCCGCATCTTACACCCCAGGATTATCGCAGTCTTTCACTTGATTGGTCGGTAACCGCGGAGTGGGAATGCGCTGCAGAGTTCGCACCAACAGCCTCGATTTCACCGGTCTCTCACTGGAGGAGGCCAATTGACAGCGATCAAATATTTGGGGATAAATTTCCAATCCTCCTAGTCCCAAATAAAAAAAACTCAAGCATTTTTTTGTTTTCAATGTGTGTCTCCTACTCTCACTCCTACTCTCACTCGACTCTCACTCCTACTCTCACTCCTACTCTCACTCCTACTCTCACTCCTACTCTCACTCCTACTCTCACTCGACTCACTGCTACTCTCACTGCTACTCTCACTCTTACTCTCACTCCTACTCTCACTCGACTCACTGCTACTCTCACTGCTACTCTCACTCTTACTCTCACTCTTACTCTCACTCGACTCACTCCTACTCTCACTCCTACTCTCACTCCTACTCTCACTCGACTCACTCCTACTCTCACTCCTACTCTCACTCCTACTCTTACTCCTACTCTCACTCGTCTCTCACTCCTACTCTCACTCCTACGCTCACTCCTACTGTTACACTCCCACTCTCACTCCCACTCTCACTCCTACTCTCACTCCCACTCTCACTCCTACTGTTACACTCTTACTCTCACTCCTACTCTCACTTCTACTCTCACTCCTACTCTCACTCCTACTGTTACACTCTTACTCTCACTCCAACTCTCACTCCTACTCTCACTCCTACTCTCACTCCTACTTTCACTCGTCTCTCAACCCTACTCTCACACTCCTACTCTCACTCCTCTCTCACTCCTACGAGGCGTACTCTCACTCGAAGTCATAGAGAGACTCAAGGTCACAGAGAGACTGAAGGTTATAGAGAAACTAAAGGTCAGAGAGAGAGACTGAAGTTCATAGAGAGACTGAAGTTCATAGAGAGACTGAAGTTCATAGAGAGACTGAAGTTCAGAGAGAGACTGAAGTTCATAGAGAGACTGAAGTTCATAGAGAGACTGAAGTTCATAGAGAGACTGAAGTTCATAGAGAGACTGAAGTTCAGAGAGAGACTGAAGTTCATAGAGAGACTGAAGTTCAGAGAGAGACTGAAGTTCATAGAGAGACTGAAGTTCAGAGAGAGACTGAAGTTCATAGAGAGACTGAAGTTCATAGAGAGACTGAAGTTCATAGAGAGACTGAAGTTCATAGAGAGACTGAAGTTCATAGAGAGACTGAAGTTCATAGAGAGACTGAAGTTCATAGAGAGACTGAAGTTCATAGAGAGACTGAAGTTCATAGAGAGACTGAAGTTCAGAGAGAGACTGAAGTTCATAGAGAGACTGAAGTTCATAGAGAGACTGAAGTTCAGGCGCCGCGGAACGATTTTTTGTCAGGGGGGGCAGGTTTTCCTGAAACTCATTTTATTTCCCGGTTTCAAGCACTGACCAAAAATATAAGCAATAACATTGAATATAAACGTACTGTTTATCCCGTGAATATTATTACTTATTGCTACAGTATTGCAGATGGGCAGCAAGGCAGAATTATTAGGTAACATAATAGTTAGTTGCTCATTGCAATTTTGTTTTACTTGAATGTTTGTAAATATTGTACATTATCTTATAAAGCCATAGAAAGCATGGAACAACATCTAAAAGTTACATGAAATGACTACTTCGAAAAAATATAAAATTGTGCGGATACCCCACACCAGAGAAAAGAGGAGAGCAGTCAATCATTATGACTCACTTTTTATTCAAATGATTAAAAAATCAAATGGGTTTATTTCAGTAAAACTAACAAAAAAATTTTCACAGATTTTCATACACTTTCCATTATCTTTTCTGTGTTTTAAGTTTACAAATTGCATGTAAATTTACATCAACTCGATAGGAACTTCTTAACAATAACAATTTATTAAAGTATTAGCTTACCAACAAGATATTTTAACATATTTCATTTCATATTGCCTTTTTGACGCAAACAGTACATTCAATTAGGTTGATAAACTGGCAACGAACGCATGTGTTTATTATTGCTTTTGCGCTTGTACTCCAAAGACGGCACGGCGCTCAGGTGTACGATCAGCAAAGTTCCGAGAAAGAGCCAGAAAATCCAGTCCCTTTACAACATCTCTATGCATGTGACCTACTGATAGATCTGAGAGTCGATGCTGTGTCATTGTTGAACGCATCCAAGTCTTGATTCTACGAAGAGCGCTAAATGTCCTCTCAACTGCTGCTACTGAGTAAGGCAGAGTCAAGATAAGCTTGAGAAGCTTCACTGATTGAGGAACAAACTCCAAGGCCGATGGGCTCGCAGTTCGAAAAATAGCAACGACATCGCTGAAGCTCTTGACCTGCTGTTGTCCCGTCTGCCGTACAACAATTGGAAGCAGTGAACGAAGCTCAGAATGAAGGTCATCAAGACAAAAGTCTTCTGAGTAGACTTGCAAATTGTTTGCATCGGCCAGAATTTCTCCATTTGGATCAGGATAATTGCCTTTTGCTGCTTGCAGAAGGAGGGTTTCCATCTGCCTTGCTATCCTGATTCCAGGCTGGTTGAACCTAAATCCAAATATTTGGTTGAATAGTTACAATTTGTCAATTTAAAGAAAATTTGTTTCAGATTTTGCAACAGCAACATCATTTGTACAAAGTACATTTGTAGGCCTATGTACATTTGATTCCAATGATTCTTACTCTATCCATTTCAGAAATTCTCTATAAACAGAATAATATCAACTTATGTCATGCAACTAACTATATACTCATAAATAAAAAAGTTAAGCAACTTTAACTGACCGATCATTGATGCATTGTAGTAGCCTGTCAGCAGCGGCAAAGAATTCTACTCGAAGTGCCTCGTCTGGTGAAAAGTTGTACTGCGTTTGTCGATTGCTATCTAACCTGGTCGACAAATTTCTGGGCCTACTAGTAGTGCTCGGAATGATTCCCTTCTGTTCGGCAGCTTGCTGGAATTCATTCCAGAAAGCATTATAGGTCTCATCTTCGCGCATAGCAGCCACCAGAGCAGTCAAAGTATCGAGACCAGTTGTTATGTTCATTGCTGCAGAGTTGGAACCTTGCAGTATTGTCGCAAACTTTTCCGCTCCTGTGAAGAGAGCAATGGAAGCGTGAACGCCAAAGAAGATTCGATACTTCTGCATGTCTTTTAGCAGGCCTCTTGCTTTGGCCCGGACATCCGGCGTGAATGATTTGTCTTCCACTATAGACTCAATAGAGTGCTTGAGCACTTGCCAGTTTTGCAACCAGCACTTAAGTGCACGCACTCGCACTGTCCACCGAGTAGGGCAAAGTGATTGTATTTTTGAGAAGCTGTTGCTTTCACTTGAATCAGATGAGTCCTCATATTCAACTTGCAGCGCTGCCTTAACGTCAGAATAAATCTTAAGTCTTTTTCCTGACTCGCGAATGAAGTTGGCCATGCACTTAACATGCTCTAAAGCATCATAGATCACCCGTTCCTCCTTGCAGGCCTCTTGAATGCACAGATCTAGGGCATGGTTGATGCAATGATAATAGAGTGCACTTGGATGTTTTTCCTGCAAAATAGCTCTTGCACCTTTAATCGCTCCACTCATGTTGCTGGCTCCATCAAACCCACATCCACGACAATTTGCTAGGTTGATTTGCAGACGAATGCAGACATCCATAAGTGCATTGGCCATTGTAGAACCTTTTGAATCAGGTAGGCAGTAGAACCCAACAAACGTGTCATGAACAGTGAAGCTATCGTCAACAGCACGGAAAACGATACTTAGCTGTTCAGAGCCACCGATATCCTGGGTGGAATCAGCGAGAAGAGAAAAAAAACTTGCACTTTGAATACGGTTCGTCACTAGTTTCACAACAGCATTTGCAATATCGGAGATTATCTCATTCTGCACATCGTGTGATAGCCAATTGTCCGACGAATAAGCCAACTTTTCAATGCGGGTATTTCCTTTGATCGCAAGTGTAGAAGTTCGATGTAATTCCCATTGCTAGACTCATGGCCTTGAAATGCTAGACCCTGTGAAATCAGAAAGCCAGCAGTGTCGAACATTGTCTGCAATGCCAAAAAGTTTTGCTCTAGCTGAACTTGGTGGTATGTCTGAAGCTGCTCACAAATTGATGCATCTCTCTGACCCAAGAGTAACCTCGCAGACTGTCGGTGTTGTTCACTTCTTTCATGCCATGAAAACTTTTCTGGCTTTTTCCAGTTTGAGAAGCCATCAATAAAAGCCATCTCGACTTTCGTTCCTGGCAGAAACAAGCCTCGCTTGTAAGCAGTCAGACAAGAAAAACATTGCACACAATCGTTCGATGTAACATAGTGCATCCAGGGGTGCTTTTCAAACCAAGATGATTGAAAGCTTCTTGATGAACCGCTCATGATTTTAATTGGAAAAACAAATTGCTTTGGCTGAAAAGGCTGTTCAGGCAGAGATGTACAGCTGCCTTTTGCACCCATCTGTTGCAGTTGCGTGACAGTGTCAGTGTCAGTGACATTAGATTTGTTACTCACAGACGGTTGAAGCATTGTTGGAACTAGCTCAGAAGGCTTACTGATTGGCTGCTGATTTGCTGTAGACTCGGCATTTTCAGCTACTGATGTCAAAGCATTGTCTTTGACTGGACCGGTCCCTGCAGACTCTGCAGTCCCAGTGGCAGATGTAGAGCTAGTAGTACATTGCAAAAAACAGAGCTTTGTCTGCTTGAATCGCTTGCTTGATGGTGGATTGCTCATTAGTACAATAGAATCAATGAATTCAAAATTGAATTGGATGTGGGACTGGGAGTGAGGACTAGGACTAATTGCTTGTAAGTATCTAAAATAGCATAGTCAAGAGACCTTTCATTAAATGTACGAAATCTGCCCTCACTTTCCTTTCCTTTCAACCCCACACCCCCTAAAACAGTTTTCTTATCTAAATTCCTATCCTAGTCATTCAGCCCAGCCCAGGAGGGAAGGAGGGACGCCGAGAGGATGGGCGTCTGGTCTGGCCCTTGTACACTTTGAGTTAAGGGTTAAGTTTAGGCTTGTTTTGAGGACGACCCCTTGTGGCCCTTCCCTGCCCTCTGTTCGTGTTAGAATGGGTGTTGGAATAGTGTCATGTTATTATTCGTGTTGCGTGCCTCCTGCTACTTGCTTTTTTGTTTGTTCACAATTGCTGTAATCAGCAACAATTGACTTATTTAAACCTTTTGAAATGTAAGAAAATTAAAGAAAAATTATGCTGCTGAATGATATTTTAGGGGGGGCAATGCCCCCCCAACTCGATGTCAGGGGGGGCAGCTGCCCCCCCTGCCCCCCCTGTTCCGCGGCGCCTGCTGAAGTTCATAGAGAGACTGAAGTTCATAGAGAGACTGAAGTTCATAGAGAGACTGAAGTTCAGAGAGAGACTGAAGTTCATAGAGAGACTGAAGTTCATAGAGAGACTGAAGTTCATAGAGAGACTGAAGTTCATAGAGAGACTGAAGTTCATAGAGAGACTGAAGTTCATAGAGAGACTGAAGTTCATAGAGAGACTGAAGTTCAGAGAGAGACTGAAGTTCATAGAGAGACTGAAGTTCATAGAGAGACTGAAGTTCATAGAGAGACTGAAGTTCATAGAGAGACTGAAGTTCATAGAGAGACTGAAGTTCATAGAGAGACTGAAGTTCAGAGAGAGACTGAAGTTCATAGAGAGACTGAAGTTCATAGAGAGACTGAAGTTCATAGAGAGACTGAAGTTCTCTTTATGAACTGCCCGCAGGCAAAATTCGTGGACCCGTTATCCTTGTGGATGGTATCATGAGCAATTAAGAATACTGTGTAGTACCCGCCTTGTACTGGGATTGGCTTGTCTGATGACTCATGCGGTGTTTCTGCTCGAGGCTGTGCGATGGAGCCTGCATAGAGACAGGCAATTTCTCTCAGAAGCGGTTTTTAAGCCGGTTTTTTAAACGCGCAGGGCTGTTGCTATGCAGAGATCGAACAATAAAATAAGATAAAGGAAAAGTGCAGGACTGGCACAGAAATTGTTGAGCAGCCACTCCCCCGCCCTGCCTCTCACACCTAGGGATTCGAAAATCCCGACATTTTACAATCGAGGGATTGAATAGTCCCGAAATCCCGATGCTGTTGAAATCCCGGGATTCAAAATCCCAGATTTTTGGCCCCAATCCTGGGATCCCGGGATTGGAATCCCTACTCACACCAGGGTATCGCAGTTTCTCATTTGTTTGTCGGAGCATTTAGGATTGAGAGGAAAAGTTGGTGCCAGGAAGCGCAGGAATTAGAGATTTTGCCGATTCACAGAAATCTTAACTCAGTTTCTGGCCTCAAATCATAGCTTGTTTGTGAAATCGGTAAAGAGCTTGTGAATTTGATGCTTCTGAATTTCACTTCTGCTGCTTATTGAGGCTTCAAGGCAACCGTCTTAATAATGGAAACAAAATCAAAGCAACAGAAGAATAATTAACTCTATCTTACAATAATTGCACTTTAACTGGAATAGCTTCGTTTAATTTGCTTTTTATTGAGACGGCGCTTAAAGTTTATTGTGTAATTTACAGGCAAATTGGCAAAAGTAATAAATAAATGCTGATTTTACAATATAATACAACTACTGGCCTACTACAAGTAGTACAACAGTGTAGAAAAAAACGGAATAAAAAACACAAAACAGACTTTAACACAATGACTAAAAGAGAATTATGGCAGCTAAACAACTGATAGATAAACAGGAATTAGCGTCCCCAATAAAAAACAGATTCATCGTTTAAGCGTCAAATTAATGAATAAAATGGCAGCGGCTTCCGTAGCGGCAGCACAGGTTGACGTGGTACTCGCGGCACAGCTGCGTCTTGTACAGCGGGTGGCGGTCCGGCCGCGACCGCAGTTCGTCCGGGCCGTGAGCGAATTCGCATCGCGAGCCGTAGGAGCAGCGGCCGAATTCCTGCGGGGTGCGGGAGGCGGGGGTTCAATTCAGAGGTTGTGTAATTAGGCTTCGCTTGATGCAAGGACTTCTATGGATCTACCTGGACTGGTTAAAATTAGTTAATGGAATAGAGATCTCACCTCGACGTTGCGGCACAGTTCCGTTTTAAACTTGAGCCCCGATTGAACGGTGGGCACCTCCGGGCTGCTGCTGGCAGCGGGACGGCTGGCGCTGGCCGGAGAGGCGGACGGCTGCGACTGAAAGGAAGGGCAAGAGAAATTAGAGACTGGCGTTGCGGTATAAATAATGTCATAGTGATCCTGTGGCCTTCCTTTCACTACCCTTTTGTGCTGCAGGGACCCTTCCGCTACCCCTCCTGTGCTGCAGAGACCCTTCCGCTACCCTCCTGTGCTGCAGGGACCCTTCCGCTACCCTCCTGTGCTGCAGGGACCCTTTCGCTACCCTCCTGTGCTGCAGGGACCCTTCCGCTACCCTCCTGTGCTGCAGGAAACCTTCCATTACCCTTCTGAGATGCAGTGACCCTTCCGTTACCCTTCTGAGATGCAGTGATCCTTCCGTTACCCTTCTGAGATGCAGTGACCCTTCCGTTACCCTTCTGAGATGCAGTGACCCTTCCGTTACCCTTCTGAGATGCAGTGACCCTTCTGTTACCCTGCTGTGCTGCAGGAAACCTTCCATTACCCTTCTTAGATGCAGCGCAGGGACCGTTCTACTAACACACCTACTGCAGTGCAATTCCATGGCTGTCAAACAACAGACAGAGCAGAGAAATCGATGAGACACACACCGTCATACAAAGCACTGCATTGTAGTTAGATTATTGTGTATGAGAATGATCATGATCAACGGACTTAAACAGCTTATAAATGCGATGAAAATAAATTTCAGTTTAACGTATTCAGTGAATGAATTGCCTTTGGAATTACTGCCAGTTAGTCAGGTAATTAAGACTTTAATTTCAACACTGATCTTCCACCATTTAATAAGCCTCCACAGCTTTTGGAAGGGTGGCGGGGAATTAACAGGAGAGCCTCGGCTCGGCAGCCAATGGCCAGGGGCTGCTTGACAATCCCAGTGTGTCCCAATCCCAGCCAGCCAATAGCTACTTAGGCTAGGCCAGTTATGGGAGGGAAGGAGCCGTATGGAGGAGCCACACGTGACTGAGGTAAAGTTGAGAGAGCAATTATGCGTCCTAATCGCTCCTTACAAACCCTGTGCGTACTAATTTTATTTGATTTTAGTCCTGCCTGACCAACGGAATGAGAAAAGAATATAGGGGAAACTCAACTAAGAAAGGGTGATAAGGATTAAACTCCAGAGAGCTTTGTTTAAAAATAGTTAAGGTTTAGAAGTTTCCTTAAAATTAAGGGTAGGAAAGTTATTGAGCACACAATTTATAATGTTAAAATTGAATTGTCCGATATAAAGCAGCATTGGTTGTTACTTGGCCGAAACTTGGTAGGTCCACCATTGCCGTTGCCTCGTTTGCTTTCCTTTATTTTGAGTTTTTTTCTTAACTTTCTTTCAAAATCTGCTATTTTCAGTTGATAGTTTATTATCAATTAACTGCATAGCAGCAGCCCAGAGACAGCGGGGCAGAAGGTCGGACAGCAAAACCGCCAGCTGCTCCTGCAGCCAGAGACACATAAGCGTAAAAACCGGGTTGGGAAACACTTAGCAACGCAGAGGCAGCGGTTTCGAACCCGAGTCCCCCTCAGTGGAAGGTCAAATTGTCAAATTGTCAGACAATCTAAGTTCCCAAATAAAATGTGATTGCCTCGGATTCTCTCTCTGTCTCTGATTTTCTCCTCAATCTCTGACTCTCTCTTTCTTCAATATTTGATTCTCTCTCCCAATTCTCTGACTCTTCTCTCCTCAATCTCTGACTCTCTCCTCAATCTCTGACTCTCTCTTTATTCAATATTTGATTCTCTCTCCCAATTCTCTGACTCTTCTCTCCTCAATCTCTGACTCTCTCCTCAATCTCTGATTTTCTCTCCTCTGTCTCTGATTCTCTCTCCACTGTCTCTGATTCTCTCTCCCAATTCTCTGACTCTCTCTCCTCAATCTCTGACTCTCTCCACTGTCTCTGACTCTCTCTCCCAATTCTCTGACTCTCTCTCCTCAATCTCTGACTCTCTCCACTCTCTCCACTGTCTCTGACTCTCTCTCCCAATTCTCTGACTCTCTCTCCTCAATCTCTGACTCTCTCCTCAATCTCTGACTCTCTCCTCAATCTCTGACTCTCTCCTCAATCTCTGACTCTCTCCTCACTCTCTGACTCTCTCCTCAATCTCTGACTCTCTCCTCAATCTCTGACTCTCTCCTCAATCTCTGACTCTCTCTCCCAATTCTCTGACTCTCTCCTCAATCTCTGACTCTCTCTCCTCAATCTCTGACTCTCTCTCCTCAATCTCTGACTCTCTCTCCTCAATCTCTAACTCTCTCTCCTCAATCTCTGACTCTCTCTCCTCAATCTCTGACTCTCTCTCCACTGTCTCTGACTCTCTCTCCTCAATCTCTGACTCTCTCTCCTCAATCTCTGACTCTCTCTCCTCAATCTCTGACTCTCTCTTGTCTATCCTTCATGACTTGCCAGCTGGAAGCAAAATTACTCGGCTACATCATGAAAGATCAACTAAAGCGAGAAAAATGTAGCGATGCCGCTTGTTTTTGCAATTTAAATAACTTGGATTGCTTGGCACATTCAGTGATAAATAGCAAAATTTTTTTGTTGTTTGAAATAAATTTTATAAGTGAAATTAACAATGAGATCGCTAAACAGTAGAGTAGCATTTGTAGGCAAAGGTACCCACTATTCATAAAAACAATTTTTAGCGGCTAGGAAAAAATTATGTCTAATTACGCAATCAATGTACACCGTGCAGGCCCCCGTCTTCAATGCAAAAATGCGCATCGCCTCCCAAAGTTGCAGTGGCCGTAGCTGAAGGCCGTGCAGCGGACTTTTACCTGGCTCCCCAAATAATCTCTGCTCTCCTCCTCTCCGCCCTCCATTTCTCCCCTCCTCCTCTCCGCGCTCCTTCTCTCCACTCCTCTCCGCTCTCCTCCCCTCCGCCCTACATCTCTCTTCCCTCCTCCTCTCCGCCCTCCATCTCTTCCATCCTTTCCTCGCTCCATCTCTCCCCTCCTCTCCGCCCTCCATCTGTCCATCTGTCTTGATCGTTTTAACACACTCCGTTTTCCCTCTCCTCGGTCACTGATCCCTTCGTCATCCCTAATTTAGTTATTCCTCCGGTGCTCGCAGAGTCATATGCTCTAACTTTTTCGCAGACTTAACAGCAACCCACTCTGCACGGATGTCCTTCTCTGATCCCCCTTCTGCCCCTAAAGAAAAGAGAAAATTAACTGAGTATAAAATCAGATTTCCAGATTTCAACTGAATAAGATGCCTCACGCATGTGCTTAGCAGCTGCATGTGACGCAAACTTCATAACCACAAATTTTAACTTTACCTAAACTTAAATTATCAAGCCCTAAACTCCTCAAACAAACCAAACCAGACTTTACAAACCATAAACTTCACAAACCCCAAACTTTACAAAGCAGCATTTCAGTTATCTAATGGGTGCCTAAATATTCCAGGCATAAATGATAAAAGTAAGATTTAAGTATAACTATTTTGCGGCCAAGTCACTAGCGCGGCTAACAGCCTGTTGCTGGGGCTCATTGGGGTGGACCGGTGGAGTGAGGGGCATTTAGAATCCACCAGTGCTCTGGTGGATTCTAAATTTGTGAGCTTGGCTATAAGTAGGGTTTGATTGCATCGGAGTCACTCCAGCAATCACTGTCTGCTCCGAAATCCTGAGTAAAATTTGAGTGCGGTTAAAACAGAGACCCCACTGGTTTGGCTCTGACGCTCCCAGCATAGCAACAGCCCAGAGACAGCCCAGTGCAGAGTCGGACAGCGCGAGCCGCTCCTGCAGCCGGAGACACCTCGGCAACGCAAGCGAGTCCCCCACAGCCAAAAGTGAAACTGTCCCACCTGGACTCCGCCAGCTCGCCCTGATCTGAGAGACTCCCCGCTCTCTGGGGCCATGGAAACTGAGCGCCGCTGTCCCTTTGATTCGCAGAGGCCGAGCCGCCGACTGCCGCAGGTTGAGGCAGCTGGGCGAAGCAGCGAAGCCTCCCAGCTCGGCCAGCTCGGAGACGCCGCACAGCCAGCGGACCGACCAGCTGGGAGCTGCCGGCCTTCAGTCAGCTCGGCACCGCCTGCCTTCCAGAGCCCCCAGAGTCGCCCAGCAACTGAGAGCCGAGCTCAGCCGCTCACCTGGGAGAAGCCACAGCGCCGGCTGCTTCTAAAAATAGAATCAGAGAAAAGGCGACTCGAAAACCGCTTGGCAACGGGAAGAGCGGCGCCAGTCTCCCACCCCATCCCCTGCAGCCGAAGCTGAAACTATCCCAGCTGCACTCCGGCCAGCTCGCTCCGGTTGCTGGGGCCATGGGGATGAGCGGCTCCCTCTGTCACCCACAGAGCGGGCCCGAGCCGCTGACTGCCGCAGGTGGGCGCAGCCAGACGAAGCAGCGAAGCCTCACCAAGTCGGAGCCGCCGACCTTCCTGAGCGCCGCAGAGCTGCCCCAGCAACTGAGAACTCAGGCCGCTGCAGACGCCCCTGTAGAAAATGCATTTGCAAAGCTGAGCCTGTGACACTTTCCGAAAATTGGGCGAAAGTATCCCCACTCTAATCCCCGTTGCCATGGGACGCGAAGCTGTCTAAAAATAGCTTGACTTTCTCCCCTCACCAGCCTCACCCTATCTTAAATCCAACAAAACCCTCATGGCTTCGAACACCCTCATGGCTTGGAACTCTGTTCGAATCCATGACAGAGTTCGTCTGAGATCATGTCAGTTTACTCGGTCGTGTTCTATAGTTTATTGCCTCAGTATTTTAGAAATTGCTCCTTCACCAAGTTAACGCAAAGTGGCACAGTTGAACTCTATTAAAAAAGGTCAGGCAGACAAACTGGGCTTTCTGCCTTACAAACTGGAGAATTCGCACTCACAGACTGCGGACTCAACAAAGAAGCCGCTGCTCTCCATCGGGAAAGCTCGGCAGACTTTGAGGCGGCCTCTTTCAACAGTGGCGTGGGCGGGTAGGGGAGGCCTCCCCAGCTCCCCAGCTCAAGTCAGGTGACAGCCACTCTGCATCCCCTGCACCTCTGAGGCTCCCCTTTGATTCCCCAGCCACATTCCCCACCGCAGACTTGAGGGAGCTCGCAGACTTTGCAAACCGAGCGGTCTCAAAGCGAGCTTTGCGGGTGTCTCTGCGGCAAAGTTCAGCGCCTGTGAGGGGCCATAAATCACGGCTTGGAGTGCAGCCGGGACTCGAAGAGGAGATAGCGGGAAAACCCAAAGCCCGTTCGAGTAGCAACGGGAACTTTTGAAGGACTTTTTTAAAGGCAAAGAGAGAAAGAGAGGAGAAGGGAGAGAAATGAGGAGCCCACAGGAGATGGAGGTGAGTGTTATGAAGATCAAGTGGGGGACATAAAAACTGGGAACTATTGTGCAGCGGTCATTAGGGGAGAAGGGGACACTAACGAATGGGGATTTGAAGGGGAAAGAACGATATTTCGAGTTCTGAGAGTTCTGAAACTGCAGAGTTGCTAAACGCGGTCGAAGGGCGTGGAACCCACACTTTGATTATTGCATGCAGTTTCTCCCTTGTTGGTTCGGTGAGAGCCGTATGGGAAGCGCTGCAGAGTTCGCACCAGCAGCCTTGATCTCTGGGGTCTCTCGAAGGAGGAGGCTAAAAGTCTGCCATCAATATCTTTGGGGATGCATTTTTTACTCCTCACAGTCCCCTAAGAAGTAATTCAAGCTGTTTGTGTTGTTTAAGTCTTGTTCTTAAACTCTACATTCTACTCTATCATCCCTTAATACTCTACTACTCTCAGTAACATTACTTCCAATCTAACACTTATCCTAATCTAACTCTTACTCTCAGTCCTACTGTCGTGGCTGTGGCAGGCAAACCTCGCAGAAAACACTTCATCTCCGCGTTGGTCAGTCAGAGTGCGGCGACTACCATCTGCAAATCTAAGGAGAGAGAATCAGAGATTTAGGAGAGAGAATCAGAGATTGAGGAGAGATGATCAGAGATTGAGGAGAGAGAATCAGAGATTGAGGAGAGAGGATCAGAGATTGAGGAGAGACGATCAGAGACAGAGGAGAGAGAATCAAAGATTGAGGAGAGAGAATCAGAGATTGAGGAGAGAGGATCAGAGATTGAGGAGAGAGGATCAGAGATTGAGGAGAGGAGAGAGTATCAGAGATTGAGGAGAGAGGATCAGAGACAGAGGAGAGAGGATCAGAGATTGAGGAGAGAGGATCAGAGATTGAGGAGAGAGGATCAGAGATTGAGGAGAGAGGATCAGAGATTGAGGAGAGAGGATCAGAGATTGAGGAGAGAGGATCAGAGATTGAGGAGAGAGGATCAGAGATTGAGGAGAGAGGATCAGAGATTGAGGAGAGAGGATCAGAGATTGAGGAGAGAGGATCAGAGATTGAGGAGAGAGAATCAGAGATGGTGAAAAGAGAATCAGAGATGGGGCAGAACAGAGAGTATCAGGGATGGTGGAAAGAGAATCAGGGATGGGGCAGATGGAATCAGGGATGGTGGAAAGACAATATGCGCTCGTATAGAACGGACCGAACCAGAGAGAGTCAGGTGAGAAAGAGGAGGAGGGAACAGAGAGGTGGGAGTTTGTGAGAAAAATAAGCGGGAAGACGCGGAAGATTTGGGAAGCGGAGTCCCTCTGCTTCCCAAAGCCTCACTTTTGTCTAATTCGGCTATGGATGGACCGGGAAACAATAATTTTGAGCGGTGGCTTTTTCTGATTGAGTATCACAGAGCGAGGGGACGGTGGATCCATGGCGGGCCGCTTCCTAAGTCCTGTCTCCCATTGGCTGCTGGAGTGACCCCCCTCCCAATGGGGATTCATCCGACTTATAAAGGAAGACATCTATCTGGTTGGGGCTCACTGCGATTCTGTGCGTCTATGAATTTTCTTTTGCGACAGCAAAACAAAACACAACCAGCTTTCAACTTAGCATCTTCTTGAATAGTCAGTTCCTGCAATGTCTTCTTTGTCGTGCGACTTGAGCGACTGCCGTTGCCCCAGCTCGGATTCCTTGTGGAGCGGCTTCAGCGAGCTGCCCGAGAACGAAGGTAGGGTGTACAGCAAATTAGCTTTCTGGTGTTGCCAGTTCAGGACAAGCTCTGAACTCAGGTCTCATTCAGCATCCCTGATTCCTCTGAGAGCTCAGGTCTCATTCAGCATCCCCTATTCCTCTGAGAACTCAGGTCTCATTCAGCATCCCTGATTCCTCTGAGAACTCAGGTCTCATTCAGCATCCCCTATTCCTCTGAGAGCTCAGGTCTCATTCAGCATCCCCTATTCCTCTGAGAACTCAGGTCTCATTCAGCATCCCCTATTCCTCTGGGAACTCAGGTCTCATTCAGCATCCCCTATTCCTCTGAGAACTCAGGTCTCATGCACTAGTTACTCTAAACTCAGGTCTCATTCTGAGACACGGAAGTCCCAATCAGCAGTGTGGCTGACCGGAAATCTCAACCAGCTCCAACCCGATTTCACATGCTGCAGGTCAGCGGAGCGTCTTTACGGATGCCGAAACGCAGAAACTCGTGGCACAGTTGATCAGCCAGTTGCTGCGCGACGATGACGGGCAAATCTCCGAAAAGGATGAGGCGAGACCGACTTTAAGCCGTGAAGAAAAGTACAAGACTGAGCTGTGTCTCAACTACTCGGTGAGTTTTTAATTCTTAATTGACTTTGCGTTTGCGAAATGATATTTTTTAGGGTCATAGACACACTAAAGATCACAGACACACTAAAGATCACAGACACACTAAAGATCACAGACACACTGAAGATCACAGAAACACTAAAGATCACAGACACACTGAAGGTCACAGACACACTGAAGATCATAGAATGTCAGGGAGAGATTCAAAATCTAAGGTCGTGTAGAGACTGAAAGTGATGAAGCCATCGGAAATCATACAGAAATACTTTGCTACTTGGTACATCCATGCACCGGGAATCTAACCCAGCTCCCGTCAACCCTAAACTGCAATTCCAGCAGCGCGACAGCTGTCCTTACGGTAGCAACTGCCGATTCGCCCACGGCCAGTCAGACCTAAAGTACATCGAACGCCACCCCCGCTACCGAACAGTCCGCTGCACGGCCTTCATCCGCGGCCACTGCAACTTTGGGAGGCGATGCGCGTTTTTGCATTGAAGACGGGGGCCCGAAAGCTGCACTGGCTCGCACTCGATGTACTTTGATTACGCAATCAGACTTAATTTTATCTTAGCCGCCAAATCAACTCTTTGTATAATTTTTCAGTCAATTTTTTCGCTCACATGTGCTGCTCAATTGCTTATAGTGATGTGATTGTTAATGTCGCTAATAAAATTTAATTCCTGCACCATTCTGAACTTTATCACTCAGTCTATTTACTAATCTTAAATTGTAAAAAATAATATCTTAGCATTTTTTCTGGCCAAACTTTTTCTTCGATGGCTTAGCTGAGTTATAGTGCTTCGAGCTGGCAGTTTGTGAGAGATTTCGGGATGGGGAAATTAGGAAAAGAGTTTTACTTGCGGAAGGTACCATGAGGAATTAAGAATATTTAGTTGTGCCCGCCTCATACAGGGACTGGCTCGCCTGGTGACCCTACATGGCGATGTTTCTGCTCCAAGCGGTGCGATGGAGCCTGCATGAAGAAAGCCAATTTCTTTCAGGTAAGAGCGAGCAGGCACAGTTGAGCTGGGACACTTGACCTTCCGCTATGGGGGACTCGGGTTCGAAACCGCTGCCGCTTCTTTGCGTTCCTAAGTAGGGTAAGTAGGGTTTGATTGTATTGGAGTCACTCCAGCAAACACTGTCTGCTCCAAAATCTGTGTAAAATTTGAGTGTGGTTAAAACAGAGACTTATTTAAATTAAAACTAAATTCAGAGGCACTTTGACAAAAAGCTTTTCACCATTAATTTGCCCCCCCCCCCAGTAGTTTGACACCCAGCCTATGAAAGACGGCCCATTCTCCATGATTTATGACTTGGGAAAGGAAGCCCCTGCGGTGGGCCAGCAAAACTGGAATCCGCCTGTCCCTGCAGATTCTGACCGCCACACTCACAGGCGCGAATAAAATTGCCACATTTATCTCCTCCTTGCTCTTTCTTGTCCTACAGAATTTTGGAAACGGCAATGACAGCTTTGATATCCTAAAAATTTGCAAGCTTTGGTCGAGTAAATTCTGAATTCCTGCTCACGCTTAAAGAGGTTTTTTCATCAGCTCGACACAAATACGATTGGTTTGGCTCTGACGCTCCCAGCATAGCAACAGCCCAGAGACAGCCCAGTGCATAGTCGGACACCGCGAGCCGCTCCTGCAGCCGGAGACACTTGGGCGAAAAAACCCGCTCAGAAACCGCTCGGCAACACAAGCGAGTCCCCCACAGCCAAAGGGGAAACTGTCCCACCTGGACTCCGCCAGCTCGCCCTGATCTGAGAGACTCCCCGCTCTCTGGGGCCATGGAAACTGAGCGCCGCTGTCCCTTTGATTCGCAGAGGCCGAGCCGCCGTGTGCCTTCCAGAGCCCCCAGAGTCGCCCAGCAACTGAGAGCCGAGCTCAGCCGCTCACCTGGGAGAAGCCACAGCGCCGGCCGCTTCTAAAAATAGAATCAGAGAAAAGGCGACTCGAAAACCGCTTGGCAACGGGAAGAGTAGCGGCAGTCTCCCACCCCATCCCCTGAAACAGAAGGACAAACTGTCCCAGCTGCACTCCGGCCAGCTCGCTCTGATCCGAGCCTGACCGGTCGCTAGGGCCTCCAGCAACCGGTGTCTCCATAAGCCTCATCAAGTCGGAGCCGCTGACCTTTCTGAGCCCCGCAGAGCTGCCCCAGCAACTGAGAACTGAGGCCGCTGCAGACGCCCCTGTGAAAAATGCATTTGCATTTAGTCTGTGACACTTCTTGAAAATTGGGGGAAAGTATCCCCACTCCAATCCCTGTTGCCATGGGACGCGAAGCTGTCTAAAAATAGCTTGACTTTCTCCCCTCACATCGCTCACAGCCTTTGCCCCAACTTTAGATGCAACAAAAGACCCACGGCTTCGAGCTCTGTTAAAATCCTTTGACAGAGTGCGTCCGAGCTCATGTCATTTACTCGATCGTGTTCTACAGTTTACTGCCTCAGTATCTGAATAAAGAACTCCTTCACCAAGTTAACGCAGAGTAGCACAGTTGAACTCTATTAAAAAAGGCCAGACAGACAAACTGGGCTTTCTGCCTTACAAACTGGAGAATTCGCACTCACAGACTGCGGACTGAACAAAGAAGCCGCTGCTCTCCCGTCAGCGAATCCGGAAAGCTCGGCAGACTTTGAGGCGGCCTCTTTCAACAGTGGCGTGGGCGGGTAGGGGAGGCCTCCCACAGACCAATAAGTATAACTAGACTGCGCATAAAGCACTGCCTGTCCAGGCAAAAATGAGACAAAAAACTAATGCTAAAAATGGCCCCAGAGATTCCTTCCCCAACCGATCGATATTTGGTGCAGGACGGGGACCATCTCCCTCTCTGTCTGCCCCTAATTAAAAATTCGAATAAGATGATACAAGCGTTAAAAACCTTATTAAATAAAAACTCAAAACAATATCAATGCACTCTAGAATTTAGAATAAACCATCAATAATCTTGTCTCTAAAAGCTTCAAAATGTCACAAGCTGAAGCTTAAAGTCTTAAAAAAAGAAGCGAAATGTGGGCAGTTTCCTAAAGGCGTATGGCTGCAGCAACAGTTCTAAAAACACAGTGTATCGTTTTACTCTTCCTAAAGATACGAGCTTTTTGTTTGAAAATTGACCTGCAGGCTTCTCTAATGTGCTATTTTAAACGTGTAAAATATGAAGCAGATCTGAGCTTTTATGTAGTCATGGCTAAAAACTTTTGCAGTGCCCCTCGTAGCGAGATGAAAAAGAAATTGCTCATTGCATTGCGGTGCGTTGACTTCGAGGTCCGAGAATGGCCTTACGAGCTGACAATGAGGCTGACTGGGTCGATTTCTTTAATAAGTCAATCAGCATTCTTGAAAGCCTTGAATCATTGTCAGACATCAAAGTTTTTCGTGCGGGAAAGAATACAGGCTTTCTTGGATTCATAAGCAATTGTCACGTCATCTTTTCGCTTTTAAAGCATTTTTTTCCACTGGAGAGTTTTTCTTTTCCTGCTCCTACAGGCTGTCACAGGATTTTTTGAGCCATTTCTTAATTCCATTCGCCTTCGCAACGGATGGAGTCATAATCCAACCCCCCGAAATTTCGATTAGCCTTCAGGCAGCTTCTGGTTCATGCAGGAACAGGAATCATCCAGTCAGCTGGCACCAATGTTAAGCAGCAAGACGCTAGGATTCAAATATCTCTCTCATGCCTGCCATCGACGGAGCCAACAGATCATTCGGAGTGGAAAAAGATCCAGGTCAAAAATGCTCTGGCTACACGACTCAATTCTATCCAGCATTGCAGAAGTGCATCATCTTGCGAAATCTGCCAGTCAGTAGTTTACTATATTGCTGGTGCTGTTGTCAGGAGCATGCTTAAGCTGATTAGAATGCCCTCCGTGTAGATAGGGATTCCAAAATCCCGACATTTTACAATCCCGGGATTGAATAGTCCCGAAATCCCGATGCTGTTGAAATCCCGGGATTCAAAATCTCAGATTTTTGGCCACAATCCCGGGATCCCGGGCTTCGATCCCCAAAAAAATCCCGGGATTCAAATCCCAGATTTTTGGCCCCAATCCCGGGATCCCGGGATTGGAATCCCTCCGTGTAGATCAGTGTTAAATTCTGCTGCATCAGCACCCGCTCTAATGCCACATTCACTAGTCACAACAAAGAATGCACTGAATAAAGAAAGTCACGGAGGACTTCTATTTCCTAGTCGCGATGTACTCAGCGTACTGCTAAATGTAGAATCAATAATTCGCCGCTCAAGCTACAGCAGTTCTTTTTCTCGTGGCGCTGTAGTTCAGGAGACCCTATGGCTCACGTGTAATCTATTTTCTGAACTGGATCTCCATTCAGCGGCTGCTAGCGTCGGCATCGAGTCGCATAAGCTGCATCTGATTAGAGTCATGAGCAACTTTTACATCAATGTGCGAATGAAGAAACTGGCAAAGGACCGGGCCCACGCCCGATCAAGGCCAGGAAAGAGGCAGAAGATACTGAGAACTGCTATATTTCTTAACCTTTAGGTGCAGCAAAGAAGGATGATGGTAAGCTCCTCTTAATGCTAAGTGTTTTAGGAATTATTTTCAATTGCTAAAACTATTTGATACCCGAAAAAACGAATTTTCCACGCTATTTTGCAGTATAATTTCTCTTCACACGGCTGTTTTCTATTTGGTCGCGGTGGGAAGGCACCAAATATCGATCGTGTTGGGGTGGGGCCAGTGGGCCATTTTCTTATGGGGGTTTTGACCACGCTTTTTTCCGCCAATGCGCAGTCTAGTTATACTTATTGGTCTGTGAGGCCTCCACAGCTCCCCAGCTCAAGTCAGGTGACAGCCACCCCGCATCCCCTGCACCTCTGAGGCTCCCCTTTGATTCCCCAGCCAGATTCCCCACCGCAGACTTGAGGGAGCTCGCAGACTTTGCAAACCGAGCGGCCTCAAAGCGGGCTTTGCGGGTCTCTACGGCAAAGTTCAGCGCCTGTGAGGGGGCCATAAATCACGGCTTGGGGTGGCGGACGGGACTCGAAGTGGAGGCGGCGGGGAAACCGAAAGCCCGTTCGAGTTGCAACGGGAACTTTTGAAGGACTTTTGAATTATTTAGCGGTAGATCAGAGAAGGACATCCGTGCAAAGTGGGTGGCTGTTAAGTCGGCAAAAAAGTTAAAGTTTGACTCTGCGAGTACCGGAGGAATAACTAAATTAGGGATGACGAAGGGGATCAGTGACAGAGGAGAGGAAAAAGGGGGAGTGTTAAAACGATAACGATTAAGTCCGATGGAGAGATAAAGTGTGGAGAGGAGTGGAAAAAAAGAAGAGGGTGGAGAGGAGGGGAGAGATGGAGAGCGGAGAGGGGGGAGAGATCGAGGGCGGAGAGAGGGGAGAGATCGAGGGCGGAGAGGTGGGGAGAGATTGAGGGTGAAGAGGGGGGGAGATCGAGGGCGGAGAGGGGGGAGAGATGGAGGGCGGAGAGGAGGGGAAAGATGGAGAGCGGAGAGGGGGGGAGAGATCGAGGGCAGAGAGGGGGGAGAGATCGAGGGCGTAGAGGAGGAGTTGAGAGAGCAGGTTGAAGCTGTAGATGCAAAACAGCGGTGAATGTAGAAGGTCATGTCCTGCTATCTATTAGGTGCCTATTATACCAAAACCTGTGCAAATGCCTGGCACCTCTACTCTTCTCTACCCCTCTCTACCGAACGGTCCGCTGCACGGCCTTCAGCCGTGGCCACTGCAACTTTGGGTTAAAATGCACGCGTTTTTGCATTGGACCTGAGGCTGCACTGGCTCGCAGTCGGTGTACATTGATTGCGTAATTAGACATTATTTTATCCTAGCCGCTAAAAATTGTCTTTATTAATAGTGGGTATCTTAGCTTACAAATGCTGCTCTATTGTTCAGTGATCTCATTGTTAATTTCACAAATAAAATTTAATGCTAACAGCAGAGAAATTTTGCAAATGATCGCCGAATGTGCCAAGCAATCCAAGTTATTTAAATTGCAAAAACAAGCGGCATCGCTACATTTTTCTCGCTTTAGTTGATCTTTCATGATGTAGCCGAGTAATTTTGCTTCCAGCTGGCAGGTCATGAAGGATAGACAAGAGAGAGTCAGAGATTGAGGAGAGAGTCAGAGATTGAGGAGAGAGAGTCAGAGATTGAGGAGAGAGAGTCAGAGACAGTGGAGAGAGAGTCAGAGATTGAGGAGAGAGAGTCAGAGACAGTGGAGAGAGAGTCAGAGATTGGAGAGAGAGTCAGAGATTGAGGAGAGAGAGTCAGAGATTGAGGAGAGAGTCAGAGAATTGGGAGAGAGAGTCAGAGACAGTGGAGAGAGAGTCAGAGATTGAGGAGAGAGAGTCAGAGATTAAGGAGAGAGAGTCAGAGATTGAGGAGAGAGAGTCAGAGATTGAGGAGAGAGTCAGAGATTAAGAAGAGAGAGTCAGAGACAGGGGAGAGAGAGTCAGAGATTGAGGAGAGAGAGTCAGAGACAGTGGAGAGAGAGTCAGAGATTGAGGAGAGAGAGTCAGAGATTGAGGAGAGAGAGTCAGAGATTGAGGAGAGAGTCAGAGAATTGGGAGAGAGAGTCAGAGACAGTGGAGAGAGAGTCAGAGATTGAGGAGAGAGAGTCAGAGATTGAGGAGAGAGAGTCAGAGATTGAGGAGAGAGAGTCAGAGATTGAGGAGAGAGTCAGAGATTAAGAAGAGAGAGTCAGAGACAGGGGAGAGAGAGTCAGAGACAGGGGAGAGAGAATCAGAGATTGAGGAGAGAGTCAGAGACCGAGGAGAGAATCAGAAATGAGGAGAGAGAGTCAGAGACAGTGGAGAGAGAATCAGAGACAGTGGAGAGAGAATCAGAGACAGTGGAGAGAGAATCCGAGACAGAGGAGAGAAAATCAGAGATTGAGGAGAGAGTCAGAGATTGAGGAGAGAAGAGTCAGAGACAGAGGAGAGAGTCAGAGATTGAGGAGAGAGAGTCAGAGAATTTGGAGAGAGAATCAGAGACAGTGGAGAGAGAATCAGAGACAGTGGAGAGAGAATCAGAGACAGTGGAGAGAGAATCAGAGACAGAGGAGAGAAAATCAGAGATTGAGGAGAGAGTCAGAGATTGAGGAGAGAGAGTCAGAGAATTTGGAGAGAGAATCAGAGAATTTGGAGAGAGAATCAGAGACAGTGGAGAGAGAATCAGAGACAGTGGAGAGAGAATCAGAGACAGAGGAGAGAGAATCAGAGATTGAGGAGAGAGTCAGAGATTGAGGAGAGAAGAGTCAGAGAATTGGGAGAGAGAATCAAATATTGAAGAAAGAGAGAGTCAGAGATTGAGGAGAAAATCAGAGACAGAGAGAGAATCCGAGGCAATCACATTTTATTTGGGAACTTAGATTGTCTGACAATTTGACAATTTGACCTTCCACTGAGGGGGACTCGGGTTCGAAACCGCTGCCTCTGCGTTGCTAAGTGTTTCCCAACCCGGTTTTTACGCTTATGTGTCTCTGGCTGCAGGAGCAGCTGGCGGTTTTGCTGTCCGACCTTCTGCCCCGCTGTCTCTGGGCTGCTGCTATGCAGTTAATTGATAATAAACATCTAATAATTGGAGATTTTGAACGAAAGTTAAGAAAAAAACTCAAAATAAAGGGAAACAAATGAGGCAATGGCAATCGTGGACCTACCAATTTTCGGCCAAGTAACAACCAATGCTGCTTTATATGAGACTTTATATTCATTATTAATTTTGGGCCAAAAAACTTTTTGCCACCGTTAATCTAGACCTTAACTATTTCTAACAAAGCTCTCTGGAGTTTAATCCTTATCACCCTTTCTTAGTTGAGTTTCCCCTATATTCTTTTCTCATTCCGTTGGTCAGGCAGGACTAAAATCAAATAAAATTAGTACGCACAGGGTTTGTAAGGAGCGATTAGGACGCATAATTGCTCTCTCAACTTTACCTCAGTCACGTGTGGGCTCCTCCATACGGCTCCTTCCCTTCCATAACTGGCCTAGCTGTTGCTGCTATTGGCTGGTTGGGATTGGGACACACTGGGATTGTCAAGCAGCCCCTGGCCATTGGCTGCCGAGCCGAGGCTCTCCTGTTGAATCCCCGCCACCCTTCCAAAAGCTGTGGAGGCTTATTACTCGTAAATGGTGGAAGATCAGTGTTGAAATTAAAGTCTCAATTACCTGACTAACTGGCAGTGCTTATCCTAATTCCAAAGGCAATTCATTCTCTGAATACGTTAAACTGAAATTTATTTTCATCGCGTTTATAAGCTGTTTAAGTCCGTTGATCATGTCATCCAGTCCGCACAGCTCAGGCTACTCAGTAAGTTTTCGTCTCCGCCATTCTTATACACAATAATCTAACTACAATGCAGTGCTTTGTATGACGGTGTGTGTCTCATTGATTTCTCTGCTTTGTCTGTTGTTTGACAGCCATGGAATTGCACTGTAGTAGGTGTGTTAGTAGAACGGTCCCTGCAGCACAGGAGGGTAGCGGAAGGGTCCCTGCAGCACAGGAGGGTAGCGGAAGGGTCTCTGCAGCACAGGAGGGTAACGGAAGGGTCCCTGCAGCACAGGAGGGTAGCGGAAGGGTACCTGCAGCACAGGAGGGTAACGGAAGGGTCTCTGCAGCACAGGAGGGTAGCGGAAGGGTACCTGCAGCACAGGAGGGTAGCGGAAGGCAGGCCACAGAGTCACTATCTATACCGCAACTCCAATTTCTCTTGCCGTTCCTTTCAGTCGCAGCCGTCCGCCTCTCCGCCCACCATTCGATCAGGGCTGAAGTTCAAAACGGAGCTGTGCCGAAACTTTGAGGTGAGTTCGGGGCACTGGAGGTCTTTGATCTACTTCTGATCAATTTTTAGCATTGATTTGTTTTTCCTTTTTCACCCAAACCGCCGCACTTGGTATTCGTGGACGCTCCGCCCCTGCTCCGCCCTCCCTCTTCTGATCCTCCGACCTTGAATGGACCTTATTATCCGCCGACTTATTTCTATCATCCGCTGCCCTCGATAGCACCAAATCAGGCAGCCTCCCTAACTTTCCTTATCCACCAGCCCTCTCAAAGCCCCAGAATCACCCGTTAACCTGCCAACTTCAGCCTAGCACCACAGCCGATCTCCACACACCCTCAGCTCCGCCAACCCGCCCTCAGCTCCGCAAACCCGCCCTCAGCTCCGCAAACCCGCCCTCAGCTCCGCAAATCCGCCTTCAGCTCCGCAAACCCGCCCTCAGCTCCGCAAACCCGCCCTCAGCTCCGCCAATCCGCCCTCAGCTCCGCAAACCCGCCCTCAGCTCCGCAAACCCGCCCTCAGCTCCGCAAACCCGCCCTCAGCTCCGCAAACCCGCCCTCAGCTCCGCAAACCCGCCCTCAGCTCCGCAAACCCGCCCTGTCCCGCCCGCAGATGACCGGCAGCTGCCAGTACGCAGGCCGCTGCCAATTCGCCCACGGACCGCAGGAGCTGCGCGGCCGTCCCGACCGCCACCAGCTGTTCAAAACTCAGCTGTGCCGCGCCTTCCACGGCCCCGACGGGTTTTGTCGCTACGGCAGCCGCTGCCACTTCATACACTGACGGACCATCTGGGCTCTCTAAAAGTACCAACTCTGCCTTTTGCTTAATTGATTTCCAATTAGATTTTTACGCGACACAAAATTTTCCCTTTAAGAGCTTTGGGATTTCAACAGTAGAGGATGTAACCTGCTTCGTTACAATTGTCACCTAGCCCATAAGAGATTCTGTACAATTTATGAGAATAAAATACAGGCAGTGCAGACAGACAGCAGTGGAGATAATTCCCTGTTGTCGCAGCAGGTTACGCATTTTTTGGTTCACTTCGCATTTATTAATTGTGCTTTAGTAGTACTTTGTTAATGTAATGTTTGCACGCGTTTTATATTTAGCACAGCATTATGCATCATTTATTACTTGCCCACTTAAATTATGTTTAGTTTTTGTAAATACTTTTTGCTTGTTTTTTTCTAGTTAACAGTGCCGTTTGTAGAAATAATCACTTTATTCAGCGCTCTATGTAATTAATTTGCATATTTTTTGCTAGCGCCTGTATAACTGCTTTAAGTCATTGAATTTGTTTTTGTTTGAAACTTTCTTTTTATTTTGTTCATGTGCAATACAAATATTTTTGTAAAAAAATTTAAACTGTTATTTGTTATTTTTTAACACAATTTTTCGCTTGCGTCCTTTATTTTCTCCTGCTTAAGTAGAATAAAACAATTTGCTCGCCATCCTACTGTAAGTAGGCCCGTTAGCTTTGCATGAATTTTCAAAATGAAAAAATGATCACCTCACTTTGACTGTCTTTAAATGCTTTTATGGGCTTTCAAAATCTGTATAAAAAATCGAAAATCTACTTTTCAAAAACTTCTGTGCCGTCGCATTAAGTATTTCTGTTTGTCGATGGTTTTTAGCCTCTAGCGGAGCGATTTCAGGCGGAGACCAGTGTTCCCAGAATCATGTTCTTTTTTGAAAATTTTGAGCTGAGAGTTCCGGTGATTCAACATTTCACTCGAGGAGTTAAGGCTGGGAGGGAATCATTGAGGCGATACTGAAGTTAAATATACGAGTTGAGTTTAGAGACTAATAAATTGAGAACAGAAGGTCAGGTTAAGCTGAGATCATGGGAGGGTGGGTGTAGCTAATCCGTTGCGTCTGTTGGCGATAGGCTGTAGCTGGTAAAATCAGAGTAACAGCACTTTTCGTAAGTCTCCTTGGACTTAGGAAAAGTGCTGTTACTCCGTCTTCCCCTCAGTCTCCTTCTTCCCCTCAGTCTCCTTCTTCCCCTCAGTCTCCTTCTTCCCCTCAGTCTCCTTCTTCCCCTCAGTCTCCTTCTTCCCCTCAGTCTCCTTCTTCCCCTCAGTCTCCTTCTTCCCCTCAGTCTCCTTCTTCCCCTCAGTCTCCTTCTTCCCCTCAGTCTCCTTCTTCCCCTCAGTCTCCTAAGTGTCACGTTATTTTACTGTTGCATGGAGGGGATTTAGAAAACTTTTTTCATCACTTACTGGTAAAAAAATTCATCGCAAAGATTCTAGGAAGCTCCAGAATGCAGTTTGGGGATGCAAAGGAGATATTAGTGAATGTTCCGAGCCATTCGCACTTTTAAGTCCATGTATGCTAAGTACGCTAAAATCCTAGGACTTTTAAAATTAGCGCCAAGGCTGTTTCATCGAGAAGTCCCTGGCTGGATCCCAGCATAGCAACAGCCCAGAGACAGCCCAGTGCAGAGTCGGACACCGTGAGCCGCTCCTGCAGCCGGAGACACCTGGGCGAAAAAAACCGCTCAGA
The DNA here is from genome assembly GCA_950096795.1 of Macrostomum cliftonense. NCBI lineage: Eukaryota > Metazoa > Platyhelminthes > Macrostomidae > Macrostomum > Macrostomum cliftonense. The sequence goes on from CATNEM010000182.1 coordinate 1,696,016, forward strand.
AACCGCTCGGCAACGCAAGCGAGTCCCCCACAGCCAAAGGGGAAACTGTCCCACCTGGACTCCGCCAGCTCGCCCTGATCTGAGAGACTCCCCGCTCTCTGGGGCCATGGAAACTGAGCGCCGCTGTCCCTTTGATTCGCAGAGGCCTGAGCCGCCGACTGCCGCAGGTTGAGGCAGCTGGGCGAAGCAGCGAAGCCTCCCAGCTCGGCCAGCTCGGAGACGCCGCACAGCCAGCGGACCGACCAGCTGGGAGCTGCCGGCCTTCAGTCAGCTCGGCACCGCCTGCCTTCCAGAGCCCCCAGAGTCGCCCAGCAACTGAGAGCCGATCTCAGCCGCTCACCTGGGAGAAGCCACAGCGCCTGCCGCTTCTAAAAATAGAATCAGAGAAAAGGCGACTCGGAAACCGCTTGGCAACGGGAAGAGCGGCGCCAGTCTCCCACCCCATCCCCTGCAGCCGAAGCTGAAACTATCCCAGCTGCACTCCGGCCAGCTCGCTCCGGTTGCTGGGGCCATGGGGATGAGCGGCTCCCTCTGTCACCCACAGAGCGGGCCCGAGCCGCTGACTGCCGCAGGTGGGCGCAGCTGGACGAAGCAGCGGAGCCTCACCAAGTCGGAGCCGCCGACCTTTCTGAGCGCCGCAGAGCTGCCCCAGCAACTGAGAACTCAGGCCGCTGCAGGTGCTCCTGTGAAAAATGCATTTGCGGAGCTGAGCCTGTGACACTTTCCGAAAATCGGGCGAAAGTATCCCCACTCTAATCCCCGTTGCCATGGGACGCGAAGCTGTCTAAAAATAGCTTGACTTTCTCCCCTCACCAGCCTCACCCTATCTTGAATCCAACAAAACCCTCATGGCTTCGAGCTCTGTTAAAATCCTTTGACAGAGTGCGTCTGAGCTCATGTCATTTACTCGATCGTGTTCTATAGTTTACTGCCTCAGTATCTGAAAAAAGAACTCCTTCACCAAGTTAACGCAAAGTGGCACAGTTGAACTCTGATAAAAAAGGCCAGACAGACAGACTGGGCCTTCTGCCTTACAAACTGGAGAATTCGCACTCACAGACTGCGGACTCAACAAAGAAGCCGCTGCTCTCCCGTCAGCGAATCGGGAAAGCTCGGCAGACTTTGAGGCGGCCTCTTTCAACAGTGGCGTGGGCGGGTAGGGGAGGCCTCCCCAGCTCCCCAGATCAAGTCAGGTGACAACCACTCCGCATCCCCTGCACCTCTGAGGCTCCCCTTTGATTTCCCAGCCACATTCCCCCCGCAGACTTGAGGGAGCTCGCAGACTTTGCAGACCGAGCGGCCTCAAAGCGGGCTTTGCGGGTGTCTCTGCGGCAAAGTTCAGCGCCTGTGAGGGGCCATAAATCACAGCTTGGGGTGCAGCCGGGACTCAAGAGGAGGTAGCGGGAAAACCCAAAGCCCGTTCGAGTAGCAACGGGAACTTTTGAAGGACTTTTGAATTTGTTTAGTGGCGATGGGGAGAAGGAAATAACAGGGTGCAGTAGTGCGAGTTTCTGTAAGTCTGTGGCTTGGCAAGGTTTGCGTCAAACTTGCGTACGGAAACAGAGTGCAGAGTTGGTTCGGGTCAACTGTGTGGCTGGGCAAAGTTTAGGACAAAATTGCAGCTCGCGATGATGAGCGAACCCGCGAGCCGCTCCTGCAGCCGGAGACACGTGGCTGGGTGAATCAGAAAAAAGCCGACTCAGAAACTGCTCGGCAACAGACAAAGAAACGGCCCGGCAGCCTGAGGTCAAACTGTCCCAGCTGGATTCTGGCCTGTTCGCCCTGATCTGAGGCTGCTAGGGGTCATGGAGATGAGAAGGGCTCCGTATTTCATACACAGAGAGCCTAGCAATAACCCACAGAGATCCAGAGACAGAGCAGTCCTAATGATGCCGAAGCCTCCCCTCTCCCTGGATTAGGGGGGGGGGGTTTACAACACCGAAATTTCACAAGGCCGAAACCACTTTTTCATAACACCGAAACTTTGGTGTTGCGAAAGAGGCGGCTAAAATAGCTTTTCGGTGCTGTAAAATTTCAAGCGTTGTGAAGTTGTGGTGTTGTGAAGCCCCCCTAATCAGCGGGAGGGGATACTCTCTCCATCTCTTCTTCGCTTTATCTCCCTCCCTTCCTCTCCCTAATTTACCCATGCATGCCTTTGATACTCTATATGTTATATAATTATCGCGTGCCACAATTTTGTCCTAAACTTTCGGGGTAATAAAGTTTCTGTCCACTGAGCCTGTCCACTATCCACTGCGCGCTGAAATCGAGTTGAATGGCGGGATTTCGTGGGGATTTAGGTTGGAAAGTTTTAATGAAAACTAAGACTCCTTGTAATTTAAAGTGATCAGGGTGCAAAGTGATCCTAACCCAGAATTTCTTCGATGCCAAATAATCCGTAATAGCATCTCGGCTACCCAATGGCATCCAGATTTTAATGAAGAGTCAGCAGTGGCGCAACCAGAATTTTGTGAAGGGGGGGGGGCGGACCCTGATGAGTTCGGTTCGAAGGGGGGGCGGTTCAAGTCCGGATGGCTTTTTCGTGAAAATTCGCTTGGTTCCCCCCTTACTGCATTTTTCTTCCTTCTCTGAAAAGGGGGGCGGTCGCCCCCCCGCCCCCCCTAGTTGCGCCACTGAGAGTCAGCAAAGCATTCAATTATCTAAATTTATTAAAATCGCAAAAAACCGCCCTCTGACATAGCAAGTTAAATTAAGTGTCTGTCAACCAATTTCACATCATCTATTCGTTTCATTTAAGAAAAGAAACAATCCAAATTCCAAATTGTCACCCTTTCTTCACTTTGACGATCCTGCACGCGAGATCTCAATCATTTTGCGACTACTTTGTTTAAGTTAACAACAATGGTGTCGTTCGAAGAAATCGGCAAAAAATTCAACCCCGACTCGACAAATTTTGGGGTGTGTATAAAATCAGGGCTCGGCGAAAGGTCAGCGGCATATTAACAAATAGAATATCTGGCCTGTACGCAAATGGCGTTTTAAGTCACTTAAAGTGTTATGAATTTTTTAAAGAAAAACGTGACCTTTTAATGAATTTCTTATAGCAAGGTCAGCGGCATTAAAACATAAGAGCCCCAAGTTGGTTTCAAGAAAAGTCCAGCTGTCATTGCAACTCGTATAAGTTTGTATAAATGCTTTATTAAACTTGTGCGTGTGATAAATTGCAACTTGCATGGCCATAAGCTTTTCAAAAGCAAAAATGGTTAATCACTTAATCATTAATTTGCCATAGAGTCTTTGTATATATTATCTATGGACTTATTGTGTGACATGTTACCCTTATTGTGTGACATATATAGTAATAATTTTTTTTAAATATATGTGGCTTAGGCTAATATAGCAAAATAAGACTTAACTATATAGTAATTATCTATGGCCGAAATTAAAGCAAGATCTGAAGTGGAAAGGAATAGGGCCAAAAAGTACTTTAGCTGCCATACATGCACAATAGTTAGCCAAGTCAGCTAACCCAGGTCCCAGCTGATTGATTTATTGGCTGACCAAGGTAAGTCACAAAATTGGTAGTGCAAGTCACAAAATTAGTGATGTAAGTTGCAAAATCAGCAATATAAGCCACAAAATTGGCAATGTAAGTTGCAAAAGTGGCAATCTAAATTACAAATTAGGGAGGTAAGTCATAAAATCAGCAATGTAAATTGCAAAATTGCCAATTTAATTGGGGAGGTAGATTATAAAATTATTAAAAATTAAGAAGGTAATTTGCAAAATCAAAGGGAAGTAAATAACTAAGTTGCACTAGCCAACTCAATTTTCCAAGTTGCACATGTATGCCATAGTGCAAAATGGGGGTTTACGCCGGAAATTTCCACATACACTTGCTGCAAACAAGGGTTTGGCATACACTATTGAGAAATTGGTGTACAAATTTTCAGACCTTCAATTTTAGTGTCAGCAAAGTTTGCGGGACTTGAGCGTATATTTTTGGATTTTTGGCATACCAAAATTGGATTATTAGCATTTTTAATTTTTGTGTTTTTCCCTCCAGCGTACACCGACAACCATCTGCAATATGGCATGTATGTTAGCTGCAGAGCTGAAAGTATTCAATTTAAGAAAACTGATATTATCAGCATAAATGGCTAAATCACCTTTAATTCCTGGGCTTATATATATAAAGTCCAAGTGTCATACCATGACAAAATAGAGCAAAAGGGAAAATCTATTTAAAATCAACATATAGAAATATTTTTGGTACAAATAGTTCCTATGCCCTGTCTTTGGCCAATTCCTATGGTATATAATATAGCTCTATCCCTATGGCAAAGTGTATATTTTTCTAAGCTTTTAAGTAATAATTTACATAACCTAAGCCAATGATAACTTCCCATCATTGGTTTGGTTTTGTTATACATATTTTTTGTTTTTTATTTTTGTTAAAAAGTTTAAATCATGGGTCAAAATATTTCATTGAGCAAAACTAGAATTCAGCCTAACTATTGTATTTATTAGAATGCATTTCAAATTAAAGTGATTAAAAAATGACTGGAATGATTTTAGCTTATATTTAACTCCTTATTTAATGGCATGTTGGTAGGACTAGGCCTTTATTGATATAAAGTTTTTCTGCAGCTTTTCAGTGAAATTCTATTTATCTTGCATAATTCATTGTCTTTATAAATTTGCTATGGGTATAAGTGGATACCAATAAATTTGGAAATAGCTTTTATGGATATAAATTCTAGGCTAAAAAAAGAAACAAGGACTAGCATAATTTTAAATAGTCCTGAAAATAAAGTAGTTCTTGAAAAGAATAAAATGTATGAACTTAAAACAAAGTTAGATTTTTTAGTATATATATATATACTAAAAAAAAAATATATATATATTTGTCCTATTATAAATATCATTTATTGCCCTTTGTATAATCCATGGCAATATTTACATGGACCCATTGAATATTAATTTACTAACTAATAATCTTTAATCAATGCCTTTTTAACCAACCTAATTTATAAACCATCTATCTGCATTAGCTACTATATATTTCTATGCTAGTAATATACAGTAGCCTATTAATTAGGCCTTTAATGTCCTATGTACAGTTGTGTGCAACTTTAGTTTTTTGTATAAAATTTTTGACTTGTGCATTAAAATTTAGTTAATCTGCAAGTTTTAGGAATATAATATATATGAAAAGTTTAATACTTAAAAGCATAGTAGCTAGGTCATCTACCTTATGACCAGGAGGTCATAGGTTTAAGTCCCAGCTCTAGGAGACAAATTTTTATCTTGAACAAGGCTTTTAATCTTATTGCTTTAGTCCAATTAGTTATCATATTTTATATACAATAATATAATTAGCTACATTTTATTAAAGACTCAGAATGCAATAGTATTTGTTTTATTTATTTATTTACTTATTTTGCATATCTTGGCTTATATCCATATTAGTTTATGGCTAAGAATCTTGTATTTCTGTGGAAGGCCTAGTTCATAATAATATTACTTTATAAAAATTCAAATTCGGGCTTAATTTTGTTTATCTGTACTGTAATAATGTAGCTTTATTTTCCTAATTTTTGTTTTACTGTTCTGTAATAATACTGTATTATAGGTACAATAATATTAGTATATTGTAGTGAATATAACAAAACTTAAGGCAAAGTACTATAAATACACGCAAGTTAGCTGTTGATCAGGCAAGAGGTTTTAGCCCTTAATAAAAGAGCTTTACAAACAAAACCTATCTAGTGTTTTGGCAAGTAAAAGCCTTAGTTATTTGAGCAGAGGCTCAAGGAGTAAGTCTTGGAAGCATTTGCAAATTTGTTCTCAGTTTGATTCTCAGATTGATACTCAGATTGATACTCAGATTGATACTCAGATCCCGCACATTAGGTGCATAAAGTAGGAGTGAAAAGACGAGTGATAGTAGAGTGAAGCTAGAGTGAAAGGCCGTGACCCTCTGATCCACAGTACGCCTTCAGGCTGGAGATCAGTGCTTGCCGCTCGGCACTGTGAAATGCTACCATATACATGCTAGTAGTATAGTTTATATAAAGTAATATTATAGGGAAAGTATTTTTAGGGAAGAACGCTAAATTGACATAAGCAAAGAAGGAGCCCTACAACATCTATTATATATTGGCCTTTTGCATACACTCTATTAGGCATAAATTAAAGTTACTTAACATTAGAAATTTATTAGCATCTATTTAGTAATCTAATCAGGCTTTGTAGTGGTAAATAAACATAATTTTAATAATTAGGCATAGACTTAGCACTTTTACTAATAACAAGTAAGTTATTTAACTCTTAAAATTAGTTAATAGTTAGTATTATATAAATAAATAAAAATATTTTTTGTACAACTATTCATTTCAATTTGTATGCTATCAGAAAAATCACAAATTAGGCTCCTACTAAGTAGCAAACTAGTTTTTCTTGAACTTAATTATTCATTTCATCAATATATTGGTTTTTAATTATTCTTTTGACTAAAGTACTTCTTAATACTATATTGAAAAAGATATTTTTTTGCTCCTTAAATTATTTCAACTATCTGCATTTACATGATTTCTGCTTTAAAATATAATAGATTTTTTGCTGGAGATGTAACCATGAATCAATTTATAACTATATTAGTTGGAAGATAATAAAATATTATTGCAATTGTATTTTCACAAAACTCATGCATTAGATGTATTTTGTGCAAGTGTAAGTTTTGTACATAATAAAAACCATTGAGAAACTAAATAATTAAAAAAAACAACTTTTTATTATAGGTTGCTCAGTATAGTCTCGTTTAGTATTATTTTAAGTTAAATGTATTGGCTAATCAAGTTAAAATTATCTTCTTTTTTGCCTGCCATTGGGTGTTGATGCTTGATACCTTGTATAATACTGCTTGTTTCTTCATTCCTGCTACTCCTTCCAGAAAAAATCGCATCTTTAACAAGCAAAACAGACAATAATTAGTTGTCATTCATCACAAGCAATTGATTTTAAGTAGCCTTTTTACAGAGACACATCAGCAACTATGGTGCTAGCTGAGCTTGGTAGGAAAATTACAACAGCACTGCGCTCGCTTAGCAGTGCAACTGTTATTAATGAAGAGGTGCTCAATTCAATGCTGAAAGAGGTTTGCATGGCGCTGATGGAGTCCGACGTCAATGTACGCTTAGTGAAGCGGCTACGTGAGAATGTGCGCAGCGTAATTGATTTCAATGAGATGGCCGGCGGCCTCAATAAGCGGCGCATGATCCAGAGGGCAGTGTTCCAGGTGAGAGTTGGTAGCCTTCCCAGTAGGTATTGCTGGTGTTTTGGCGATCTCAAAGACAGGCTAAAGAGTGTGCAGCGATTCACAATACAGGATAGAGGGTGTGCAGCGATTCACAATACAGGATAGAGGGCGTGCAGTGATCCACAATGTAGGATAGAGGGTGTGCAGCGATTCACAATACAGGATAGAGGGTGTGCAGCGATTCATAATGTAGGATAGAGGGTGTGCAGCGATTCACAATGTAGGATAGAGGGTGTGCAGCGATTCACAATATAGGATAGAGGGTGTGCAGCGATTCACAATATAGGATAGAGGGTGTGCAGCGATTTACAATGTAGGATAGAGGGTGTGCAGCGATTTACAATGTAGGATAGAGGGTGTGCAGCGATTCACAATACAGGATAGAGGGTGTGCAGCGATTCACAATACAGGATAGAGGGCGTGCAGTGATCCACAATGTAGGATAGAGGGTGTGCAGCGATTTACAATGTAGGATAGAGGGTGTGCAGCGATTCACAATACAGGATAGAGGGCGTGCAGTGATCCACAATGTAGGATAGAGGGTGTGCAGCGATTCACAATACAGGATAGAGGGTGTGCAGCGATTCACAATATAGGATAGAGGGCGTGCAGCGATTAACAATACAGGATAGAGGGTGTGCAGCGATTCACAATACAGGATAGAGGGTGTGCAGCGATTCACAATACAGGATAGAGGGCGTGCAGTGATCCACAATGTAGGATAGAGGGTGTGCAGCGATTCACAATACAGGATAGAGGGTGTGCAGCGATTCACAATACAGGATAGAGGGCGTGCAGTGATCCACAATGTAGGATAGAGGGTGTGCAGCGATTCACAATACAGGATAGAGGGTGTGCAGCGATTCATAATGTAGGATAGAGGGTGTGCAGCGATTCACAATACAGGATAGAGGGTGTGCAGCGATTCACAATACAGGATAGAGGGTGTGCAGCGATTCACAATACAGGATAGAGGGCGTGCAGCGATTAACAATACAGGATAGAGGGTGTGCAGCGATTCACAATATAGGATAGAGGGTGTGCAGCGACTGACAATAGGATAGAGGGTGTGCAGCGATTTACAATGTAGAATAGAGGGTGTGCAGCGATTCTCAATATAGGATAGAGGGTGTACAGCGATTTACAATGTAGAATAGAGGGTGTGCAGCGATTCACAATATAGGATAGAGGGTGTGCAGCGATTCACAATACAGGATAGAGGGCGTGCAGCGATTCACAATACAGGATAGAGGGTGTGCAGCGATTCACAATATAGGATAGAGGGTGTGCAGCGACTGACAATAGGATAGAGGGTGTACAGCGATTTACAATGTAGAATAGAGGGTGTGCAGCGATTCACAATATAGAATAGAGGGTGTACAGCGACTGACAATAGGATAGAGGGTGTGCAGCGATTTACAATGTAGAATAGAGGGTGTGCAGCGATTCTCAATATAGGATAGAGGGTGTGCAGCGATTCACAATGTAGAATAGAGGGTGTGCAGCGATTCACAATATAGGATAGAGGGCGTGCAGCGATTCACAATATAGGATAGAGGGCGTGCAGCGATTCACAATATAGGATAGAGGGTGTGCAGCGATTTACAATGTAGAATAGAGGGTGTGCAGCGATTCACAATATAGGATAGAGGGCGTGCAGCGATTAACAATACAGGATAGAGGGTGTGCAGCGATTCACAATATAGGATAGAGGGTGTGCAGCGACTGACAATAGGATAGAGGGTGTGCAGCGATTTACAATGTAGAATAGAGGGTGTGCAGCGATTCACAATGTAGAATAGAGGGTGTGCAGCGATTCACAATGTAGAATAGAGGGTGTGCAGCGATTCACAATATAGGATAGAGGGCGTGCAGCGATTCTCAATATAGGATAGAGGGTGTGCAGCGATTTACAATGTAGAATAGAGGGTGTGCAGCGATTCACAATACAGGATAGAGGGCGTGCAGCGATTCACAATATAGGATAGAGGGCGTGCAGCGATTCACAATATAGGATAGAGGGCGTGCAGCGATTCACAAGACAGGCTGACAGGTTTAAACTTATTGTCAATACAGGCACGGTAGTGTTGACCATCATTTAAAAGGCACCAACCCTGTGTAACATAACTCAAATGCCCTCCAGGAGCTCATCAAGCTGGTTGACTCCGGCGTGAAGGCCTGGCAGCCCGTGAAGGGCCAGGCGAACATCATCATGTTTGTCGGTCTGCAAGGCTCCGGCAAGACCACAACGGTCACCAAGTTGGCTCATTACTATCAGCGCAAGAACTGGAAGACCTGCATGATCTGCGCGGACACATTTCGTGCCGGAGCCTACGACCAGTTCAAGCAGAATGCCACCAAGGCGCGGATCCCATTCTACGGCTCCTACACCGAGACTGATCCCGTTGTCATCGCCAGTGAGGGCGTTGAAAAGTTCAAGGAGGACGGATTTGAGATTATTATTGTGGACACGTCCGGCAGGCACAAACAGGAGGACTCGCTGTTTGAGGAGATGCTTCAGGTTTGTTGCTTACTTGGTATGGCTTGGCCTGGTCTTCATCAAGAATGTGCTTCTCCAAGTATCTACCGTCATTAAATTGTAAAGTTTAATGATGATAGTTTACTGACAGTTTAGATTTTGGACCGTTCAGATTATCAATCAGGGTGACAGTTCAGATTATCAATCAGAGTGATAGTTCAGATTATCAATCACAGGGACAGTTCAGATTATCAATCACAGTGATAGTTCAGATTATCAATCAGAGTGGCAGTTCAGATTATCAATCACAGTGATAGTTCAGATTATCAATCAGAGTGGCAGTTCAGATTATCAATCGGAGTGACAGCTCAGATTATCAATCAGAGTGACAGTTCAGATTATCAATCGGAGTGACAGCTCAGATTATCAATCAGAGTGACAGTTCAGATTATCAATCGGAGTGACAGCTCAGATTATCAATCACAGTGATAGTTCAGATTATCAATCAAAGTGACAGTTCAGATTATCAATCAAAGTGACAGTTCAGATTATTATCAATCCGAGTGACAGCTCAGATTATCAATCAAAGTGACAGTTCAGATTATCAATCCGAGTGACAGCTCATATTATTATCAATCCGAGTGACAGCTCAGATTATCAATCATAGTGACAGTTAAGATTATAAATCAGAGTGACAGTTCATATTATCAATCCGAGTGACAGCTCATATTATCAGTCAGAGTGACAGCTCAGATTATTAATCAGAGTGACAGTTCAGATTATCAATAAGAAAGACAGTTCAGATTATCAATCTGAATCATCGCGCGCATAAAAGGTTATCGATCAGTTTTTTTTTAAATAAAAAACCCATGCTAAGTGACGTTTGCTTTCATAGTCAGTTTGAGCTTCTTGATGATAATGAGTTAGGGTGTGATGTTAGGCTATCAATCAATTATGAGGGCTGTGATGATAGACTCCACGCAGCGGTCAAAGAAGGTCACTACTTAATTCTAATGCCTAGGATCTCTCACGCTTTCACGCGTTTCAGGTGTCAAACGCCATCAGTCCTGACAACATCATCTTCGTGATGGACGCCACAATCGGTCAGGCCTGCGAGGCTCAAGCCCTGGCCTTCAAGCAGAAGGTGGACGTCGGCGCCGTGATCATCACCAAGCTGGACAGCCACGCCAAAGGCGGCGGCGCTCTCAGCGCGGTTGCGGCCACCAAATCGCCAATCATATTCATTGGCACAGGCGAGCACATTGACGACTTTGAGCCGTTTAAAGTGCAGCCGTTTGTACAGAAGCTGCTGGGCATGGGTGATCTGGCGGGACTGATTGACAAGGTGCGCTCGATTCGGTGTGGTGAACTCGAAGCTCTCAGCAAATCCTGTATTAACTATGTCATATAGCAATCCTTAGAACAGGTTATTCACGAACTCCTAGAACACGTCATTCACGAACTTCTAGAACAGGTCATTCACCAACCCCTAGAACAGGTTATTCACGAACTCCTAGAACAGGTCATTCACCAACCCCTTGAACAGGTCATTCACCAACCCCTAGAACGGGTCATTCACCAACCCCTAGAACAGGTCATTCACCAACCCCTAGAGCAAGTCATTCACCAGCCCCTTGAGCAGGTCATTCACCAGCCCCTTAAACAGGTCATTCACCAACCCCTAGAACAGGTCATTCACCAACCCCTTGAACAGGTCATCACCAACCCCTTGAACAGGTCATCACCAACCCCTAGAACAGGTCATTCACCAGCCCCTTGAACAGGTCATCACCAACCCCTAGAACAGGTCATTCACCAGCCCCTTGAATAGGTCATTCACCAGCCCCTTGAACAGGTCATTCACCAGCCCCTTGAACAGGTCATTCACCAACCCCTTCTCACAAGGGCAGCCCTTCTCACAACCCCGGAAAAATTTTCGTATACGAGCGTAAATATCTTCGAACCGCCTTTTTTAACGATTATCCGAACCGAATATCGAATATGAAGGATCTCCCTTCTACCGAACTTTGAAAATGTTTTTTCGCAGGTTAGCGAACTAAAGCTGGACGACAACGAAGAACTGATGAAGAAGTTTAAACAGGGCGATTTCACTCTGCGCGACATGTACGAGCAGTTCACTAACATAATGAAGCTGGGCCCGTTCTCCCAGATTTTGTCCTCCATTCCTGGCTTCAGCCAGGACTTCATGACTAAGGGCACTGAACAGGTGCGATATAGGCGGCTTGTTAAACTTCTGTTTGCTTCTAGTATTTTTGCTTGATCAGTAGGTCAGGTGTCTAGTGGCGTCTCAGATCTATTAAACGCATCTAGTCTCTATATTCATATCTAGAGCTGCATCTTATCTCCCGAATGCCGTGTCTGGAGCTGCATCTAATCTCCAGATTCTTAAATCTATAGATACATCTAATCTCCAGATTTTCATGTCTAGAGAAACGTCTTATGTCCTGATTTTCATATCTAGAGATACATCTAATCTCAATGTTGACACATCAAGAGCTGCGTCAAATCTTCATGTTTTCATATATCGAGCTGGATCTAATCTTCAGACTCATATCTAGAGCTGAAAATTGTCTCTAGATTCTAATAAATCTAGAGCTACATCTAATGTCCAGAATTTTATGCCTAAAGCTAAATCTACTCTCTTAATTGTCATATCTAGAGCTAAATCTACTCTCTAGATTGTCATATCTAGAGCTAAATCTACTCTCTAGATTGTCATATCTAGAGCTAAATCTACTCTCTAGATTGTCATATCTAGAGCTAAATCTACTCTCTAGATTGTCATATCTAGAGCTAAATCTACTCTCTAGATTGTCATATCTAGAGCTACATCTACTCTAGATTGTCGTATCTTCTTCTAGAGCTAAATCTACTCTCTAGCTTGAATACCTAAAAGTGCATCTCCATAGTTATAGTCTGCAGACACGATGAGAAACCCTTCCCCCTCTAACGCCGCAGGAGAGCAAAAACCGACTGAAGCGCCTTATGACCATCATGGACAGCATGTCTGACCAGGAGCTGGACTCGCACGAAGGCAACCGGTTGTTCACCCGTTGTCCCGGCCGGATCAACCGGGTCGCCAGGGGTGCGGGCGTGTCGCATCGCGAGGTGCAGGAGCTGCTAACTCAGTACACCAAATTTGCCCAAATGGTACGCAAAGTCGGCGGCATCAAAGGCCTATTCAGGCCTGGCGGCGACATGAGCAAGAACGTGAATCCGTCCCAGATGGCCAAGCTCAACCAGCAGATGGCCAGGATGATGGATCCCCGAGTGCTGCATCAGATGGGTGGCATGGCGGGCCTGCAGAACATGATGCGCCAGGTGCAACAGGCTGGCAAAGGCGGCCCAGCTGGCTCAGGTGGCCTGTTTAACCTCATGGACCAGTGAGAGGGACAGGGACTGCCTTTGGCTGTAAAGTCTGTTGCCAATGTAAACTGTTTGGGAGTTTGGGAATAGCTGACATTTCTCTTGGTCTTGGTGGTGGAAGGGCTATTTTTTCCCCAAAAAATTTTAAGCCTGTGTAAAATGCTTTAATTAATGTTGTTCTCTTAAATATTCTACTATCTTATCAATCATACGGTCATTTTTTGTTCTCATATTAAATGATACTGCTCATTACAAGCATGCACTACTGTCAGTAACTGTTATGCAAATGACGATTTTATAATCTTCATTTGAAATTATCATTCAGAGTCTGCTTTCTTAAATATTTATCTGCATTATAAACGTTTGACTAAAATACAGGTTTTCACGACCAAGGAATGCCTTCGTTATGTACTTTTGCTGTTCCATCACACACATGCCTCCGCAGAAATTGTACTTTAGTGTTTGTTCTCGCTACGCCCCAGATATGTTTTTTTCATTAATATTTAAATATAAATTATACTTTTTGTTTGTGTTCCTTGTTCTAATTATAAATGTAACTGTCGTATATCAAAGTTTTTATTTCGTTATAATTCCGGTTTGTTTTTTCCCCATTTTAATAAAATCTCCCACTAATTGGTGCGCCATGGTTGCGAAGCTCAGGGGTAACGTCAGCTTCCATTGGGTTGGAAACAGCCGCGCCTCTGGTAATTCTGATCGGTCCTTGATACCCTTATGATCCTTCAGTGGGTCATTGATACCCTTATGATCCTTCAGTGGGTCATTGATACCCTTATGATCCTTCAGTGGGTCATTGATACCCTTATGATCCTTCAGTGGGTCATTGATACCCTTATGATCCTTCAGTGGGTCATTGATACCCTTATGATCCTTCAGTGGGTCATTGATACCCTTATGATCCTTCAGTGGGTCATTGATACCCTTATGATCCTTCAGTGGGTCATTGATACCCTTATGATCCTTCAGTGGGTCATTGATACCCTTATGATCCTTCAGTGGGTCATTGATACCCTTATGATCCTTCAGTGGGTCATTGATCCCCTTATGATCCTTCAGTGGGTCATTGATACCCTTATGATCCTTCAGTGGGCCATTGATACCCTTATGATCCTTCAGTGGGTCATTGATACCCTTATGATCCTTCAGTGGGTCATTGATACCCTTATGATCCTTCAGTGGGTCATTGATCCCCTTATGATCCTTCAGTGGGTCATTGATACCCTTATGATCCTTCAGTGGGCCATTGATACCCTTATGATCCTTCAGTGGGTCATTGATACCCTTCTGATCCTTCAGTGGGTCATTGATACCCTTATGATCCTTCAGTAGGTCATTGATACCCTTATGATCCTTCAGTGGGTCATTATCACGATTTAAAATCTTCTCATTCGTGTCCATCCTTTGTTGCTATCCTAGAATTATGAATAATGTATTTGGCACCGCCGCACTAGACATTTTTATGTTACTCACACCGAAAAAAATTGTTTCGTTTTCTTGTCATTTTGGATTTTTTCTTTCCAATAGTCCCGCTTATGTTCGATTTTATTCATTGCTCCGTATTTGCTGCAATGTTAATAGCAATTGATTCTTTCAAATTTGTTTCTCGGCGGTCTCTGTCCCTCGCTCTCAACTGTTAGCTAGTAGAGAAGAAAATTGTTCTTGATGTGCTTGGGTACGGAATTTGTCTTTGCTTTATATTTTTTTGCCTGTGCCTGGTCCGGGCCTGAACTGACTAAATAAAAATTTGCTCTGAAAGTTGCTGTAAAAGAAAAGAAATGCTGGCTGGAAAAGTTAATAAATTTCGAACTGAAGTGAATTTATTGTGGCTAGCGTTAATATTTTTTTACGTAATGAATTTTGCCAAGAAAATCAAGTTTCGCAACTTGTAGTAAAGACTAAAAAATGCTAAACCTAAATTTAAGCCTAGAATTCAGCAAGAATAAAATTCCCAAAGCCTTAACAAATTCATAGAAACAAGAAATTAAACATGGCGAAATAAATTACATAAACACTAAATTCACATTAACAGTACTTAATGAAATCAGTAATTCGTCACTTTATACGAGCGTATTGATGTGAAAATTTTTGCCCTAGTTCAATTTCACGGAATTTTTAGCACCTGAAGGCTGAGTTTCGCGTCAGAGATTTGAATAAATTCGAAGGCAAAATTTACTTATTTGTTTGAATGTGGTCAACACGCAGAAGACCGCCGTGCTCTGCGTGCCGAACGACATCGAGAATGCTATCTTCTGCCGAAGCGCTGACGGCCAGGCGACGGAACTTCCGCCCTGTCAGCAGTTCATCTACCTCAGCGGTCTGGTCCCGGACGTTCGCGAAGGCCTGCGGCGTCGCCGAAGCCCTGCCAGACTGTCAGGGAGTAGGCGCTGTTTCGCGCGGTGTTTGAGACCGTCATGCTCTTCAACGCCAAGACCTATAAGTTGATGGACTCGCTCGAGCAACAAGTCGCCGCGGCGCACGCTTGCCTGCTGCACACCGCCTATCAGCTACGAGCGGGTGTTTAACCACGGACAACTTGAGTAGCTTCAGCGTAACATCAAGTGGTCCTTGTGTCCAACGTGGCCGTCTATCGCAGCGTCAACCTGGACCGTCCAAGCGAAATTTTGTCGTCGGTGATTCCAGCTGAGAGGCTGGCCATTCCATCCACACAGAGTCGTACTGCCCTTAGCCGGTGCAGGAGGTGCTGCTGCTTACGCTGCTTGCACAAAAATTGCAATGAAAAATCCGTAAAGTTTAACAGTAAATATAGTCCCTGGAACGAATCTTATCTATTTTTGCATATAATTTGTACGTGTCACTTACAAGGGCCTTCTAGTAGTCCTTAGATATAATATGTTTGTTCGAAAATAATTCTATAATAGTATTAAACGTTATATGCGCACATGTAATCCGGCGCATTTAATACTTGTACAAAATTTTAATAAAAGAGAAAGTCGGCTATTTAACAGGTCTGTTGAAGTTTCCTTAAATAATTTTTATCCTGAAATCGGGCCCTAATACAATTCTTCATCGCATGTCTGGTAAAATAGGTAAACAGCGCAAGCTATTACGTTAGTCAACGCATTTAGTGTTTAACTTTTAAAAATTAAAATTAAAATTTAAAGCTTTATTTCTAAGAAAAACTGGAGCAAAAGAATCTAAAAAAAACTGATGAAATCAATAAACAGTGTGTCTCTTTATTTCTCTTGTTAAAAAACGTAATTATAAATAGATCACAATTGTCAACTTTGTAATCAAATTTGTAGGCCTATACATTGTGCTCATAAATTCCAAGCACCAATTGTATCTGAAAGTAAATCACATTCTTCTATTAAATGACATACAGAGCATCCTATTTGGTGGAAAAGCTGGGTTTGAAACTATGAATTGAAAAAATAAGCACCCGAAATTTATGAAGATTTTAAATGTCTAAATTTATATAAAAACTATTTTATAAAATGACCTATTTTAGGCTAAAAATAGTCTAATCTAATTTTTTTCAGTTGCAGAAGTGAAGCATAATGTTATAGATCAAATGCTTTTTCTTAGATAATAATTTACCAAAAATTTACTAATTAAGTCAAGAACATTCTAATCCACCTGATATGATAGAATTAAATAGTAAATCTCCCGTGTAATTAATTAAATTAATCAAGTCAATTGTTTACCCACTTGGCCTATTTACCTATTAGTCAATATTTATATAACTTAATTGTCTCTTAATATATTTTTATTGTTGTCTTAGTTTTTATACAAAGTGACTCAGTCTTACTCTGTGTCTTATCTTAGTGTTTCTTTCTTAGTTGATATCTTAATTTTAAATGTAACTTTTTTTTCTAAAATATTTAATAGTAGATTATTGTTAGGCCTATCTTTCAAAGAATATTGATATTTTCTAACTGGCTTGGAAATATTGCCTATCAACTTATTAAATAAGTAAGTTTGATTCTGGATTTTAGATTCCAAGTTAAAATTAATTTTTTAAAGTTGGTCAATATATTTGGTTGATAGCAGGACCCATATATAATTAATAGTTATCAATGGCAATTACCTAATTAGTGAAATGTTCATATTTTGTTTTATTTAGATGATTGTAATAAAGAATGAAGAATTTTGTAGTTAATTCATTAATATAACTCATAGATTACCAGATTTAAATGTTCATTCTCTTCATAATAGCTTGCTATTATTAAGACTAAGATTAAGAATAAAGCCAAGACTAAACTATAGAATTTTGAGGACAAAACTAAGCTAAAGGATATAATAAATTAGGGTTGAGACCTATTAATTTTTTAAAAAATCTTTTTAATGCAAAATTTGTTATAGTTTTTAAAGTCTATATTGCCACTTGGCTCTTGACTGTCAATCATGCTTCTATTAGATCCAGTTTAGTAATTAGCATGTGGCACAATGTCCCAAATTCAATGTTGATAAAAAATGGGCCTTCTCTTTGTTTATTTGACCAGGTTAAAGCTTATTAAGAAATAAGTCTTAAACCTGGGATTAGACTTGAATCATAATGGTTATAATAAAAGTGCTTTTGAACCTATGTATAGTGCATATTGATTAATGTGTATGTTAATCATCCCTTTATAATTTAATTTGGTATTCAATTTTTTGCTATTATCTTAAGAACAAGTTAAAACTGATGTGTTTCAGACTGATGCTAAACCTCTTGTCAATTTAATTAATAATGACAGAATCCTCCAAGCAAGCTTCCCCCGATAAGTTGTTAGAAGCAGCTAAGCTCAAACGGAGACAAGAAGCCATTGCTGCTATTTGCAGCGAGTCGGAGTGTCGGAAAAAACGCGCCGAAATCTGTGGAGTGTCCGGTTGGACTCGGCCGCAACTGACTGTTAATCAGAACTTCTTTAGGCGCACTCTGCACTCTGTCATTGTTTCGAGAAGTCGAAATCGCGAAGTACAAGTTAGGACTGATGCGACATCAAATTCTAAGCAGACAACAGATGAAAGATCGTACGTTAGACAATCTAGTAAATCCTGCAAGATGGCTACGGAAAAGCATGCAAAGAAGCGTAGCAGTGCTGAATCTACTCGAGAGCTCTCTGACAGCAAACGTTTAAGATCGCCACCTAATGAGCTTGAATCAGTGTCAACCAGGCATCACCCATCAACTAAGCCAGTGCGTAAAGTAACTCAGCATAAACATTCAACCCACTAATGTTTATTTTCCATTGCTATTTAGATCTGGTTTCAATTCATATTCAATAAAATTGCAGGCAGCATTTACGTCGCAAAGTGTAAACATTTTTTACATTCAGCATGCAGAAAAGACTTTTGTTGCATTATTTTAAGACTCAAAACTGGTAATTTTGTCACTACTACTGTCAGTAGTATCATTAAAGTGTCTAATATTTCAAAATAGTCCGGGTGAAATAGGACTTCTTACCCACATGTAAGCTCGTATTTACTTGATTGCTATGGTAGGTTGCATTGGTCTAGGTTGGAGTTGAGACTGGATCGCTCTCTGAGAGATTTGACGTGACTCGAGTTAAACAAGTATTTGCTTTGTAGCATCCTAATGGTTTTGGCTGATTTTCTATACGAAATTTAATTCATGAACTGTCTCGAATAAACATTAAAAAATGTTCCAGAAGTCGGAAGTAATTGAGTTATTCCTATTAGGTGTTGTATTGCGTGAGATTGTTTCGGCTGCGTGGGATTTTTATCTAGTAAGATTCCTGCTGATTTATCTCCCACGAACACGACTGACTAAGAATTTAACTAACTGATTTATCCCTTGAACCCAGCATAAATAAAGTCAGAATCCTAAATATAAAAACTCTAAATCTTCATCACAAAAATCAGAATTCTCATCAGAACAATTTTAGTGTAATTTGATAGCAAATCTCAGTTCAGACTCGTATTATATTATAATACGCTAAAACACGATTTATTATTTGTTATGTTTTCCCATGTGTAACCATGGCAACTGCATTGCATCAACTTTCAGCCTTGCCCACTAATCTAACCAATCAAAGAGAACAATGGCTTCAGCCGCGGCCGCTGCCGAGTCCGACTTTGACGACAACGACAATGATCCCGACTACGTCCCCGAAGACTCCGACTCCCCAGACATCGCCGAACTCGACGCCGGCGAGTTAGCCTCGGCGTTGGACGCTTCCAGAAGACGGCGACGAGCCAGGAAGCGAAATAAGCCAACTCATCGTCAGCACCAACACCAGCAAAATCAGCAGCATCCCGCAGCCGGGCTTCAAGAAGACGTCGACGGCTTTCTCCGCGAATTCTCCGAGGCCGGCGCGGCCAGATTCGCCGCATTCGCCAGTCTGTTCGGTCGCCGGGGCATGGCCGGGCTGTGCCGCGGTCGCGGCAGCGTGCCGGAGCTGCTGGACTTCGCCCAGTGCCTGTTCCACTTGCTGGTGCTGTACACCCAGCCTCCGCATTCCACGCTGCTGCGTATCGGCGCTCTGTACCTGATGTACGCCTACTATGTGCAGCTGGCGCCCATGGTGAGCCCGTCCCTCGCCTGTGAGGACCCCCAAGCCCAGAATCCCAGAATCCCTATTTCAAAGCTGAAAATATCTATCTTTAAAGCCTAGATTCCAAACTCAGAACTCAAAATTTCTATAACAATCTAAATCCGTATTACAAAGAATTTTTTTCATAAAACTCGAAAACCCAAATGCACTGATCCCATTTGAATATCCAATTTACCATCCCAAAACACAGAATCCCAAATTCAGGAGTCAGAAATCCAATCCCTAAAACTCAGAATCCTAAATTGAAAAGTCGGAAATCCCATCACAATAGTCGGCATCCCAAATGCAACAGTCAGAAATCCCATCACAATAGTCAGAATCCCAAATACAGCAGTCAGAAATCCCATCACAATAGTCAGAATCCCAAATACAGCAGTCAGAAATCCCATCACATTAGTCAGCATCCCAAATGCAACAGTCAGAAATCCCATCACAATAGTCAGCATCCCAAATGCAACAGAAATCCCATCACAATAGTCAGAATCCCAAATGCAAGAGTCGGCAACGCCCGACACTTAGATTGTTATCCCAGTAGGAAAAATGAAGTAAATCCCAAGCTTGCTAATCCATAAACGCGAGCCCCCGTATCAAAATAAACCCAAACCACCGGCCAGGTCAGCACTCTGATCAGGGTCAGTCTGGCCCAATGGCAGCGCCTGTCTGAGCTGCGCCAGCAACTCTGCCACGAGGGCCACTGCGACGCTCTCTATTGCCTGCGCTATCTGCAGCTGCGCCGCGCCTTCCAGCTGTGCGCCCAGCCGCTGCCCTGCTATCCGTCCGCCCCGCCGCCGCTCTGCTCAGCCGCCGAGGAGGCGCGCGTTCGCCTAGCCGGCGATCGCCTACCGTTGCGAGGCCTTCTAGGCGAGGAGCGCCTTGAAACTATGCGGGCCCTGCTCGCCCAGTACGTGGCTTTGAAGGCGCCGCTTGCCGCCGGCGCGCCGGCTCTCCGAGTTGTCGACGAACTGGCCGCCGATCGCGTTGAACGCGCCTGCGACCGGTGGGGTGGCCTGCCTAGCGATGAGGCCGCCGCAGGCGGTGCTGGTGCCGCTGGCGGCGACGTGGCGTTTTGAACTGACATGATCGACTTTTGTTGCTTTGTGTCTGTTTGTCTATCTCCACCCCATGCTTGTCTCTCACGTGTCTCATGTCTCTCATGTGTGTCTGTCTCATGTCTCTCACGTGTTTGTCTTAAGAGTCTCATATGTTTGTCTCAAGACTCTCATGTGTCTGTCTCAAGACTCACATGTGTCTGTCTCAAGACTCACATGTGTCTGTCTCAAGACTCACATGTGTCTGTCTCAAGACTCACATGTGTCTGTCTCAAGACTCTCATGTGTCTGTCTCAAGACTCTAACGTTTATCTGTCTCTTGACTCTCTCGTGTGTCTGTCTCATGTCTCTCACGTGTGTCTGTCTTATGTCTCTCTCCCGTGTGTCTGTCTCATGTCTCTCACGTGTCTGTCTCATGTCTCTCATGTGTGTCTGTCTCATTTCTCTCACGTTTGTCTGTCTCAAGACTTTCACGTGTGTCTGTCTCGTGTCTCTCATGTGTCTGTCTGATGTCTCTCGTTTGTCTGACTTATGTCTCTAACGTTTTTATCTCATGTCTCTCACGTGGTCTTATGAGTCTCACGTGTGTCTGTCTAATGTCTCTCATGTGTGCCTGTCTAATGTCTCTCTCGTGTGTCTCTCATCTCTCTCAAGTGCCTGCCTCATTTCTGTCTTAGGCTTGTGACATCCTGTCTCGTATCCATGTCTTATATGTCAGTCTTCTCTTTGTCACACATTTCTCTTCTGTCTATCTCAATCTTGTACCATGATATGCTTTTAGCTATGCTTTTATTATTGCATTTTGCATTTTAATCCAAAATTTTCTGTGTAAAGTAAATTTGGTCTTAGTGTTAGAGCGTGTATAAAGTGCAGTTGCACTTGTTTGAATATACGCGCGCACTCGCGGTTTAAAAAAAAAACAAAATGACGCATTTAAACGCCATGGACTTCTAATATGTCTTGGTTCAGCTCGACGTAGCAGTTAATGACAATTTTTTTGCCATTTCACTCTCCATCTGGGAGATTGGTTTGTTCAGGCCCTGGGGCGAAAAGTTTCACAGAACTGCTGCTTCAGTATGTGCTCAGAGATTTTTTTAGCTTAAGGGAGTTGTTTGAAAGTACATCTACCCATTTCAAAAAAAGATAAAATAGGAAAAAAGTCAATATTTATCGAAGGCGCAATTTTCCGATTGTTCAATATAAAATGTTGTTTTTCTCTTTTAGCAAAAGCTAGGCCGGGCAAAACGCCGTAGTGCTTGTGGCAATCGCAGTCTGTACTAATATTTACAACTCGATACAAATGGCAGGATGTGTGGCAGTAATGGCTGGGCGTACAGTTTGAAAATTCAGCATCCTTTGCATTAAAAATTGCATTAGGCTTGATGATGCACGAGAAAATAATGTAAAAAATATACATGCAAATATTAATCAATGAAAAAACAAACGGCAGTGCATATTCTTTCTTTCTCTGCCTATGCAATATATTCGAATATCGCCTATAACATGTGATTTATTTCCCCCTGACATGGGATCTAACTCGATCCCCTGACACGGGATCTGTCTCCCCTATTACGGGAACTATCCTCCCGGATACGGGATCTATCTCCCCTGATACGGGATCTATCCTCCCTGATACGGGATCTATCTCCCCTGATACGAGATCTATGTCCCTCTAACTCGATCCCCTGACACTGGATCTGTCTCCCCTGATACGGGATCTGTCTCCACTGACATGGGATCTAACTCGATCCCCTGACACTGGATCTGTCTCCCCTGATACGGGATCTGTCTCCACTGACATGGGATCTAACTCGATCCCCTGACACGGGATCTGTCTCCCCTATTATGGGATCTATCCCGCTGATACGGGATCTATCTCCCCTGATACGGGATCTATCTCCCCTGATACGGGATCTATCTCCCCTGATACGGGATCTATCTCCCCTGATACGGGATCTATCTCCCCTGACACTGGATCTATCTCCCCTGATACGAGATCTATCTCCCCTGATACGGGATCTATCCCCCTGATACGTGATCTATCCCCCTGACATGGGATTTAGCTCCCCTGACACGGGATCTATCCCCCTGACACGGGATCTATCGCCTAAAACATCGAACTGTAAATCTCACGAACAACGCAATATCAAGACTGCCCCGTTTGAGTCACAAAATGACTAATAAAATCAATAAAGACTGTGCAAAGCGGGCCTAGAGATGGTAAACAAAGCTCAGTAGCAGCTGTCAAAGTCAAAATCAATCAAGCGCTGCGCCTATCCCGCGTCTGCTGACGTCTCAGCGCCTTCAGCAGGAACTGCAGCACCCTGGGCTGATGGTGCCAGCACGCGGTGCTGACGGGGTCCCAGCCGATCCTGTCGGCAGTCCGAGGATTCGCTCCCATCCGCACCAGCAGCTTCACGATTGCCAGATGGCCGCATTCGCAAGCCAGCATCAGCGGCGTGGCTCCATACTCGTCGCGGATGTCGTCCAGTTGGCGTCGAATTGTCGAGTCGATCAGCTGGCGCTGAACCGAACGCAAATCGCCGCTTCGAATCGCTTTGAATAGGCGCTGAGCCCGAAGCTCGGTGTCCATAGTTGCCAGGACTAGATACTGTGTGCATCTAATTCCGCCTGTTCGACTTGCAAATATGCAGCAGATAAAATAGATGTGGGAAATAAAAAAGATGCGCTTCACTGGCCAATTAGAGTGGGGGGTTTGCTCCGAGGGGCACAGTTCAGGCTCCCCCCATACCCACACACTGCAAGCGTGGCAAACCCCCTTCAGTTGGATTGCTTGCACTATTAGTTGTCTGGTCCTTTCTGGTCCTGAACTTCTAAGAAATCTGCTTTTGCAACTTTCATAGCTTCTTTCAGGGGTTTTGTTATTTTAATTTTTGTCTGCCTTTTTGGGCGTTTGTGTCTTAGTCTCTTTTTCTCCACTCTCCGTTCCCTGTTCTTCTCATCTGTCTCTTTTCCCTGTTCTTCTCATCTGTCTCCTTTCCCTGTCCTTCTCCTTTCCCTGTCCTTCTCCTTTCCCTGTCCTTCTCCTTTCCCTGTCCTTCTCCTTTCCCTGTCCTTCTCCTTTCCCTGTTCTCCTTTCTCTCTCCCTTTCTTTCTCCTCTCCATGTCCTTCTCCTCTCCCTGTGTGTCTCCTCTCCCTGTGTGTCTCCTCTCCCTGTGTGTCTCCTCTCCCTGTGTGTCTCCTCTCCCTGTGTGTCTCCTCTCCCTGTGTGTCTCCTCTCCCTGTCCTTCTCCTCTCCATGTCCTTCTCCTCTCCCTGTGTGTCTCCTCTCCCTGTCCTTCTCCTCTCCATGTCCTTCTCCTCTCCCTGTGTGTCTCCTCTCCCTGTCCTTCTCCTCTCCATGTCCTTCTCCTCTCCCTGTCCTTCTCCTCTCCCTGTCCTCCTCTCCCTGTCCTTCTCCTCTCCATGTCCTCCTCTCCCTGTCCTTCTCCTCTCCCTGTCCTTCTCCTCTCCCTGTGTGTCTCATCTCCCTGTCCTTCTCCTCTTCCTGTCCTCCTCTCCCTGTCCTTCTCTGCCTGTCCTTCCCTCTATCCTTCTCATCTCCCTGTTTTTTCTCCAATGTCTTTGCCTTCTCAAATCTTGTTCATTCGTTTCTTTAACTTCAGTCAGTTTATTTTCCACTATCTACAGTGTTTTGATGACACAAATTAGCTAGGAAACATAAAATTTGCTACTTACTCCTACAGCTAGTTCGAAATCTGAGATCCAGTAGCTAAGTAACAGAAAAGCAGGGACGCCGGCGCAGGCAGACAGACAGACATGTACAGAGAGAATGCCTGTAATCTGATTATGGCTAGTTGAACAAGCAACACCAGCATTTCTGTTGCATGGCTTGAGAAAAAGTTGGGCGTCAATAAGTTGACTTTCCCATAGCTTTTTTCTCGGATAACTTTGTTTATCTGCTTAACATTTATGGTTTTGTATGCTGCATAAACAGTTAAATATCATGATGGGTGCACGTGCTATTGTGTTCCAATAAAACTATGTTACTTTTGTCGAAAGCAACAAACTTAGAAAACGTCTTGGAGTCACCGCTAATGCCTGTGAACTTCTTTTCAATACTGAAGTTGAGTTCGACATGTACATGTAAAGATCGGGGTGGGTGTTTCATGTACATTAGAGCATGAAGGGCTGTCTCTACCCGATCCTGATCATTCCGAGCGGTAATTTTCTATAGCTTCTACCTTTATTTTAACTAGTCAGTAGTATCAGCAGTACAATTTTACCTAATAAAATTCGCAGTTTAGAATCCATTCTAGACCATCAATTAAGTGGCTTCGATCGCCATTGATCTGTCCTATTCATGGATGACAGACTGGGTATGTTCGAGCGTATGATTTAAAGATGTAATCGGTCCGTTGGAGAAAATAATAAAAGTGCAAAACGTTTTATGCACTTTTAAAAACCGTCTTACTTGGCTGAGCCGGGTATCAGCACGCTCTTTTAGAGTGGTTTGAGGATAAAAACCGAATTTTATTTCTTAGCGTTTCTTTCTGATGGCTAATTTTATGCAAATTTATTTATCCGGGCTGCTCTGCTCCTGTCTAGCTTCTTCTTTTCGCCATCACTGCGGCCTGTGGGATAGAAAATGGAAGAACTAACAGTGACTGCGAAATGCAGTTACATACATTGCTTTTGCGACTGCAAAATGCCTACATAGATAGATAGATAGATAGATAGATAGATAGATAGATAGATAGATAGACAGATAGATAGATAGATAGATAGATAGATAGATAGATAGATAGATAGATAGATAGATAGATAGATAGACAGATAGATAGATAGATAGATAGATAGATAGATAGATAGATAGATAGATAGATAGATAGATAGATAGATAGATAGATAGATAGATAGATAGATAGATAGATAGATAGATAGATAGATAGATAGATAGATAGATAGATAGATAGATAGATAGATAGATAGATAGATAGATAGATAGATAGATAGATAGATAGATAGATAGATAGATAGATAGATAGATAGATAGATAGATAGATAGATAGATAGATAGATAGATAGATAGATAGATAGATAGATAGATAGATAGATAGATAGATAGATAGATAGATAGATAGATAGATAGATAGATAGATAGATAGATAGATAGATAGATAGATAGATAGATAGATAGATAGATAGATAGATAGATAGATAGATAGATAGATAGATAGATAGATAGATAGATAGATAGATAGATAGATAGATAGATAGATAGATAGATAGATAGATAGATAGATAGATAGATAGATAGATAGATAGATAGATAGATAGATAGATAGATAGATAGATAGATAGATAGATAGATAGATAGATAGATAGATAGATAGATAGATAGATAGATAGATAGATAGATAGATAGATAGATAGATAGATAGATAGATAGATAGATAGATAGATAGATAGATAGATAGATAGATAGATAGATAGATAGATAGATAGATAGATAGATAGATAGATAGATAGATAGATAGATAGATAGATAGATAGATAGATAGATAGATAGATAGATAGATAGATAGATAGATAGATAGATAGATAGATAGATAGATAGATAGATAGATAGATAGATAGATAGATAGATAGATAGATAGATAGATAGATAGATAGATAGATAGATAGATAGATAGATAGATAGATAGATAGATAGATAGATAGATAGATAGATAGATAGATAGATAGATAGATAGATAGATAGATAGATAGATAGATAGATAGATAGATAGATAGATAGATAGATAGATAGATAGATAGATAGATAGATAGATAGATAGATAGATAGATAGATAGATAGATAGATAGATAGATAGATAGATAGATAGATAGATAGATAGATAGATAGATAGATCAATCCAGGGGAATAGTTGTAGAATTTTGCAGCTTCTAAAGTAGATTCGCTGAAGATATTGGCAGCGTGCTGAACGCTTGTCTTTTCAAGGCTTGTCGGGTTCAAGGACCTTCCGTTCAGCTGGAAGGCAATCCGAGCTGGCTGACCAAGTTCCTGCTCGTGGAGTCTGTGCAATTCGCGAAAATCCGCTGTCTGGATTTTCTGGGGATCTGCGAAGTCCGGAAACTGAAAGACTTGACGAGAAATCCAATTGTTCAAGATGTTCTTGAAGTTATGCACAGGATCGAACAGAAGGAACAGGCGCTCACCAGAAACTGGATTTGGAATTGATGGTTGTAGCTGGCCGTTGCACAGTAGCCCCTGAAAAAGGCTCCTGTTAACTGCATTGTTGTCAACAATGCATACCACTGGCTTCAGCTTACACCTGTCTAGCAATGCGAGGCAGTCATGCAAGTGCTTCTGTAAATCGCGGGCGTTGAGATTGCTCTTTGGAATCAGAGAAATGACTTCTTGGAAGTCTCCATGCAACGACGTGATCAAAAAGGCACAGACTGTCTTAGCAAGCTCATCTGTTGCTGTGTCAGTGCCGAAGACCTTGCCAGCACTAAACTCCAAACGCTTAGACGAATAAATTTCATCTATTGCGAGAAGTACAACATCCTCAGATTCATGCAGCCCGGGGACCTTAAGCTTCAGATATTCCTCTGTTGACTTGATGTCAGGATTACTACTCAAGCCTGAAGATAACCTCTGCAGATGCCTGACACTTGGGAAGCTGACCGTGTTGGATTCTTGCAAAAACTTGTATGCGGATGGGCTATGATGCAAGTATGCAAACGCAAGCATTTCGCGCGAATACGTCAGCTTTCCCTTGTTCTTGCTCACCAGGCTTAGCTGTTCGACAATAAAGTTAAACTTGGCGAAAGCAATCTCTACATCAGAGGTGTCAGTACCTTGGTCGCTCTTGGCTTCTATTGTAGCTGACAACTCACTGATGGCTTTATTGATCGCCTCCTGAGCAAGCAACAGATGTTCTTCGTAGCCATACCGGCGATCTTCAAGACGAACACTTTTTAGCCTGGCCAAGATATTTTCCAGCTGTGAAAAAGTTTTGAGGACTCCATCAGGGACCAGATCTTCTGCAAAGACAGTTTGCTTGTCACCACCGACTGAGACTTCAACTAGTAGTTCTCGGTCAACAGTCAGCGACGTCACAATCTCAAAAGCTCCAGCAGCAGACATTCGAGCCGTAAAAAGCGTTACACTCGAATCAGATTTGTGCTTATGGAAGCACCGCAGAAACTCTGGAAATTCGAACGACTCAATTGCTTGAAGGTCAAGAATGTTATCCTTCTGCAGAAACTCCATTGCTTCTTCCTCACAACGCTGGAAATCATTTACTCGACGGCTCTCAGCAGATGCCAAAACAGTTCGTCGTTCTTCCGTGACATTCTTGCTCAAATAAGATGGAACATTTGGGAAGATGCACGGCACAGCATCCGCTGTCAGACGCCGGTTTTTTAGCGTCATTTGGGTAGCGGCAGATGGATCAACTGTTGCTGCGGACCGCTTGCGATTTCGGTTGGAATCTTGTGAGAGAGTCACAAAAAACTTACCCGGAAAATGCAGAGAACAAACCCGATAGTTGTGATCCGGATTCGTTCGCAGCTTGCACAGCTCGGCATCAGTCCAGTCTCGTGGAATTGCTGTGATCCACTTGTTCAGCAGCACCAGGTTTGTTGAAGGAGGAAACTTGTGAATGGAAATTGTCGAATCCTTCTCATACCGAGGCAAGTTGGTCACACACGCTGGGACACAGCACTTGTATCCCATGATGCAGTATACTCAGATGAGTAGCTATTCAAGTTCCGATGAAATTGAAATTGTTTATATTTTGCTTAAAGTTGCTTAGAGTTTTGCTTGGCAAAGAGTTGCAGGCAGTTGTGCTTTTGGCTGCCAAAATATCCTGCACAAGAAGATATAGGAAAGCAAGACAGAAAAACTCTGTGAGTAATCATCGTACAGTAAAGCAATCTTGATTCCCGTTTTCAAGTTCCCAAAACGAGACTAAACTTGTTGAGGAGGTGGGGAGGGGCAGAGGCAGTGTCGCTTCCTGGTGAGCGAAGCGAACAAAGAGGCTTCCCTGGTTTGAGGGTGTGACAGTTTGAGGATGTGAAAGTTTAAGGATATGACAGTTTGAGGATTTGACAGTTTGAGGATGTGATCACCTAATGTTTCTACTCCCCTACTGCCAAGCGTATATAGCAATGATTAACCTGGCGATAAATCAAGTAAACATGGGTGAGAGTTTCTTGCACTCGCTTTTTTGCTGCTAAAGAAAATTTTCTCAACCTAAAACACAGAAGGACTCGGCTAATTTGACGAGCTTTCTCTTGGGGCGGGGAGATTTTTATTGCTGCTGGCAAGCTGTAACTGACTGCTTGTAACCGAGCCCCTTGTTGAGATCGAGAGTGAGCGAGTGAAAGCGACTGTCACGGGGTAAGAGAAATGCAGAGAAAGTGAAAATTCAAGCTTGCAAGTGAAACCGAATCAATGCCAGGGCTGTGACCGGGGTGAAAATTGAGGCGAAAGTTATTGATTTCGAAGAACGATCTGCAGCAATTTGAGCCCCTGCGCTGGCTCACCAAGTCTCTGGGGGGAGCGCGTTTAGCTGGTCTGCGCAGCAGCTGCAGCCGTTCCGTTTGCGCGTAAATAACACGCGTGGAGTTGCGAAATTCCGGCTCACCTAGCTAGTCTGCGAAATGCCAAGCTGTTTGATTTTGAGCTGTTGCTTTTGCAGCGGGAGATTTTTATATTGTGCCTCAAGGTTACAGGCTTAAATTTATATTCCACTATCAACTGATTTTTTATGAGAATCGGTAAGAGCCTGGAAGAAAAACTGGGAAAAACTGGAAAATAGACTGGGTGAGACACTAGAGAATAGACTGGGTGAGACACTAGAGGGTAGACTGGGTGAGACTCTTGAGAGTAGACTAGGTGAGACACTAGAGAATAGACTGGGTGAGACACTAGAATATAGACTGGCTGAGACTCTAGAGAGTAGACTAGGTGAGACTCTTGAGAGTAGACTAGGTGAGACACTAGAGAATAGATTGGGTGAGACACTAGAGAATATACTGGGTGAGACACTAGAGAATAGACTGGGTGAGACACTAGAGAATAGACTGGGTGAGACGCTAGAGAATATAGACTGGGTGAGACACTAGAATATAGACTGGGTGAGACACTAGAGAATAGACTGGGTGAGACTCTAGAGAATAGATTTGGTGAGACTCTAGAGAATAGACTGGGTGAGACACGAGAGAATAGACTTGGTGACACACAAGAGAATATACTGGGTGAGACACTAGAGAATAGACTGGGTGAGACACTAGAGAATATACTGGGTGAGACACTAGAGAATAGACTGGGTGAGACACAAGAGAATAGACTGGGTGAGACTCTAGAGAATAGATTTGGTGAGACTCTAGAGAATAGACTTGGTGAGACACTAGAGAATAGACTGGGTGAGACTCTAGAGAATAGACTGGGTGAGACACTAGAGAATATACTGGGTGAGACACTAGAGAGTAGACTGGGTGAGACACTAGAGAATAGACTGGGTGAGACACTAGAGAATAGACAGTGTAAGACACTAGAGAATAGACTGGGTGAGACACTAGAATATAGACTGGGTGAGACACTAGAATATAGACTGGGTGAGACCCTAGAGAATAGACTGGGTGAGACACTAGAGAATAGACTGGGTGAGACTCTAGAGAATAGATTTGGTGAGACTCTAGAGAATAGACTTGGTGAGACACTAGATTCTAGGAATGTGAGATCCGGGAGATATGAGATCCGGGGAATGTGAGATTCGGGGAGTGTGAGATTCGGGGAATGTTATATTCGGGGAATGTGAGATTCGGGGAATGTGAGATTCGGGGAACGTGAGATTCGGGTAATTTGAGATTCGGGGAACATATAAGATTCTGGGTTTGCTAGATTTAGAGATTTTTTATTTTGGGGTATTTCTTAGATCTCATGAATGGAATACTTTGATTTGATGTACGAGCTACAAATTCAAGTCCCATTCATCGTGTATTTGTAAATCCTCGTTTTGCTAACCCAGATGTCGATGTACTTGCTCATGATTGTATCTGTAATGCGGCGCACCCTGCCAAAGCAAAAGGATTTGAAAGGGACGGTCCCGTGGGGTAAGGAGGAGGAAGTTCGGTGAACCTCGTCAGCATCAGCAGGCTGGTTCAGTTGCAGCCAATTACTTTATGCAAATCTTCAGCTCGAAGTGCCAGTGAGCAAGAAGGAAACTGGGAATTATAGATGCCCCGACAAACTGTCGCTGTTATTGTTGCCATGCGGGAGCTGCCCGGCTTTACCGCAGTCATCATTTCCGCTGATAGATAAGACTTCTCAATTTTGGCTGCTAACTGCGACTTGCCCCCGGTTCGGTTTCGCCGGGACAGTGGAAGGAGCCCACCAAGCCTTGCCCGAAATCCCCAAATGCTGGGGAAGCGAGAGGGTTGCGTCCAGTTTTAGGGCGTTGGAGACTGGGAGCACTCCCTCCCCTTCTCCCCATTCTCTATCGCCTGGATGTCAGCGTTCTTCGTATCCTCCCAATTGCCGCTGCTTGTACTGGGTGCAAAGCATACGTCCGGGAGGTTGCGGACAGCAGTAAGCCAACACCGAGGCGATAGGGACGGACAGACAGACAGACAGACAGACAGATAGATTTATTTGTCTACGCGGCATGGGGATTCGGTTTGGGGATACGGCATCGGGGGGAAGTGCAGACAAAGCCCGTTGCGTGCTTGGCCGGGGCTGCATGTGAAGTCGCGCCGGAAATTTGAATTATCATTTTATTAATTTGATGCTGGCCTTTTGTCGATTGGGGTCGGATGGCGAAAGAGAGCGAGAAGGAACAGAGAAATAAAGAATTTATGGTGTACTGGTAATCACATAGTTCAATTAGATATTACTCGTATTGCCATAGGCCGTCTTCTTTGTAGTTTCTGGTAGATTCTGATAGTAGTTTCTGGTAGATTCTGATAGTAGTTTCTGGTAGATTCTGATGGTAGTTTCTGGTAGATTCTGATGGTAGTTTCTGGTAGATTCTGATGGTAGTTTCTGGTAGATTCTAATAGTACTTTCTGGTAGATTCTGATAGTAGCATCTGGTAGATTCTGATGGTAGTTTCTGGTAGATTCTGATAGTAGTTTCTGGTAGATTCTGATGGTAGTTTCTGGTAGATTCTAATAGTACTTTCTGGTAGATTCTAATAGTAGTTTGTGGTAGATTCTGATGGTAGTTTCTGGTAGATTCTGATAGTAGTTTCTGGTAGATTCTGATGGTAGTTTCTGGTAGATTCTGATGGTAGTTTCTGGTAGATTCTAATAGTACTTTCTGGTAGATTCTGATAGAAGTTTCTGGTAGATTCTGATAGTAGTTTCTGGTAGATTCTGATAGAAGTTTCTGGTAGATTCTGATAGTAGTTTCTGGTAGATTCTGATAGAAGTTTCTGGTAGATTCTGATAGAAGTTTCTGGTAGATTCTAATAGTACTTTCTGGTAGATTCTGATAGTAGTTTCTGGTTTCTGATAGTAGTTTCTGGTAGATTCTGATAGAAGTTTCTGGTAGATTCTAATAGTACTTTCTGGTAGATTCTGATAGTAGTTTCTGGTAGATTCTGATGGTAGTTTCTGGTTTCTGATAGTAGTTTCTGGTCGATTCTGATGGTAGTTTCTGGTATATTTTGACACTAGTTTCTGGTAGATTCTGATAGTAGTTTCTGGTAGATTCTGATGGTAGTTTCTGGTTTCTGATAGTAGTTTCTGGTCGATTCTGATGGTAGTTTCTGGTATATTTTGACACTAGTTTCTGGTAGATTCTGATAGTAGTTTCTGGTAGATTCTGATGGTAGTTCATAGTAGATTTTAATGGTAGTTTCTGGTAGATTCTGATGGTAGTTCATGGTAGACTCTGATGGTAGTTCATAGTAGATTTTAATGGTAGTTTCTATGGATACTAGGTGATTGGCAGCTAGATAACTCATCTGCCTTTGGTGCCTAAGTTTTGAAGTTCGTCTTCTTGAGTGCGACTCAACTAGGAGTAGTTTATCATGCAGCTCATGGTGTAAACATAGTAATGTATATGTATATATATTAAATATTTTATTTACTATCGAAATTAACTTAATAATCCTAATAAAAAAACTAACGATAGCTTTGCGTCTGAATTATTGAGTCCAGTTTAAATGCGGCCGGTGGTTCCCGGACATGGGTAATTATATTAATTATGTGCAACTGGCTGGCTGCGCCTGCTACGCACAGTAGGAAAGAAAGAATCCCACAGTCAGGGAGTCAGCAGGGAAGAAGTGATGAATACATCTCCCCAGCCTCGCAGATGCGATGCAACCCTACTCCCTAACCCCCCGGCCCAGGGGGGGATAGGGCTTGGCCTTGTTCGTTTAGTCAGTAGAACTGCGAGTTAAAAATGGGAAAATAGGGGATTTTAGGGATTTGGGGGATGATCCCAGAGTCCTCGTCGGGCCTCCTCCTCCGCCTCCGCCTAAGCCAAACCCGGCGCAAGTCCACTTCCCACAAGCCCTCGACCCCGATTTCCCAATTTCCCAACTGCGCGCTGAATGCAAAGCTGGGGGGTTGAGGGGAAGGGGGAAGAAGGCAGAGAGTGCGCCCGCTTATAAAAAGGGATATTTTTCCTTCCCTGCTCCGCTTATATAGTCCCGGGCCCGCACTTGCTACAGAGCTGCCCAAAAACATATGAAAATATTCGACAAGCGCCTGGCAACACACAGAAGCACCGCCGTCACCGAGCATGGGAAACGCAATCGGACCGCGAAAGAAGCTGCCGAAGGAGGACATGCAGTTCCTCATGACTAATACGAATTTCACAAAGAAGCAGATCAAACAGTGGTATCGCGGTTTCATTGTGAGTTGTGTCGGCTTGTGAGGAGGGGACCATGTTGAACTGTTTTAATTAGCATTTCATTTCAACTTCTTTCGGAACAACATAATTGGCACCTTAGTACCCTCCTCCGCCTCATGATAATATAGGCTCTCCTTTGTTTTGCGATAGTCGTTCTACTCTCCTCTCTCTGCCCTACTCTTTCTACCCTCTTCTCTATCCTCATCTCTCTGCCTTACTCTTTCTACCCTCCTCTCTCTAACCCTCCTCTCTCTTCTCTCCTCTCTCTAACCCTCCTCTGTCTACCCTCCTCTCTCTGCCTTACTCTTTCTACCCTCCTCTCTCTAACCCTCCTCTCTCTTCTCTCCTCTCTCTATCCTCCTCTCTCTACCCTCCTCTCTCTTCTTTCCCCTCTCTAACCCTCCTCTCTCTAACCCTCATCTCTATAACCGTCCTCTCTCTACCCTCCTCTCTCTAACCCTCCTCTCTCTACCCACCTCTCTCTTCTCTCCTCTCTCTATTCTCCTCGTTCTACCCTCCTCTCTCTAACCCTCCTCTCTCTACCCTCCTCTCTCTAACCCTACTCTCTCTACCCACCTCTCTCTTCTCTCCTCTCTCTACCCTCCTCGCTCTACCCTCCTCTCTCTAACCCTCCTCTCTCTTCTCTCCCCTCTCTAACCCTCCTCTCTCAAACCCTCATCTCTATAACCGTCCTCTCTCTACCCTCCTCTCTCTAACCCTCCTCTCTCTACCCACCTCTCTCTTCTCTCCTCTCTCTACCCTACTCGCTCTACCCTCCTCTCTCTAACCCTCCTCTCTCTATCCTCCTTTCTCTACCCTCCTCTCTCTTCTCTCCCCTCTCTAACCCTCCTCTCTCTAACCCTCATCTCTATAACCGTCCTCTCTCTACCCTCCTCTCTCTACCCTCCTCTCTCTACCCTCCTCTCTCTACCCTCCTCGCTCTACCCTCCTCTCTCTACCCTCCTCTCTCTACCCACCTCTCTCTTCTCTCCTCTCTCTACCCTCCTTTCTCTACCCTCCTCTCTCTTCTCTCCTCTCTCTACCCTCCTCGCTCTACCCTCCTCTCTCTTCTCTCCTCTCTCTAACTCTCCTCGCTCTACCCTCCTCTTTCTACCCTTCTCTCTTTACCCTCCTCTCTCTACCCTCTTTCTTTCTTTAAAAAACCAAATTATCACTTCGATCTTATTAAGAAGTGTTCTATACTCGTATA
Organism: Macrostomum cliftonense; assembly: GCA_950096795.1. NCBI lineage: Eukaryota > Metazoa > Platyhelminthes > Macrostomidae > Macrostomum > Macrostomum cliftonense. The sequence continues at coordinate 1,730,798 of CATNEM010000182.1, forward strand.
ATCATCATTTATTCATTTCAATTCTTTTAATATAGGATCAGCTTTCAATATGGTGATTTAAACTTCTGAATAAGCTTTAATTTACTTGTCTATTCAACCCATGGATGTGTTTTCCTATTGAATTCGCGAGTTCCTGCCTGCCCCGGTTTAATCCTCACTGCAGCCTGCCCTCTCCCTCGCTCTATCCGCGGCTGGTGCAAGATGTCCGAGGTGAGATAAGCTACTAAAACATTGAAGCCTCGCAGTGATTGTCTTTAGAGGGATAAACCACTTTGCTTTTACTTGTTTTCTTTCCATTTTTTCCGCTCACAACGTTCCACCAATTTCCATATTCTTTTATCTCTCTTTTCTCTACTCTATTCCTTCTGTTTCCTACTCTCTATTCTCTAATTCTCAAATCTAAGCAGAATTTGGCTCCTATACTACAACGTCTCAAAGCCGCTGAACAGTTTGTCAAATATGCTTAGCTATAACGAGCTTACTGAGTTAAAGCGAGTCTAACTGAACTCAAGCGCACCTAACCCCCATACACAACTAGAATTCGCGGAGTAACAAGTGTAGACAGGGCCATGCAATCGCATAGAAGGTAATATAGGACAGAGCTAGCATTGTTTGCACTATATCGGCACTGCTTGGGAGGAGGGGGTTGTCTATTTCCTGTCAAGACAACAGCCCCACTGGCTAACTTTGCGCTTTGACTATACGGACGGAAAAGTTTTGGAAGAAAAATTAAGGATAGAGAGGGAAGAGAAACAAGAGAGAATCAGCAGGCAAAACGGGAGTGAAAATCGGCGTTCCCTAGGGATTATTCAGTCACTACACAGAGTAAATCAACCCGATTACTGCCTGACAACAGCGCATACATTTTTATTCACACGAAAAACCTGCTGGCCAACCTGGAAAATTTTTACAGTTATCGGGTTTCAGGTTGCAGGTCAGATTCCAGGTTGGTGTTGGAGCTTAGACTGCGGGTTCCGGGTCAGATTCCAGGGTGGTGTTGGAGCTTAGACTGCGGGTTCCGGGTCAGATTCCAGGGTGGTGTTGGAGCTTAGACTGCGGGTTCCGGGTCAGATTCCAGGGTGGTGTTGGAGCTTAGACTGCGGGTTCCGGGTCAGATTGCAGGTTGGTGTTAGAGCTTAGACTGCGGGTTCCGGGTCAGATTCCAGGGTGGTGTTGGAGCTTAGACTGCGGGTTCCGGGTCAGATTCCAGGGTGGTGTTGGAGCTTAGACTGCGGGTTCCGGGTCAGATTGCAGGTTGGTGTTGGAGCTTAGACTGCGGGTTCCGGGTCAGATTGCAGGTTGGTGTTGGAGCTTAGACTGCGGGTTCCGGGTCAGATTGCAGGTTGGTGTTGGAGCTTAGACTGCGGGTTCCGGGTCAGATTGCAGGTTGGTGTTGGAGCTTAGACTGCGGGTTCCGGGTCAGATTGCAGGTTGGTGTTGGAGCTTAGACTGCGGGTTCCGGGTCAGATTGCAGGTTGGTGTTGGAGCTTAGACTGCGGGTTCCGGGTCAGATTGCAGGTTGGTGTTGGAGCTTAGACTGCGGGTTCCGGGTCAGATTGCAGGTTGGTGTTGGAGCTTAGACTGCGGGTTCCGGGTCAGATTGCAGGTTGGTGTTGGAGCTTAGACTGCGGGTTCCGGGTCAGATTGCAGGTTGGTGTTGGAGCTTAGACTGCGGGTTCCGGGTTAGATTGCAGGTTGGTGTTGGAGCTTAGACTGCGGGTTCCGGGTTTCTTTGACACTAGACATCAGGCAAGAGAATTTTCTCTAGAAGAAATCTTTCAAAAAACACAGCAGAAGAAATTCCACAACTAGCTATGCACTACATTCAAAAGTGCAAAAAATGGACGCCTGGAATGTTTGCTTTCTCCGCCGCTTTCATTGATTTGCCAGCAGGCTGTCCGTCTGTCACTGTAGCTAAGGAGGAAATGCTGCGGAACCTTGGGCTGACTGGCTGACGGACTGACGGAACTGAGGCTTCTGCAGAAAAATTTGGCGGATTTTAAATCGCCTCTTTTCTCAGCAAAAAGTTTTATTGCACTTTGCTAGAAGGAGCAAAATTTTTTTTAACTTCCCATTTCGCATCTAAGAATAAATCCGGAGACGCAATCACCGCCAGAAATCCCTAATGAAATTCTTAATCCCAAAAATTTGAATGCCAAGCAAATTACAAAGCTGCATTGTTTATCCGCGAAGGATTAAGCAAAATCGAAGGTTGGGATTTTACTTTTGTCAATTGCCCAAACTTTCTAAGATTTTAGATTTTTGTGGCTTTATACATATATATATTGTAGACCTATTCACCTTAAATAAAACTCTATGCTTTTTTCAACCACTCTATCTATCTATCTATCTATCTATCTATCTATCTATCACTCCATCCCCTTATCTTTCACTCCATCCCCTTATCTATCACTCTCTCCCCTTATCTATTACTCCATCCCCTTATCTATCACTCCATCCCCTTATCTATCGCTCTATCCGTTTATCTAGCACTCCATCCCCTTATCTATCACTCTCTCCCCTTATCTATCACTCTATCCCCTTATCTATTACTCCATCCCCTTATCTATCACTCTATCCCCTTATCTGTCACTCTATCACCTTATCTATCACTCTATCCCCTTATCTATCACTCTATCACCTTATCTATCACTCTATCCCCTTATCTATTACTCCATCCCCTTATCTATCACTCTATCCCCTTATCTGTCACTCTATCACCTTATTTATCACTCTATCCCCTTATCTAGCACTCCATCCCCTTATCTATCACTCTCTCCCCTTATCTATCACTCTATCACCTTATCTATCACCCTATCCCCTTATCTATCACTCTATCCCCTTATCTGTCACTCCATCCCCTTATCTATCACTCCATCCCCTTATCTATCACTCTATCACCTTATTTATCACTCTATCCCCTTATCTAGCACTCCATCCCCTTATCTATCACTCTCTCCCCTTATCTGTCACTCTATCACCTTATCTATCACTCTATCCCCTTATCTATCACTCTATCACCTTATCTATCACTCTATCCCCTTATCTATCACTCTATCCCCTTATCTATCACTCCATCCCCTTATCTATCACTCTATCCCCTTGTCTATCACTCCATTCCGTGATCTAACACCATATCTCCTTATCTAGCAGCCAGTAGACAATTTATTGCCGTCCAGTACTACAGCACACAGTTTCTATCTGCGTTAAAAGATTTTTTAAATTCGATTTCAATTAACGCATCTGTAACCAAGACATCCAAATAACTGACTGAATTTTCAGCATAAAAATGAGAAGTATAATGGGTGGGGTCAGTGCATTAGTTACCATACAAAAAATTTGGCCTCTATAGTGTATACGAGCGCAGATATTAGAATCTGGATCTAATTTCCTGTCTTAGATACTTTAAAATCTAATATTTTTCATTTGTTTTATTTTATTAAGCATTTAATTCTCTGTCAATCCCCAGGAACTGATGAATTATGGAATTTGCTCAGCGAGAAAAAAGAGATTAATGCATCCCAAGATGGGTATTGGGTTTCCTTAGCTATCGTTTTAACCGAAACAAATCAATATCACTCCATCTTATCCGAATCAAATTTTATGGATATTATCCCATCCCATCCCATCCCATACCATCCCATCCCATCCCATACCATCCCATACCATCTTATCCCATCCCATCCCATCCCATCCCATCCCATACCATCCCATCCCATACCATCCCATCCCATCCTACTTCGTATCCCATCCAATCCTATCCTATCTAATTTCATCCATTCCATCCCATCTCATCTTATCTCATCCCATCTCATCCCATTCTATCCCATTCCATACCATCCCATTTCATTCTGTCCTATCCTATCCTATCCTTTCCCATCTGATCCTATCCCATTGCAACCCATCTTTTCCACCCTCATCCCAAACACAATTTACCACGTGGAATGCTACTTCAAATAAGCTATTAATTTCATCCTTTACAATCTTTGTTATTTTAAAATATTCATATTTAGCTACGCCTTTTCCATCCTTTTTATTCCTCTACCTTGCGTTATTTTTGTTATTTACGGGACGCACGAATCCATCGGGAAGGCACGGGCTTCTTATCTCCGTCTGAGGCTCTCAGCCAGCTGTGCTTTTGCAGCAATCTATGCGCTCGTTTGCTTCGCGGTTCTTTGCTCAGCTATTGCAGGTTAAGATGGATGAGTGTCTGGATAAACTTTCTTACAGCGGACACTTCGCTAATACTGCGGCTCACTTTATGCACTGTGATTGATGACTTAAGCGGCTCTAGTGGATGTGAAGTTCTACCATCTACTAGTAAGCCAGATATAGTTGAGACTTGCATCCCTTGTCGATGTTTCTCTTTCCTTCTCATTCCTTTCCTGCCTAAAAAATCACCTCTTGTCGCGTACTTATCAGCCCAGAGATTACAGGGATCAATTTCTGACTCATAGATAAGTACACACGATACCGGTACGTGGGTTGACTCTCACACCCATGTGTCACTTAACCCCGACTCTGTTCGTTTGACCGTTGGGTAGTGTCAACAAACTGTGCAAAAACTGAACTAAATATTTCAATGAATTCGCCACTGCACTACTGGAATGAAAAAGTTACAAGGGCGTTACGTCAATGATGCTATTTTTAGCACAATGTAAAGCCTAGACTTGTACTGTGACTATGGAATGTACACGATAGATGCTATTTAAAGAAACAATTTGTGGTCTGTGTGTACATTGGAGGCTGGATGGGAGACTGAATATCCGTAAAATATCAATATATTAGCATCGTAGCATTCAAACCAACAACTGGAACCATTGATTTCAAAGTAATTTATCCAATGATAACATCACCATTCTCGGTCCCTCCAAGGTTTTCTCAACTTCATTTCCCTTCACCCAACCCCGCAGCGCGACTGCCCCTCCGGCCAGCTGAGCAAGAAGAAATTCATTGAAGTCTATTCGGGCTTCTTCCCGGACGGTAACGCTGAAGAATTCTGCACCCACGTGTTCCGCACCTTTGACAAGGACAACTCCGGCAAAATCGATTTCAAAGAATTTTTACTGGCTATCAATATTACATCTGGCGGCAAGCCGCAAGAGAAACTGGAGTGGGCCTTCCAGATGTACGACATCGACGGAAATGGCACCATTGAGCGGAACGAGATGGTTGAGATCATCAAGGTCAGTTGTGGGGATAATTCTGGGGAGTCTTTGTTTTGTAAAGTTCACCAAAGTGAAAAGTTGAGTCTTCAAATGGTTCATAGCTTATTATCAGAACGCACTTTAAATAAATTGATCTTTAAATTCACTTCTAGATTGAACTTTAAAATGTAATTCAAATTGTCCCATCCCATCTAAAAAGCTCCAAATGAGCTCCAATTTAAGCTCCAAATTAAGATGCCTAAATTAACTTCCAAATGCACCTTAACTTGATCTTTAAATAGACTTCAAAATTACCTTCAAATGCACCTTAAAATTGACCTTCAAAACACTCAACCCTTTCAACGTTGTTGAGAATCCTCTTGAACCAGCAACTCTGGTCCGCCTGCAGGCAATCTACAGCATGCTTGGCGCCGACGAGTCCAACGTTGACATGAGCCCGGAGGCGCGGACCGAGGAGATCTTCGATAAGATGGACACCAACAAGGACGGCGTGCTGTGCCGCGACGAATTCATGAAAGGCTGCCTAGCTGACAAACAGCTCTACTCGATGCTGCTGGCCGACGAGCCCGCAGAGTGATGAGGCAGAGTCTGGGCTTTGAGACGCCGCAGCCGCAGCAAACAGCATCGACTCAGCGTTTGTTGCTAGCCACGTGCAAAGTGACTTATTTTTTTATCATTGCTTTTTTAAGGTTAGATTTTTTCGTTTTACGTAATTGCAGACTAAGTGAGATGCAGTAAAAAAATCAACTTTTTTTAAGGTTACAAAAGTGCATGGCTAGGAAGTAGGGGTTGATTTTTATGTAATTTTTTGTAAACTGAAAATTCGACCGTATAAAATGCTCACTAGCTACTTACAGAGTACGCTCGTACAACGTGCTCAGAAACTCGATTTGCAAAAAATGTGTTTTTTACTCTCGGTCATAGCCCCCCCCCCCCCAGTTACTGCAGGTCATTACTAATTTGCATGCAATCTAATTTTGTCTCGCATCATTCCTATGTGCGACTCGTGCTGTCATCTAGCAGAAACTTCACCGTCAGTTCAAGCAGCTGCTGCACAGTCCAGCCACTCAGTCAGCTCTGGCCAGTTTTTGCTGGATTAAGCAAATTAAGATTAAGGGGTAATTTCGCCGCTGCACTACTTACCAGTAGCCACTTCTTCGCCTTGCAATTCTAAAGAATCCAATGGTCTTAAGTAATTACGAGCAATGCTCTGCAATAATTATAACTGTCATAATTAAATTGACACAGACGCACACATGTACATCGAGGCAAGCAAAAATTTCATGAAAAAAACATAATTAGCTTAAACTCTACAGCTTGTCCATTCCGCCAATTAAATGCTTAATTTTGCCTGTCTGTTCTATCTATATAACTGTTATATGTGTTTTATCTGCTATTATACATACGCTATCGTTTATTTCGATGTGTGATTTCTGATCACTAACAACTAAATAGGCTACACAGTAACTCATACAAACGCAATATTATAATTTCTCAATTTACCTCTGTCTCGCCTCCCAATATACAAAATCTGCTTGCCAGCTTCGCTTTCTTTCTGATAGCAAATCGCTCTAAACATGCTACATACTACTGTTAGTAAATTTTTGTGATGCAAGCAAGTAAAACCGCATAAATATTTATTTAAATTAGTTTATTAACTATACAAGTTTCAGTGAAAGCGCTCTTTTTTCTCCCAAACAAAGAAAATAACTTTGTTTCTGGTGTAATCAATGAATAAATGTCATTTTTTTCTTCTAAAAGGGCTAGTCGTTTGGTTATTGGATCATTTTAATACGTGTGATTGACTGAATTGAGGTGAATCATATTGTTTGTTGATTGAGTGAATGCGGTGTGTGATGGAGTGAATGCAGTGTGTGATTGAGTGTATACGGTGTGTGATGGAGTGAATGCAGTGTATGACTTAGTGGATAAGGCGTGTGGTTGAGTGAATGAGGTGTGTGATTGAGTGAATACAGTGTGTGATTGAGTGAATGCGGTGTGTGATTGAGTGAATGCAGTGTATGACTTAGTGGATAAGGTGTGTGGTTGAGTGAATGAGGTGTGTGATTGAGTGAATGCAGTGTGTGATTGAGTGAATGCGGTGTGTGAGTGTATGACTTAGTGAATGTGGTGTGTGATTAAGTGAATGCGGTGTGTGATTAAGTGAATGCGGTGTGTGATTGAGTGAATGCGGTGTGTGATGGAGTGAATACAGTGTATGACTTAGTGGATAAGGTGTGTGATTGTGTGAATGCCGTGTGTGATTGAGTGAATCTGGTGTGTGATTGAGTGAATGTGGTGTGTGATTAAGTGAATGCAGTGCATAATTGATGGAATACAGCGCATGACTTAGTGAATCAGGTGTGTCAATTTAGTGAATTGAGTAAATGCAAAGTGATTGAGTGAATGCAGTGCATGAGCATGACTGAGTGAATGCGGTGTGTGATTGAGTGAATGGGGTGTGTGATGGAGTGAATACAGTGTATGACTTAGTGGATAAGGTGTGTGATTGTGTGAATGCGGTGTGTGATTAAGTGAATGAGGTGTGTGATTGAGTGAACGCGGTGTGTGATTGAGTGAATCTGGTGCATGATTGAGTGAATGTGGTGTGTGATTAAGTGAATGCAGTGCATAATTGATGGAATACAGCGCATGATTTAGTGAATCAGGTGTGTCAATTTAGTGAATTGAGTAAATGCAAAGTGATTGAGTGAATGCAGTGCATGAGCATGATTGAGTGAATGATCAGGTGTGTGATTGAGTGAATGAGGATTACCAGAAGTGTCGTCACTGGTGAATAATGCTGAAGAGAAAAAATACTTATAAGCAAAACAGTTTGCTAATAATTTGACTTCTTTCATCAAAAATATTTGTTCCTTCTAATGCCTAAAATCACACAGTAAGCTAGATTTCAGGTGCAAAAAATGTCGGAAAGTAAAAAAACAATTGCAAATGCTCGTATTTGTAAACAGTCGAGTCCTGGTGCACCTGAGCTGTACGGACGGTATTTTTTTAAAAAATCAATTGGATTTACAAGAAATTCCAACGGAATGACTTCTTAGTAGCAATTTTTGGATAAAAAATATTTCTGTTTTTGAGCTATAGAATAAAAATAAAAAACAAATTGTTGATAAATAAAGAGAAGAAATAAAAAACTGACTATTTTCTTGGGATAAATGTCAGTAAATAAAAAACTTACATGCGTTTTTTTTCACATAGAAACTTTTGTTTTCATTAAAGTTGAAAGATTTCAGACCCAAATTTTGTTGGACAGAGGGACGCTGTGGAATTAGTAAAGAATTATGAGTCTAGCTGTTCATTTTAGTCACACTAACCAACTACAGACATTGTACTCATAACTAAAAGTACATCCGGCTTCACACTAAAGTACATTAGATGTCTTGCTAGATCTTAGATGCACGCACTCGGTTGAATCCAGTAGCCGTACGGTTTAGTACTAAGTTATTTTTAACTGTCACTCAAACGCGTATTTACAAGACGCGCAGAGTACTGTACATCGCCAAAGCTGTCAATAACAATAGTGTCAAATAATTTATGATTAACAAATCAATCTGACTATGGATTGAATCAATAAGAAACAATAAAGTAAACGAAGTCACAGCTAGAAATAAAAATTTTTGATTGATGCATAGTTAGTTTAGTGATACAAATTACTTAGGATTTTCGGTTTATTGTGCGTCCACAAGGATGGTTTAGTTGATTACATTACGCAATCGGGGAGTTAATTTCTAAATAATTCAAGCAACGCGTCTTAAAGACCATCAGCTAGCTAAATTATAACGAAAATAACGAAAAAACTATTCACGACTATAACAAAAAATAATGACTTGTTTTGAAATACAGTTCCTAAAGTTTTTGAGACGCCAAAAAACATTTATACAGTTTGGGAATTAAGTCTTTGTTCTCGCTCTCTTTATTTGGTCTCTCTCAGTCGCTTGAAAAAGTCTTTGTTCGGCCGTCAGTCCAAGTCCCGTAGGAATAGCCGACAGAATCGACGCTGACGCACCTGCCAGGTGAGGAGTTCAGTGAGCGCGGAGCAGATGTTGTCAACGCATTCCACCAGCGGCCGGAACATGTAGCCCCGGCGCAGCCAGTACACAACCTGGCCAACATTGAATTTCAGGCAGTGCTGCCGCTTTTGAATCGTAGCTTGGCCCGTCCTCAGCGCCCTGCGGGTTCCAATTATCATCAAATATTGTTTTCTTTTACAATTGTAACAAATCAAAGAGTTAACCATTTTTGTTAAATAATTTACGTCAAAAGCTGGTCCTTGACCCGTTCGCAATTGTCAGTCCTGCCCAGCACAATGTAGACTGTGCGATAGCTGAGACTGTGCAATAGAATGGCCGACCTGCAATAGTCATACCAGCTGTGACAGTTGGGCAGCTTCTGCCTGAGCCCCACGAGAGTGGCCTGGTCTATTGACAGGTTGTCGGTCATGTTGGCGTTGACACACCGGTAGTGCCGAACTTCTTCGTCGGCGGCCGCCAAGGCAAAGGCGGCCAGGCAGGCGAACGTAACCAGTAGAAACGGGTGCATCCTTGACATCCTTGATTGCCTGGTCGTTGATAGGAGCTTGTTTGCCGACTTTGGAAAATTTCAAATTTTCACAGCAGTCCGTGAAGAGAACTTTTCGGCACAGAACATTGCTTCGTATTTATAGACAATTTTTGAGACAAGGGAAGCGGGGCAACTAAATTTCATTCGCTGAAATCTTGGCCAGCCGCCAGAAGCTCACGGATTGGCTTGTTGGGAGCTCGGGCGAATCTTCTTTAGTTAAATAGTAATTAGTAATATAGCAGCTGGGGCTGCCAGTCTCAACAAGGTGAGTCATGCAAGTGTTAGGCATGACTGCATGATGCTATAATCCTAATCCTGAGATACGAAACTCAGTTCCGCTAGGACTAGTCATTTCAGACTGTTGGAGACAACACTGTCTGAGATTCGTTGCGTGGCATTTAAATTCATTTTTATCTCCTTAAAATGAGTCCCCAACAATCCTCACTGGTCCTAAAATTGACCCAAAATCCTCACTGATCCTCATTTTGACGCACAATTCTCACTGATCCTCAAATTGACCCTCAATCTTCACTGATCCTCATTTTGACGCACAATCCTCACTGATCCTCAAGTTCAACCACAATGCTCCCTGATCCTCTAGTTGACCCACAATTCTTCCTGATCCTCAAACTGACCCACAATGCTCCCTGATCCTCAAACTGACCCACAATGCTCCCTGATCCTCAAACTGACCCACAATGCTCCCTGATCCTCAAACTGACCCACAATGCTCCCTGATCCTCAAACTGACCCACAATTCTCCCTGATCCTCACATTGACCCACAATCCTCGCTGATCCCCAAATTGACCACAATTCTTACTGATCCTCAAATTAATCCTCAATTCTCCCTGACCCCCAAATTGACCCACAATGCTTCCTGATCCTCTAGTTGACCCGAAATTCTTTCTGATCCTAAAATTGAGTCACAATCTCCCCTGATCATCGAACTGAACCACAATGCTCCCTGATCCTCTAGTTGACGTACAATCCTCAGCGATCCTCAAATTGACCCACAATTCTCCCTGATCCTCGAATTCACCCACAATGCTCCCTGATCCTCGAATTCACCCACAATGCTCCCTGATCCTCTAGTTGACCCACAATGCTCCCTGATACTCAAATTGACCCACCATCCTTCCTAATCCTAAAATTGATCCACAATGCTCCCTGATCCTCTAGTTGACCAAAAACCCTTCTTGATCCTCTAGTTTACCTATAATTCTTCCTAATTCTGAGGTTGCATCGGCATCCTGCAACGTAAATAGCAACAAAAAATCAAATTTGTGTAAAGTGAAGCAACCCATGGGTGGTTGGGACACCGATTAGTGAGTTGTTTTCGTGGACCCAGTGGGTGAAATTGCGATAAACCTTCGGGTCATTAGAGGGCGGGAATCAAAGGGTGTCTGGCCAGGATAAGTTTAACCTCAATCTGTCTTTCTGTGTGTCTGGCCGGCAGTTTGTGTCTGTCTGGTCGAATGATTTCAACCATTTGCTTCAGCTGTTAGAGCAGAAAGACAGAAAGTAAAGAAGACAAAAAATGGGATAACTGGCGCTGGCTGTGGCGGGAAATTGCGGAAATGTATTGGAAAAACAAGCCCACAATAATAACGCAGAATTACAAAGCTCGGAGCTCAGCTGCGAAAGACTTCAAAAAGTCGTCTGGGGCTTCAGTGGCCAGACAATTTTCCTCCTACAGAAAAAAACAGCAGCTTGCCTGAAATAGAATTTGCCTGTCTGTTGCCTTAACAACAGCGGCACCCCAAACTGCCCCCGCAGTAAAGAAATGCCTAGTATTAACAATTGTTTGGTCGCAACCAAAAACCCCCCCCCTTTCAAAACCCGACACTGTTGCTACATTTTGCCAGACAATTTTTTTAGCTACGGTACACAGCTCGGCTTCCCGTCTGGAAGGGAATCTAAGCGTCAGTCTCCAGTATAGTGTTCTCTATGTTCATTTTACAATAGCTATTGTGTACATCCGAATAACGGCTTTGAAAATGATGTAAATAACTCCAAAAATTTGCGACTTCCCACAGATTAGACAAAACATACCCGAAACACAATCAGTTGAAAAACATTTCACTTCAGCATGAATATGAAACTTTGATAGAATATTTTTTAAATCTTAAAAAACCGCCATTTTATCCAAAAAATCATATCGAACTAAAGTACTCAAGAGTGAGACAAGGAACTGTCTTTGAACCATATTAAGTGATCCAAGAACCTTTGAAGAAACGCTTAAAAGAGAAACAAAAGACACTGAAGGAACCTATTAGAAATACTCGAGAGTGTCACAAAGAACTCTCAAAAAGCGCTCGAGAATGACACATGGAACTCTCATGAAATGCTCTCGAGAGTGACACAAGGAACTCTCAAGAAACGCTCGAGAATGTCACAAGAAACTCTCAAGAAACGCTCGAGAGGCGCACAAGGAACTCTCAAGAAACGCTCGAGAATGTCACAAGAAACTCTCAAGAAACGCTCGAGAGTGTCACAAGAAACTCTCAAGAAACGCTCGAGAGTGACATGAGGAACTCTCAAGAAACGCTCGAGAATGTCACAAGGAACTCTCAAGAAACGCTCGAGAGTGACATGAGGAACTCTCAAGAAACGCTCGAGAGTGACATGAGGAACTCTCAAGAAACGCTCGAGAGTGACATGAGGAACTCTCAAGAAACGCTCGAGAGTGTCACAAGGAAACTCTCAAGAAACGCTCGAAGAGTGACATGAGGAACTCTCAAGAAACGCTCGAGAGTGTCACAAGAAACTCTCAAGAAACGCTCGAGAGGCGCACAAGGAACTCTCAAGAAACGCTCGAGAGTGACATGAGGAACTCTCAAGAAACGCTCGAGAGTGACATGAGGAACTCTCAAGAAACGCTCGAGAGTGTCACAAGAAACTCTCAAGAAACGCTCGAGAGTGTCACAAGAAACTCTCAAGAAACGCTCGAGAGTGACATGAGGAACTCTCAAGAAACGCTCGGAGGGGCACAAGGAACTCTCAAGAAACGCTCGAGAGGGTCACAAGGAACTCTCAAGAAACGCTCGAGAGTGACATGAGGAACTCTCAAGAAACGCTCGAGAGTGTCACAAGGAACTCTCAAGAAACGCTCGAGAGTGTCACAAGGAACTCTCAAGAAACGCTCGAGAGTGTCACAAGAAACTCTCAAGAAACGCTCGAGAGTGACATGAGGAACTCTCAAGAAACGCTCGAGAGTGACATGAGGAACTCTCAAGAAACGCTCGAGAGTGACATGAGGAACTCTCAAGAAACGCTCGAGAGTGACATGAGGAACTCTCAAGAAATGCTCGAGAGTGTCACAAGAAACTCTCAAGAAACGCTCGAGAGTGACATGAGGAACTCTAAAGAAACGCTCGAGAGTGACATGAGGAACTCTCAAGAAGTGCTCGAGAGTGACATGAGGAGCTCTCAAGAAATGCTGAGATTGAGATTTCCCAATGGACTTTCGAGAGCGGTGCAAAGATATCCTTGAAAACAAACAGGCTTAACTAGCCTAAATATTGTAGTTTCAACGCATAATTCAGTAAGGCAGCATTCACTCTGGTCAGCCTTGACAACTATCGTTAAGACTTTTTTATTTCTAGTGGCTGCAAATGCATTCACTTGTGCGTCTCAATACAAAAAAATTAAAACTAAAATGCTTCGGCGCAATACTGAACTCAGCTTACAAAATTCTAATGTTAGAAAATATGAAAAACGGACGACAAGCTTAAAAAATGGGTAAAAAACGAGCGGAAATGAAAGCCATAGTTGGCGCATAGTTAGCAACCTGTCGCCCTAAACGACTCCGAAACTGCCGAATCCATTGGGATCGAACTCGCTAAACTGATGATCCCAATTATTAGTTGGGCCGTGTGCAAACTGCGCCGGCGGAAACGGTGAAGGGAACGCTGCGTCAGGGCCGCCGCCGTCGAAGCCGCCGCCGCCGCCGCCGCCGCCGCCGCCGCCGCCGCCGTTCGGCCAGCAGGCGACGCTGCTGCTGAAGTTGGCGGGAGGCGGCGCCAGCACGTCATCCAAGCGCCGACTGCCGACGCCCGTCGCCGCAGCGGCATCGGCCGAAGAAGCAACTGGCTCAGGCAAGTCGTCAACAAACTCGTCAAAATTGGGATCAAACATTTGGTTGGTGGCTCCGGGGGCGACTGGCAAATCGTTGAAGCGCCTCGAGTTGAAGACGGGCTCGCCGGAATTCGGAAACATCGCATCGCCGGAAACTGGCGGAGGCAGCCGCCAACCCGGCCGCCCCTGCGCTGGGAATTCCTCGGGCCAGGATGGCCCCCGTTGATCAACCGCAGTTCGTCGAGGATGCCACGAAGACGGCTGGCTAGGGAAATAATTTTGCCAATTGAAATTGCCCCGATTCTGATTGTTCCTATGACCTTGAAGATACTGGCGCTGTCGCTGAAGCATCTGTTGCTGCCTCAGCCTGTCCAGCTGATCGTACTGACCGTACGGCTGTTGGAATGGACCGTCGCGATACCTTTGAGAAGTTAAAAAATCGGGATTTTTGAGCAACTCAAAACGCAAATTTAGGAAATGACTTCGATGACACTGTCGTACCCGCCCAGCACTAAACTAACCTAGAAACATTCGGTCTCTGGCGCTGGTTAGGCGGATACTGAGCTCCGCTGTACGCTGCATCCAGTTCAATAGGATATCGATAATCCGGCTTGTAAGAGGGTGGCCCGTTTCGTTCCGCTAGCCGATTAGAGACCTGCCGGTACTGCTGCTGATGCTGCTGGTACTGCTGCTGATGCTGCTGATGCTGCTGGTACTGCTGATAGTTGTGACCGGTGCGCTGTCGCGGAGGCGCTTGCACGAATCGCTCAGGCGGAACATCCGGGTCCCGGCACCGGTCGGAGTCCGTGTACCGTTGAAAAGTCGGACGGCGAGCTTGCTGCTGCTGCTGCTGCTGCTGCTGCTCTGGCATGGAGTTCATATTGTTGATGGTGTCCAAATGTTGATGACGAGACGGCTGGCTGGCTGCCTGCTGCTTGGCCTGAGCCTGAGCCGGCGCTGGCTGGCGAAGCTCCCGCCTTGGCGACACGGACGCCAGCTGGCCTCGCCTGTTGTTGGACGACTTGCCGGAAGATGCCGGGCTGGTTCGACTGAAGAGTTTATAGAAACCGATTTTCGATTCTTAAAGACAGCTTCCAGTCCAGATGTTTATTATGTTACGAGTTTAAGAAAAGTCAAATTTAACGTCCTTACTCGGACTTTCGATGAGCTTCGCGACGCCTTTGGCGTCGTTTCTGACGCCGAAGTCGCCGACGCTGCCGCCTGTCGAACTCCTCGGCCTCTTCAATCAGCGTCCACGGCGGGAAGACGGCCGCGCTGAGCTTCGGCTGCGGAGCTGCAGCGGACGACGCCGACAAGGACAACTGGTCGCGGGCGGTGGCCGGAGTTGAGGCAGACTCCGACGAAGCCGACGAGTACGACCTCGAGGATGAAGGCGGCGAGGTTGTTCTAGTCGACGAAGACAAAGACGAGAACGCCGACAGACTTGACGGACGTCGCCGCCTGCTGTCCAGATCTGCTTCCCGACGCTCTCCGTGC
This sequence comes from Macrostomum cliftonense, assembly GCA_950096795.1. Classification (NCBI taxonomy): domain Eukaryota; kingdom Metazoa; phylum Platyhelminthes; family Macrostomidae; genus Macrostomum; species Macrostomum cliftonense. The sequence goes on from CATNEM010000182.1 coordinate 1,746,122, forward strand.
TGGCGATGGCGACCGCGGCGGTGCCGCCGTCCCTCGCTGCCGCTGGCGTTGGTGACGGGCGAGCAGGCGGGACTCGGCCCGGGTGCCACTCGACGACAACGACAGCTGGCTGAGCAGCGACTGCAGCTGCAACGGCTGCCGGAGTGCGACATTGGATTTGATTTTGCCACGCCGCTCGCAACTCAGCGTCCAGATGGAGCCGGCGGCAGCGGCAACGGGAGCACTGATTGCTCCGTCCTGCTTCTCACTGTGCCCAGCCTTAGGAGCTGCATTTGTATAGCTGACTAACGCATGCAAGGCAAGTCTCGTACCATGTGGCTAGCTAATTCAAGACAACCGAAGCCTTCTATTTGGCGCAACGCCTTTCTGACCATAGACATAAATTGCGACTACCTTATTTATAATAATTTTTTTAAATAGCGAGTCCTGAGTCGGCTTGAAAAGTTTTGTTAGTCCTCTGGGGCCTATTTTTAGCCTTTTATATGAATATTCAGAACCTCTGAGATTGTTATTGTCGCAATTCGGTATTTCGTGTAACTGCCTTTCTTAATGTCTGACTGGCTGCTTAGCTGCTTGTCATTTTAGCTGTTTCATCAGTCTAGCTCGTATGAGGTTCTGTCTGTCCTTCTATGTCAGTCTTTTAGGGCTTTTATCCTTCTCCGCGTGTTTATCTACTTCAGTATCTGTTTCTGTCCGCCTTTTTAACTATTTTTTGTGTCTATCTATCCCTCTGTTTGGTATATGCTTATCTGCTTGTCTATCTGTCTGTCCGTCTGCCTGTCTATCTGTCTATCTGTCTGTCTGTCTGTCTGTCTGTCTGTCTGTCTGTCTGTCTGTCTGTCACTGTCTGTCTGTCACTGTCTGTCTGTCACTGTCTGTATGTCTGTGTGTCTGTCTCTGCCTGTAAGTCTTTCTGTCTGTCTGTCACTGTCTTTGCTATCTGTCGGCGTATGCAATTGAATCGAGGCCTTTCTTTTACAAGCGCTTGACGCCAATATTTAATTTTATTTTATTGAAATTTATAAAATTTGTCCGTGTTTTCGAAACACTGTCGATTTGTCTGTCTCTCTCTACCAGGCCTCCAGACGCTGACGTCAGCACAACCCGCTAAGCGCAAGCATTGAAAAAGAAAGATCTGGGATGCTTTGAAGGCCTGGTCTTTTTTCTGGATTCCCTTAAAATCAGATAACAAAAAAATTCAGACTATTAATTTTATTTTCTAAGCACAATAATATAGAGCGTCACTCACTATCGCCAAAAACAAAAAGTTTTGCGCCTTAAGATGCCACCAACACATGAGGAGTGTCGCGGTCGCATCTGCATGATATGTTTCTGCAAGGCGAAGGAGCTTCGAAATGTAACGCCGAATCTACTAGAGCTCCTTCAGCACCATTGTGGTCTGAGCTACAACCTGGAGGATGAGCGCATCCCCAGCTCCATTTGCGGCACGTGCAGATTCAGTGTGCAACAACTGGCCAAGGGCAAGAAAACATCTCCTCTGAGAATTTTTGACTACACCGAGGTTCAGCTGCAGCCTTTCACTCGATCAGTGAGCATCGATGGATGCGGCTGCATAATCTGCCGTATAGCAACATCTAAAATAAATCCCCAAGTGACGGGCGTGCCGAAGAATTCCGTAGGCCGTCCGAGCTTGGGAAACACTGCGAGTGCAGCCACAGGAGCTGAACCAGTGAAGCTGTGCTCCTTTTGCATGAGCTCGATTGGTCAAGGACAGCCTCACAACTGCACCCGGCCGACTAGACTGGCCAACATGCAAGCATTGATGCAGCAGGCGTCTCCCACGTTTCCAGAGCAGGTCGCTAGCTCAATTGTCCGCCAGAAGTTTAGCACGGCTGGCGATCTCACTGCTGGCATCACACTGTCGTCAGCTGCTGGACCTCCAATGCGCGTGGTAGTCAATGCAGCGCCTGTCCAGCCGGCTGCACAGCTCACGGCTGAGCACATCCGTGACCTGCAGAGTGACCTAGGACTCAGTTCGCGTAAAACCGCTGCTGCTATGCATCACATAAGGTCTGCTTTGGGACCCACCAGCGTGCAAAGAAACGTCAGAAAAGCTTTGCAGCAGATAGATCGGCAGCTAGAAGACCTGTTCGCTGTGCAGCAGCTGCCATTCGTCCGTGAAGAAAGATCCCATCAGGAACCACAACAGCGATGGGCCGTGGTGTGCACTGACTTGCAGACATTATTTCAGCGTATCTGTATGAAGAGAAAGTTGGCGGCTTCCAATGCGATAGTAAGAGTTGGCATTGATGGTGGCGGTGAGTTTTTGAAAATCTGCGTATCAGTTTTCGACCTGGGAGCGTGTAATGATCCGCAAGGCCAGGTGACTAGTAGCCGATTTCTGTCGACAGGTGTTCACCAGGCCATTATTATTGGTATTGCCACAGACACGCAAGAGAATTATCACAATGTGGCTGGCCTGTGGCAAGCCTGTGGCCTGAACCAGCTTCAGTCACAGTTGAAGTCTCAATTCACCGTTGCGTGCGACCTGAAACTCGCAAACATCCTACTTGGCCTAATGGCACACAGCAGCTCCCACCCCTGCAGCTGGTGCAACATTAACAAACAGAATCTAGAGGATCCAGGCACGATGCGCACTATTGGACTCCTCCGAGAGAGCTATGAAGCACTACAGGCTGCTGGTGGTAGACGCAAACAGGCCAAGCTCTTTGACAATGTCGTTCACCCCTGCATCGTCACCGGATCTGACTCAACGACTGTTCTGCAGATTATCCCGCCACCAGAAACTGCACCTGATGACTGGCGTAGTCCAAGTGCTTTATGAGGGGCTACACAAGGTTTGGCCTGATAGCCAAGAGTGGCTTGTCGCCTGTCACGTTGAGCGCGATCAGCACCACGGAGGCAGCTTCACTGGGAATGCTGCCCGCAAGTTGCTACGCAGCGCAGACAGGCTTGCAGCAATGTGTCCGCTAGCCGCTTTACCCTTCGTTGCTGCATTTCGGTCTTTCAACAAAGTAGTGGAGGCCTGTTTCAGCAGCCGATTGGACCCCAGTTTCCTGGCGAATATTCAGGCGTTTCAGCGTGACTTCATGGATCTTGGTATCTCCGTCACGCCGAAGGTTCATGCAGTTTTTCACCACGTGGCCGAGTACTGTAGCATGCGAAGCACAGGTCTGGGACCTTGGAGCGAGCAGTGCACAGAATCTTTGCACAGAGACTTCCAACAGCACTGGCTGCGCTACCTGAGATCAGTTGCGAAGCAAGAAGACAAAAAAAACAAGAGACTGGGTCTCGCCACTGTGCACAATAACAACATAATCGGTGGGGATCAGACAACGGGAAGAAAGGAAAATCTATGGCAATGCAGCAGCAGCAGCCTTGCTCAGGTGTTATTCACTTGGCGAGAGACAATTACACGTGTGAAGCGTAATTGGGATAATTGAGGCAAAAATAACTGCTGTTTCCGAAGCCAAAAATTTTTGCTCTTTGCACTATTTAGTCTGTTGTTGACTCGAGGCGATTCAACAAAGATTACGGATCTGTCAATTGGTCAGGCGAGCTCACATCGTCCAAGTCAACCAGGTAGGGTCGGCCATGGTCTCCATCAGACTGATAGTCAGCTAGGTGAGGCAGGGGCAGCATCAGCTCGTCTGGCCCGTTGTAGACATACATCTGGGGAGGCGGGTCGGCATCTAGGCTGCGAGTTTTTCGTTCGAACATTCGGAGGATTGACTCTAACGAAATCTACCGGTACTTTGTAGAGAATAAGTCTAACAGTTAGAAAATTATAAGTCCAAAGCTTAAAATCCCATACGCTGAATCCTCAAGGTCCAATCTTCGCAATAAATGATAAAAAATTTAATCCTATATAGCAGCTGATCCTCATATTCGGGGCGGGCGGTGAGTGGCTCGGCGGTCTAGCGCGTCTGCCTTGTGTGCCACTGGTCCAGGTTCGACCCCGCGTTGTAGGTTGGCTATTTTCCCTAGCGCGGTTTTGTGTGCAGGGTCACATTAATTTTAGGCCTTGTGCACGAATTGGTTGGGACTATGGGCCAGTTGCGCAATTTACGCCCATGAGGGCAAACCCCAAAGCATAGAGTGTACATGCCTGGAATTACCTGTTTGTACACCTTATGTGTGTCCGTGACTGGGTGCCGGCCTGTGTGTGTGTGTGTCTATGTCTGCATGCCGTATTTAGTGTGACTGAACGCGCTTCAGGGTGGACAGTAATGCCCAGTCGCTGGTTGTGGGACGATGTCGCTTTAAGCGTCAAAGTGCCTGCAGCCCTCCTGCAGATTTAGTTCTGCTTTAGATCCTCATATTCTGAAGCTTGAATCCCAACTTTTAATCTTCATAGTCCAACAAGCCATAAATCATACCCTCTGATAGTAATTAGTTTTTGACTTAAAATCTTATTCTCAATCCCAAGTTAAAAGAAAAAATCCCACAATTTTATCCCTATATAGTCTCAACTACAAATCCTAACCTTAATAGTAAGTTAAAAGCTAAAAATCCCATATTTAATCTCAAATTATCGCATACTTTTCATCCCTAGAACTATGAATTTAACCCTTTAGCAAAAATCCCACATCGAATCCCAAGTACATGCTTAGGAAAAAATTGAATGCTTCCACATTGCCATGAGATTTCAGTAGCTGCCAATTCACATCAATTTACTGCTGACAGCTAAAACAGTAACTGCTGTACCTGCAACCTTTTTGAAGCCAAAAATTCAATAGATAAGAGCTGCTTGTTGACTTCATACTACAGGCATTTTTAATTCGACACTGTTGCTTCGACTGGCAAATAGTGGGCGTCAAGAAGCCCCCGCTAGAGAACGAAAATTTCACTTTCATTGATTAGAAAAAATCCTTTTTTGGCGGAATTTTCAAGCCAGCCAGCTAGACAGCCGACACTATTCAACAGACAGGAAGTCGCAACGCACAGCTAAAGATTAACAATCGCAGCCAGATACAAAAGAGGCAAACCTACTCTTGTCTGCCTTTGCTAGCTAAATATGGATTTTATGGATGTTTTTGAGTGGGTGGATGAGCTATAGACACTAGTTTCTATGCAGTCGCATGTTTACGGGCCATTGTTTACGGGTTTACGTTGTCACTGACTACATGAGCCCCCCTGTCTAGGCAGTTCCTCAAATGTATATAAATCAGTTTAGGCTTAGGGACCTAGTTTTTTTTTCAATAAATGAATTAATACTGTTTAACAGAACAGCAACAAAAGGAGAAACCCGAAAACACATTATTTGTTTGCTTGAAGAACTTCAGAAAAAAAAACAGAATTGATTCGAAAAATGCTAACGATGCTACTGATGAGACGTGTGTTCAGTAGTACAGTACAGCGCATTTTTTGAAAATAATTTTTGAAGAAGTATGAGCTAATTAAATGCTTTTAAGTGAGATTTTCATGGGATTTTGCATTCAACCCTTTGCTTAGGTGATTCAGCCTAAAAAAACAGAAGAATCACCAACCTGACACAATGCATTTTCGCCTGCCTGCAGTTCCTGTAGTGGACATCCGGCATGCGCAATTAACCAGTCTGGCTGCATTGGCGGCAGCACCTCAACTGGCACGGACAGACGCTGGTAAAGCTGCGGACACGCCTCGAACTCGTCAAGAGCTGACAGCGCTTCTAGGGTCCTTACGCACACAATTTGACCAAGTATTCTATTACCCAAACCTTTTCGATTCAATAGAAAGGGAATGTTGGCTTTGCCACTAATCACTAGGGGATAGCTGTCCAAGGTGCGACCGCCAGATGCATAGACAACTCCGCCAGGGCCGCCAGCACTTAGTAAAACATGCTGATTTGGTTGGCCATATTTTAGAGTTCCATAAACAAATAAGTGAATTGGAAGTTGAACCAGTTCATTAGCAGAATTATTGGTAGACATTGCATTGGAATCTGGAGTGAGATTAATAAAAACTGCTTTTGAGGAATGTTCAAAACCTTACAACTTTAAAATAATTTCATCACTTAAAATCCAAACAAATATTTGAAATAAATTTAGATAATTATCAAATAAAAACAGCTACCCTATCATTAGTTTGTACTTCTCTTTGCTATATTTAGCTAATTACTAAGTTTTATATTATTAAATATCTATTGAATGTCTATTAAAATTAGTATAAATAAAATTATATTAGCAAATTTATTATTTAATTTTTATTGACAAATGTGTTAGACAGTGCTTATTCCCACAGTCCTGTGCCAATAAGTCCAATTTTATCCACATAATGCCATGCCAATAAAGCTGGGCTGAATGGGGCTATTGTAACAGTGTTTAAAGCATTTATTAAACCAATACACAAAGCAGATTGTGGTACCTTTAGTTTGTAAATGCATTATAGATATGAGCTAAAGAAGCTTATGAATCCATAGGCTGATGCCAGAATGCTTTAAATTATATAATTGTACTTTGCATATATATGCATTTGATAAGGCTATATAGATAAATCTACATGCATTCTTAATGTGTCAAAAAACCCACCTTTATTGACACAGCACACTGCATCACAATAGCCCTATTCAAACACACTGCTATGTGAATAAGTCTGGCATTATTACTGGGTTTATTTTTTGTGCTATAGGGATGCTATAGCATCTTGACTTTGAAAATCGCATCCTGAAATTTGATATTGGATGCGATTTAGCATCCTGATTTTTTTAATTCTATACAACAAAAGATCTCTTTAATAAGTCTTTTATAAAATTGCATCCCACGCCCTGAAATCGCATCCTAAAATTAAGAACATGATGCGATTTGGCATCCTGTGCCCAGCAAAAAAATAAACCCAGCATTATTAGTATAGCACAATGTTGATAAAATTAGACTTATTGGCATAGGACCATGGGAAAAAACACTGCCAATGCATTAAAAATTGACACATTAAAACTCTAAAATGTCTATATAAAAGTAGATAAGTTGTCTATATTAGAACTTAAATTTATTTGCATACAAAAAAATTCTTTCTAGCAATTCTATAATTTAGCTTATAAAGCCTACATAAATTGTGAATTTTTAGCTAAAGTATATTATTTTCATTCAACTTAACATTTTTTGACAAAATAGGCCTCTATACTCTTTATTCTAACTAGGGGATCCATTTTACATATTAGCTATATATTATTGAATATGCATTAGGAGTTAGCACAAAATGGACAATAAATGCTATATTGCTAATTGTGGAACAATGTCACTTTGAACATCAAAATGCCTTCAGCTATCCTCCAGTTTCAGCTTTTTAGCTTATATTAGCAAAATAAATTTGTCCCTATTTTAATTATATATACACAGTAATTTTGCAAAAATACAGATTCTTTAGATTGCTTTATCAAATATAAGTGTAAACAATGTCTTAAACACATTTGGTAAAATTGCATTTTGCAATAATAGTGCAAAGATGTGATAACTATTAAATAATATTAACAATTTCTATATTCCATAGATCCTTTGTACCATCTAAGCAAAGCTTATTATGTTCTAACATTAAATAATAGGACCCTCATCTTGGTTTATATAATCATAGTGCAAAGTTTAAATTGCAAATAATTTTTTATTCCCCCACATGCATATGCATAACATACCAAAATGAGGCATTTGTTTCCTGATTGATATTCAGATTGATATTTGACTTCAAATGAAAATCAATATAAAACTTGAAAGTTTCAAATGAAACTTTACAGGCACAAAAGTGCAACTCTCAAACTGATAAATCTCAATTTTCAGACAGATTTGTCAAGCTGGAGAGGAATGGCAAGCATTTTCGTTGTGTTCCTATCTTTGTAGTGTATTTTTTAGTCCCAGATTGATATTGATATTTTTAGTCCCAGAGCAATGGACTACTTCTGCTATATAGAAACAATGAAACTTTACAGGCACAAAAGTGCAACTCTCAAACTGATAAATCTCAATTATCATTTATTGTGTTCTTGCATTGCATTTTTATTTTCCAATGATGAAACTGCATGACTCAATCAGTGATTGTAATTACAAGTTCAGGCAAGCAGTGAAACTGTATTGGAAAAAATAACATGATAACCTGAAACTCTGATTGATTGTATCAATCGACTGGTGTTAGCGCCCCTCGACTGGCTTTTTTGGCACCTGGCTTGCTTTCGACTTTGGCGCTCATACTCCAAAGTTTCGGTGCCCCTTCCCCTTAGTCAGGAAGTCTTGGCCCTTTAAAGCATCGTTCTTGCATTAGTCTTAAACTAAAAGCACTACTACTTTACCACTGCTAGAATCATTTTTTATGAATATATACAGCCCATAGGCCTATTTTAGATTACAACACGTCAAATCAAATAAGCAAATTACTCAAAATTTTTCTACTCCTCCTATTATTTACAAATTTTATAGAGGAAATTTTGTAGGCAACCGTTGCTTGAAATCTATAGTATAGGCTAGCGTATCGCAGCATCAGCAATCGCTATTCAGATTAAGTTCAGCCACTATAATTACTACATCATAATAAAAAAATTTCGCCAGCTTTCAGCAAACTAGAGCAATACACCTATACAAAGCAAGCTTCTGTAGTTTTATGTTTGTAAAAACCTGGTTCTGGTGTCACATGTTGCTTTCTTGGGAAAAAATGAATTTAAAATATTGTCGTTTTAACTAGTTAAACAAAACATACCATTTAATTTTAACTTTAGGTTCTTTTATAGCCTCTTGATACTCAGTCAAACTTGAATTGCGTTAACTTGTTGTTCTTTACATTATACTGACAACTTTACGATTTTATTTTATTCTCATTTAAAAAAGCTTTTAAAAAAGCATGAACAAAATCTGCAGAGTGGTGCTGTAGGGTGAAATTAAACTGTAAAATAGCCCTGTATGCCTATTTTACGAGAGTATAATCGACTCTAGTAAGTGTCTACAGTGTATGAGCTAAGGCCTACACAAATCATGCTAATAACATTTTGCAGTTCAGTTTTTAGCAACGCTAAAAATAATAATTAAATCGTCAATTTCAAGCCAACATGTTCATTGTCAATCAGTCCAAGATTAAATTGAGCCATTGCAAACTTGGCCATTATCATGTTTGGCTATTATTGTCAGTTTGACCACAATTTAAAAAAATTCTATTGCAATTGTATAATTATTATCATTTAATAATACTGATAACTTAACAAACTTCAATTTTCAAGTATAAAATTTAAGCATGAAACAGAGCTGTAAAAATAAAAGAAAATGTTTTATGGTTATGCTTTAATTTTACACTTAAATTTCAAAGTTTCACCTGACAACTTTACACTAAATTTTTTCTTGAAATTTCAAGTTTTTAAAATTGCAATTCACAATAGCTATATGCATATAAATATTGGCAATATTTTGATTTCCCACTCTAAATTATTTTTACCCCTTTTAACTTTTCAGAGTCCGTAAGTTCATGTCTGCAAGTTTCAATTCACATAGGGTAATAAAGTGTTATCCAGTATAGGATATTACCAAAGTGCCAATAGAGGAAAGCTTGGTTCCATATTAACTCTCATACATGCACAACACCCGGCCGAATTGGCCGGGTGACAGGACTGCCAAGCAAGGGACATCGCAAAATCGCCAATGCAAGTTGCAAAATCACCAATGCAAGTTGCAAAATCGCCAATGTAAGTGAAAATTGGTGAAAAACAAGGGGGTAAGTTGCAAAATGGAAAAGAATTAGGAAAATTCAGGCAAAATGGTTTGTGGGACTTTTTTTTGGTCCTTTGAAATTTTTGGCCAACTAAGTCGCAAATTTTTCCACTGACAAGCTATGTTGCACTTACACTGAACAATGTCACACTTTTTGTCAGAAACAATGTTGCACTTAGACTAAACAATGTTGCACTGGCCGGGTAAGATTCAGGAGGTTGCGCATGTATGTTCCTGCAGCCGCAGGTAGGGCCTTGCTATATCTCAAACAAAATTGTCATTGGTTCTATGCATGGCTCAAAATTTGGACTTGCAATTGCCCATATGCCATAAATAGTATTTGTGTTAGCCATTGGATTGTTAGAATCCCAGAAATGCAGCAAATGATTGATAATCAAATAGTTAGCCAAATGGATTTATTTGTATGTGATAGGGATATTATAGCATCTTCACTTTGAGAATTGCATTTTGAAATTTGATGTGGAATATAATTTTGCATCCTGATTTTTTAATTCTTCACAATAAAAGACCTCTTACAACAACAAAACAAAATATGCTGTCAGGTAGAAAAGCAGCATCACAGGGTGCACCTTAGGGCCTGGGCGCAAATGTAGGCTGTGCCACCAGCAGAATCAGGGGCGCTAGTATCAGCCAGCAGGCAATCAACCAAATGCTGAGTTTGCGCTTGTCCTTGCTAGTAGGGGGCCTGCAGCATAAGCAGCAGCACCTCCTGCACCGGCTTGGGGCAGTCCTCTTAAATGGGACTTTTAAAAAATTGGATCCTAAACCCTGAACCCATAAACCCATATTCTAAAATTAAGAATATGATGCAATTTTGCATCCTGTGCCCAGCAAGAAAATAAACCCAGTTAGCCAATATATTGTAGATGGCCCATTGATCTGCATTAATATAAATTCCTGGGAGCATGGTCTGATTAATTATTGATAATAGGTTGTTGGCAGATCAATTGGTAATAACAACCACTAAGCAGCACTCTATGCCTCTTTAAACCATACTGAGCACCTAATGACCTTCATAGTACTGGCCCTGATAGTGATAGTATTTGTTTGTAGTATATAAACTTGCTCTCATCTATTTTGTCTCTAAAAAATGTAGAGTGGGAAACTAAAAGATTGCCTGATTATTATTTGATTGAATATTTTATGAATTTTGATCATATTGACAATAATGGCCAAATATGATTGTTGCTAAGTTTACAATGACCAAATTTTTGTGGCCAAATTGACAATGGCCAAGTTAGCTTAAAATTGATTAAATTCTAATTTGACCAAAGACCCATAGATAATTTTAGGCCTACTAGCCTATGGCTAATTTTGCTATATAGGCATAAGTATAGCCAACCTAATATGTAGCCAAAGGTCTATGTACTATTAGCTAGAAAAAAACTATAGATATAACATTGTGGCCATAATATATTACTAATGCCATAGTCCTATAATTTTAGGTAAAATAATATTAAATTGTCACATAAAGTATAATAGAGCCTAATTGTTTATAAATAAGAAAATTTACTTTTAAAATATATACATTACAATTGTTCAAATAGTCTTTGTACTTTGCTTTACTTCCAAGCATTTCTTAAATTAAAATACTAAAAATTAGCAAAATCTTTTTACAACCACAACATAAAATTTTTTTAATTTTTTACATACAAATGATATTGTATGTTTCTAATATATCTCTATATATTTTCTTAGCATGCCATTCCCCCATTCTGTCAATAATCTTCTCCATATCAATTCCTAATAAGTTCCATATAATGCTCTCTGAATCTTATTATTCAACCACTTTATTGATCAAGGCAAGGTTTGAAATCTACTTAAACATTTTTCATATTAGAAAAAACTCAAAAGTATCTTAAAATTACCCTATAGATTATCTGTTAATACTAAAATAAGCTTCCATTTTATTTGCATTTTTATATTTATTATAATTTAAATTTACTTTCATTAAAATACCTAACAAGTGTAGTTATATACCAACTAAATGAAATTCATTTGATGTCAGGTATCATTCAGACATAAGATTGGTAAAATTTTCAATAGTAAAAAATGCAATCATCTAAATACATAAAATTTAGCATTATTTTGTGCAAAACTAAATATCAGTATAGATTAAAAAGAAAAATTTTACCAAACACACCATTAAATATAATTGGTAAGCATTTTAGCACTCATATAGAAAGCCAAATTTTATATGACATTTGGAAGTATAGACATCTTAAAATGATATATTTATTTTTTTTAAATATTTAACTTTGTAATTTTTTCAAGCCAATTAAATTACCCGTTCATTATTCTATGTTTCTTTAGTTTTTTTCAACTCGATCACTTCTTATTAACTTAATATTTAGCTTGCAGCCAAGCCTAACTAAGCAATGGGTCATCAACGCCTCACCCTAAGACGCCGCCTATCCTACAACACCAAGTCCAATAGGCGCACTGTGTCCAAGACTCCTGGCGGCCGCCTGGTCTATCTGTACCGCAAAAAGCTCGGCTCCGTTCCTAAATGCGGCGACTGCAAAGTCAAACTGCATGGCATTACTCCCAGCAGGCCTATGGAGCGTTGTCGCATGTCAAAAAGGCTCAAGACTGTCAATAGGGCCTATGGTGGATCTCGCTGTCACCGTTGCGTCACTGAGCGGTGAGTGTTAGCTGCATTTAGCTTCCTATTCTTGTCCCTCTTCTGTCTACTGTTGTCCAGAGTTCCTTGTATTTACTCTACCTATATCTGTCTTGAGTCCGTCCCTGTGCAAAGTAGAGTTTTCAGTCTGTTGTCTTCATCTGCCTGTCTTCATTCCAACTGCCTGTCCTCACTCCATCTGCCTGTCTTCATTCCATCTGCCTGTCTTCATTCCATCTGCCTGTCTTCACTCCGTCTGTCCTCACTCCGTCTGTCCTCACTCCATCTGCCTGTCTTAGGAGTTCCCCTTTTTGTTCTGTTGCTTTTCCTGAATATCAGTTTAACAAACGTTGCCCGCTTCTTATTTTACTTGCAGCATCGTGCGCGCCTTCCTTGTTGAAGAGCAGAAGATCGTTCAGAAGGTGATGCGCGCCAAGGCTAAGTCGTCGGAGAATTAACTAATTGCATATTGGTCTATCGTTTGCTAACGCGGCTGCTAAGAGACTGTAAAAGTTGGCGTTTGAGTAGTAAATAAAGCTCTGACCTGGGCGTTTTGTGCGCCGCCTTGTTGTTTGATCAGGCTTTTTTGGAATCAGAAAATATTTGGAAAAAAATTTTTGGCTTTCATTTTGTTCATTTTTAGAGATTTAGAACAGCTTATATAACTTTTTCTTACCCGCACTACTGAAATTTGTATTGAGTAGCACAATAGGTTTTTTGAAAGTATTTTTATATCTTATAAAAAATTCACCATTTCCAGCCAATCGGTACGCAGCCTATTCAACCTGCTGGAATTGCAGAATATTGATTGACAACCTAAAAAATAACAAAATCATGTCTGTCGACGGGGCTGCATTCGCCAGTGTTAACCAGCCGCAGCAGCAGCCAATGTCAGCGGCGGCGGCGGCGGCGGGAACATCGCAGCAGCATCAGCACCAGCACAGCTCCGGTATTGTCAGCAGTCGTTCAGCTCGAGCTCCGCAGTCTCAAATTCATATTGCTAGGCAGCCGCTGTCTTCTCCTTCGCCGCCTCCCTCCCAGCAGCAGCGCAAGTACCAGTATCCCCCGCAGCAGCAGCAGCAGCAGCAGCAATACTTCCCAGCCGGTTCTATTGTTGAATTGCAACGCGAAACTGGCGAACAAATTAGCGACGCTACTGTGCTGCTGCACGATCCAGTTGGCGATTGTATTGTTGTCCGTCTGGCGCCTCGCAGCGGTCGTCAGGGCCTCGTCGACGTTCGCTACTTCAATTTGGCCTTTGTCAGCGTGCGGATGGTGAAGATGTGCGAATCCGGCGCTGAGACGGCCCAGCTAGATTTTAAAAAGGTGGAAAACAGACTGCAGCGCAATATTCAACGGGCTGATTCTGAGGCTCGGATGCGGCGACAGCAGCAGCAGCAGCAGCAACCGACGCCGACGTCGTCAAGAGGCGGCGCAACTGCAAGCACAGTCGGTGCCTCGGCAGCGCCGCCCTCCACAACTTCGACAACTTCTAGACCCGCTGTTTAAAACTAATTTCCCCATTTATTAATATAATAATAAAATTTGACTGTTTAAACTAGATAAGAATGCGCGATTTATTGGCTAATGCAGCTAGCTGTCGATTTGTACTTTTATTAAGTTGAAACAAAATTGGGTTCTAACTGTCCGTATTCTCTGTATGAGTTTCAAATTTTTTCTGTTGGATAATCAAGTTGATAGAGCCTAACGGAGGCGCACAGGTGCAATATGCAGGATGCGTTGCGTTCTTGTTTTCAAAATTATAATAAGTTTTGTAATCAAGTTTTACCCAACTGTTTGATATATTTTTTGTTTTGGTAAGTCCCCAGTTTTCTAGACACGGTCGGCCCACTCCCTGACTCCCTGGTCCTTACCGTCTTAGGGTTGTTAGTTGTTAGCTGTTTTTTTAATATCAATAATAATCCATCCACTCTACTCATTTGCACAAAGACCGTAAGTAGTTATAATAAGCAGAAATTGTGAGAAACCTCAATTATTGATCATCTAATTGATTGGTGCCCTCTATTTGTTATTGTTAATAGAAATGGGCTGAAGAAAACTGACCCGGTGTGCCTTTCCCATATAAATTTTCTCCTAAAAAACTGCAGCAAGATTTCGGTTCAATTGTTTGTCAGTTTTACTACTCTCGTCGTAATACTCGCATCAATCAATTTGAGCTGGCGTATACTTGCTGCATGCTCGTATTTTGTTTTGTAAAGAAATGAAACATTAAATCAAGACTAAAAGCTATCTGAGTGAAATGCAGTACAAAAACCCGTGTATCTTTTTCCCTCTAAGTGTCTCCGTGTGGTAAGCAAAAAAGTTGAATAACTTGGTGAGTTGTTATCCGCATGTGTAACCTGAACCAATTTAAACTTTTGTTATTAAAAAGCTTAGGGTATTAGGCTTTTCAAATCAAATAAAAAAATATACGCGAGAGTTGCCTCTTTCAAATCTAGGGGAAATTGTTTTGCAAATTTAATTAAATATGTTTGCTGTTCCTTATATTATATTATTTTTTAGTGATAGCTTACTGGGAAACAAGCTAGAATTTGCTGGGTATTAAGCCAGGTCCGTGCTACTATGAGTAGGTTAGATACGATAGTTAAAAATTGGGCGAAATGCGACAGGAGTTATTCAAGCATTATTTTTACTGTCAAGAGTCATTAATCCTTTATATATTTATATATATATATGATAATATTTTTCAGTTGTCGGAAGAAAATAATAAAACGCTATGGTTTCACTTGAAGATTTACGCAAGAAAGGATGGTGAGTTTACGGGTTAAGCTTAGCTTAAGTCCATTAGTAAACGTATTCACTTCGATCACTGTAATATGACGTAATGTTATTTATCCAAATTGGCTAGGCACCTCACCCAGGAGGGTCTGCAGTACTGCATCGACAAATTGGATGGAAAACCTGTCACCCTTGACATCGTGATTCAAATTGCCCTGAATGTAAGCATTTGATAGTTTGAAAAAAAGTCCTGGCTTGGTATAGTCTCTCATTGCCTCGCTCGATTTGGAGTTTTAGACTGACTTAAAAGACATTGGCGACACGGCCCTGCCTTCAACTGGTCGCATCGAATCTCTGCCGACCTCTAACGGCAGCGTATCGTCCTATGTGATGCAGGTGCAACGCGTGCGCAATGTGTCAGCGCCTAAGGACAATGAGGAGAGCGGCGCCGCACCGCCTCTGTTGAAAGTGAGTTGTTGAAAGTGATACTTCGCTCTTGCTTACAAGTACACAGTGGGCAATTGCAAATGTACAATTGTCATTTCCCTTCCCCTAACCCCAATGTACACTTGTCCCTTCCCTCCCCCTAACCCCAATGTACACTTGTCCCTTCCCTCCCCCTAACCCCAATGTACACTTGTCCCTTCCCTCCCCCTAACCCCAATGTACACTTGTCCCTTCCCTCCCCCTAACCCCAATGTACACTTGTCCCTTCCCTCCCCCTAACCCCAATGCACACTTGTCCCTTCCCTCCCCCTAACCCCAATGTACACTTGTCCTTTCCGTTCCTCTAAACCCAATGTACACATTTGTCCTTCCTCTAACTCTACTGTACACCTTTTCTTTCCCTTCAAATTGTTTTGTAAACGCATTATTTCCTTCCCTCTAACCTCATTGTACATAGTACTTATTCCTCTAACCCTGTGTGCTCTTCCCACTTTTTTCTACCCTTTAAGTACATTCTCTCTGTTTAGGTGATGCTGACGGACGGCCGGATAACCCTGATCGGACTAGACGTGCACAACCGGCTAAACGGCCTGCTGACAACCCGAACTCCCCCTGGCACCAAGGTGGCCCTCGACTGCGCCAAAGCGACCTTCTCTGAGGGCTACTGGTTGGCGGATTCGGCCGCCTGCCGGCACCTAGGCGGCCGGGTCTCCCTACTAGCCGAGAGCTGGCGCCTACGCTCCGACCTGCGCTGCGGTGCCGACGGTCGCGGTCGACGCCGAGAGGCCGGCGCCGGCCCGCCGCCTTTCGTACCGTTCGGCTCTGGCAAGGGCGCGCCGTCATCGGCGCCGGCGCCATCGTCGGTTGGCGCCAATTTCAAATCGATGCAGCTGGCAACATGTGGCGGCGCCAATTCGACTACGGACGGCGCGGCTGACGAAGACGACGGGGGCGAGTTCGCCGAGCAGCGTCGCGCCATGATTGACGAGGCCCGGCAGCAGCAGAAGAAGGCATTCGCCACGGCCAGCCACAACCAGCAGCTGCCGCAGGCGAACAAGCGGCAGCAACAACAGCAGCAGCAGCAGCAGCAACACCGTCAGGATGCCGACGAGAAATTCGACGAACGCTCGGTTGACACCATCATGAACATGGGCTACAGCTTCACGGAGGCGTTGGCTGCGCTGCGGCACACGCGCGGCGATCTTGCTAAAGCCGTCGACCACATCCTGGCTAGCCAGACCGCCGCCTCCGCCAGGCTGCGCGATCCGGACCGCGATGACCGCGGACCGGCGTTCGCTGGCGCCGATGGCTCGCTGGCCAAGCCGTCCGCTAAGCTGTCGCTGTTTGATTTTGTGCAGGGCCTGCCCATTGCCGGCATCGAGACAGCGCCGCAGCCGCAGCAGCAGCCCGCGCACTCTGGTCATCGTTTTGATCAGCAGAATCGTCGAGGCCCGTCGGCAAATCAGAGAGGACCGCCGCCCAATCAGCGCAATCAGAGAGATGAGCAAGATCAAAGAGGACCGCCAAGCAATCAACGCAATCAGAGATTCGAACAAGATCAAAGGGGACCGCCGCCCAATCAGCGCAATCAGAGAGGCGAACAAGATCAAAGGGGACCGCCGCCTAATCAGCGCAATCAGAGAGATGAGCAAGATCAAAGAGGACCGCCACCCAATCAGCGCAATCAGAGAGATGAGCAAGATCAAAGAGGACCGCCACCAGATCAGCGCAATCAGAGATTTGAACAAGATCAAAGAGGGCCGCCGCCCAATCAGCGCAATCAGAGATTTGAACAGGATCAAAGGGGACCGCCGCCCAATCAGCGCAATCAGAGATTTGAACAAGATCAAAGAGGACCGCCACCAAATCAACGCCATCAGAGATTCGAACAAGATCAAAGGGGACCGCCGCCCAATCAGCGCAACCAGAGAGGCGAACAAGATCAAAGGGGACCGCCGCCTAATCAGCGCAATCAGAGAGATGAGCAAGATTCAAGAGGACCGCCAAACAATCAGCGCAATCAGAGAGATGAGCAAGATCAAAGAGGACCGCCACCAGATCAGCGCAATCAGAGATTTGAACAAGATCAAAGAGGGCCGCCGCCCAATCAGCGCAATCAGAGATTTGAACAGGATCAAAGGGGACCGCCGCCCAATCAGCGCAATCAGAGATTTGAACAAGATCAAAGAGGACCGCCACCAAATCAACGCAATCAGAGAGGCGAACAAGATCAAAGAGGACCGCCACCGAATCAGCGCGACAATGATCAAGGCGGTCGCACACAGTTTGACCAGCAGCAGCAATTTCGCGGCCCGCCACCGCCTGGCATTCAGCCGCGCCAGTCCTGGTGTCCGCAGGAGAACGACTACTGTCTGGCTAGATACGTCGACAATAAATACTATAGCGCTTATGTATTGAAGCTGCAGCGGCCGGAGCGCGCCCTAATTTATTGGTGCGATTATAACCAGCAGCAGAGCGTTTTGCTGACCGACCTGCTGCCCCTAAGGTTTGATCAGCCGCCTCCGATGCCGCCTCAGTCGCTAATGACGCGATCTCGGAGCGGCGTGGGTGGCGACGGCGGTGGCGGGGGAGGACGCGAATTCTATGGCCGAGGTGCGAGAGGCTACTAGTGCTACAAGTTGATGTCTTCTATGAGTTACTGGAATAGCATTTTGTTGCCTTTCGTTTGAGGTTCTATGGACTGATATTGCTAAGATTAGGTCTTCCTCTGAGCAGTGTAATAAGCTAATTTGTTTATTTATACTCTTCGGATTATTTATACTCTATGTGCTATAAATATCTTATAAACCCTATAAAAAATCTCTTAAGTAACTACATCCGCGATTCCCTTCAAACCGTACATCTTCACCCAACCCCTTCAAACCACTCCCACTTCAAGTCCCAACCACTTAAAACCCCCAACCCCTTACAATAACCCCAAACCCTTAAAACCCTAAGCTCTTAAAGTCCAAATTCCTCCTTAACTACTTCAAATGCCACTAGTTTGAATCCAAACCCCTTCAAAATTCACCACTTAAAACCCAAATCCTCAAAATCTCTAGCATACCGACTTTGTATTCACTAAGTCAATAAAAACTATTGCTTCACTTTACTTAATTGAAAAAAATGTTTATTGATTTAAATTAGTAAATATAATGGCGCATTAAGAGTGCTGCTCATTTGATTGTCCTTTTGCGGAAAAAATTTATCAAGTTTATTTTCACTTGAAGAGACGTTCTATATTTAGTACATTTCTCTGTCCTTGAAACTGGGAAAGGTCAACCACCAAGAAGTACACAAGCGTTCGTCAAAAGGATTCGATGATTTTTGTGCACAAAAATCTTACATTGCTCTTGCGTTAACTGGTGCCACGATCACTGCCAATGGAGAGGAAGAGGCCGATATGCCGATATGTAGCGTAAATAAATTTATAGCTGCAAAGAGACACTGGGGGAGAGAGAGACCAGACAACTAAGCGAGTCAATTTTTTTGTCGCTTCAAAGCTACGTCGTCAGTTGACGGCGGTGAAGGCAGCGGACAGGCGGGCGGTGCATTCGGCTTCGCCGAGGCTGCACCCGATGGTCAGGCGCAGGCCGTAGTCGGCGATCGAATCGGCGTAGCCAGGCAGCGGCGCCGGCGCCTCCCAGGGCAGCCGACGCTCGGCCAGCGCGCCGATCAGCGCGGCCGTCTCCGCTCGTAGGACGCCCGGAAAAACGGCCCGGAAGTCGGCGACGGCGCGTTGAACCTCGGCCGCCGTCGGCTTGATGCCGGAGCGGACGGCTGTCACTAGTCGGAGTCCGCCACCGCCGTCGCTGTGGAGGTAGCCGGAGGTGCGGAAGCCGCCAGTCAGCTGCTGGCTGGGCGGCCGGCCCTCCAGTTCGCGCATTCGATGCAGCGACTGCAGGCCGGCCGGGTCCAACGCCTGCGACACCTCCATGCTCTGGCCCAGCCACAGTCGCTTAGCCGGCTCGGTCGCTGCGGGTCACGGGGGTTGCTCGGGGATTTTATTCTCGCTAAAGGCATTGAAATTCCTTAAACAAATTCAAAAACAATCGGGTGTACAATGTGTACCAAGCTACTGCGAATCATCCGTAAAGACACATTCAATTTGAAGAAAAATATCCTTCAACCGATGAATGAAAACTCCACCGAATTTAAGTTCAGATCGGTATCTTACTTTGTCCGGTGAGTAGGAGCTCGACAGGATAATGATCGCTCACTTCCTCAGCCTAAAAGAAAGTCTAGCTGATGTAATGCTTCGTCCTGGGGTCCGTCATTTCATAATGAAACGGCACCGCATTACCCATATTGTGTGCACTTGATGTTGACATGCAATGTTAACTAACAAACTTACAAACTACAGCCACTTCAGCCTAACAAACTACAGTCACTTCAGACTAACAAACTACAGTCATTTCAGACTAACAAACTTACAAACTACAGCCACTTCGGACTAACAAACTACAGTCACTTCAGACTAACAAACTACAGTCACTTCAGATTAACAAACTACAGTCATTTCAGACTAACAAACTACAGCCACTTCAGACTAACAAACTACAGTCATTTCAGACTAACAAACTACAGCCACTTCAGACTAACAAACTTACAAACTACAGCCACTTCAGGCTAACAAACTACAGTCACTTCAGACTAACAAACTACAGTCACTTCAGACTAACAAACTACAGTCATTTCAGACTAACAAACTACAGCCACTTCAGACTAACAAACTTACAAACTACAGCCACTTCAGGCTAACAAACTACAGTCACTTCAGACTAACAAACTACAGTCACTTCAGACTAAAAAACTACAGTCACTTCAGACTAACAAACTACAGCCACTTCAGACTAACAAACTACAGTCACTTCAGACTAACAAACTACAGTCACTTCAGACTAACAAACTACAGTCATTTCAGACTAACAAACTACAGCCACTTCAGACTAACAAACTTACAAACTACAGTCACTTCAGACTAACAAACTACAGCCACTTCAGACTAACAAACTTACAGACTACAGTCACTTCAGACTAACAAACTACAGTCACTTCACACTAACAAACTACAGTCACTTCAGACTAACAAACTACAGTCACTTCAGACTAACAAACTTACAGACTACAGTCACTTCAGACTAACAAACTACAGTCACTTCAGACTAACAAACTACAGCCACTTCAGACTAACAAACTTACAGACTACAGTCACTTCAGACTAACAAACTACAGTCACTTCAGACTAACAAACTACAGTCACTTCAGACTAACAAACTACAGCCACTTCAGACTAACAAACTTACAGACTACAGTCACTTCAGACTAACAACTACAGTCACTTCAGACTAACAAACTACAGTCACTTCAGACTAACAAACTACAGCCACTTCAGACTAACAAACTTACAGACTACAGTCACTTCAGACTAACAACTACAGTCATTTCAGACTAACAAACTACAGCCACTTCAGACTAGCAAACTTACAAACTACAGTCACTTCAGACTAACAAACTACAGTCATTTCAGACTAACAAACTACAGCCACTTCAGACTAACAAACTACAGTCATTTCAGACTAACAAACTTACAGACTACAGTCACTTCAGACTAACAAACTAAAGTCACTTCAGACTAACAAACTACAGTCATTTCAGACTAACAAACTACAGTCATTTCAGACTAACAAACTTACAGACTACAGTCACTTCAGACTAACAAACTACAGTCACTTCAGGACTAACAAACTACAGTCATTTCAGACTAACAAACTACAGTCATTTCAGACTAACAAAACTTACAGACTACAGTCACTTCAGACTAACAAACTACAGTCACTTCAGACTAACAAACTACAGTCATTTCAGACTAACAAACTACAGTCATTTCAGACTAACAAACTTACAGACTACAGTCACTTCAGACTAACAAACTACAGTCACTTCAGACTAACAAACTACAGTCACTTCAGACTAACAAACTACGTCACTTCAGACTAACAAACTACAGTCACTTCAGACTAACAAAACTTACAGACTACAGTCACTTCAGACTAACAAACTACAGTCACTTCAGACTAACAAACTACAGCCACTTCAGACTAACAAACTTACAGACTACAGTCACTTCAGACTAACAAACTACAGTCACTTCAGACTAACAAACTACAGTCACTTCAGACTAACAAACTACAGCCACTTCAGACTAACAACTTACAGACTACAGTCACTTCAGACTAACAAACTACAGTCACTTCAGACTAACAAACTACAGTCACTTCAGACTAACAAACTACAGCCACTTCAGACTAACAAACTTACAGACTACAGTCACTTCAGACTAACAAACTACAGTCATTTCAGACTAACAAACTACAGCCACTTCAGACTAGCAAACTTACAAACTACAGTCACTTCAGACTAACAAACTACAGTCATTTCAGACTAACAAACTACAGCCACTTCAGACTAACAAACTACAGTCATTTCAGACTAACAAACTTACAAACTAAAGCCACTTCGGACTAACAAACTAAAGTCACTTCAGACTAACAAACTACAGTCATTTCAGACTAACAAACTACAGTCATTTCAGACTAACAAACTTACAGACTACAGTCACTTCAGACTAACAAACTACAGTCACTTCAGACTAACAAACTACAGTCATTTCAGACTAACAAACTACAGTCATTTCAGACTAACAAACTTACAGACTACAGTCACTTCAGACTAACAAACTACAGCCACTTCAGACTAACAAACTTAAAGACTACAGTCACTTCAGACTAACAAACTACAGTCACTTCAGACTAACAAACTACAGTCACTTCAGACTAACAAACTACAGTCATTTCAGACTAACAAACTACAGCCACATTCAGACTAACAAACTTACAGACTACAGTCACTTCAGACTAAACAAACTACAGTCCACCTCAGACTAACAAACTACAGTCCACTTCAGACTAACAAACTACAGTCACTTCAGACTAACAAACTTACAGACTACAGTCACTTCAGACTAACAAACTACAGTCACTTCGACTAACAAACTACAGTCATTTCAGACTAACAAACTACAGTCATTTCAGACTAACAAACTTACAGACTACAGTCACTTCAGACTAACAAACTACAGTCACTTCAGACTAACAAACTACAGCCACTTCAGACTAACAAACTTACAGACTACAGTCCCTTCAGACTAACAACTACAGTCACTTCAGACTAACAAACTACAGTCACTTCAGACTACAAACTACAGTCATTTCAGACTAACAAACTACAGCCACTTCAGACTAACAAACTTACAGACTACAGTCACTTCAGACTAACAAACTACAGTCACCTCAGACTAACAAACTACAGTCACTTCAGACTAACAAACTACAGTCACTTCAGACTAACAAACTACAGCCACTTCAGACTAACAACTACAGTCACTTCAGACTAACAAACTACAGTCCACTTCAGACTAACAAACTACAGCCACTTCAGACTAACAAACTTACAAACTACAGCCAATTCAGACTAACAAACTACAGCCACTTCAGACTAACAAACTACAGCCACTTCAGACTAACAAACTACAGTCACTTCAGACTAACAAACTACAGCCACTTCAGACTAACAAACTACAGCCACTTCAGACTAACAAACTACAGTCATTTCAGACTAACAAACTACAGCCACTTCAGACTAACAAACTTACAGACTACAGTCACTTCAGACTAACAAACTACTGTCACTTCAGACTAACAAACTACAGTCATTTCAGACTAACAAACTACAGCCACTTCAGACTAACAAACTACAGTCATTTCAGACTAACAAACTACAGCCACTTCAGACTAACAAACTACAGTCATTTCAGACTAACAAACTTACAAACTAAAGCCACTTCGGACTAACAAACTAAAGTCACTTCAGACTAACAAACTACAGTCACTTCAGACTAACAAACTACAGGCCTAACAAACTACAGCCACTTCAGACTACCAAACTCACAGACATTACAAGTCACTTCCAGAACTAACCGAACACTGCACTAAGTCATTTCAGACTAACGAAACTACAGCCACTTCAGGACTAGCAACTTACAAACTTACAGTCACTTCAGACTAACAAAACTACAGTCATTTCAGACTAACCCAAAACTACAGCACACTTCAGACTAAACAAACTTACAGTCATTTCAGGACTAACAAACTTCACAGACTACATGTCACTTCAGACTAACAAACCTAAAGTCACTTCCACAGAACTAACAAACTTACAGTTCATTTCAGACTAACTAAACTTACAGACTTACAGTCACTTCAGGACTAACAAACTACAGTCCAACTTCAGGACTAACAAACTACAATGTCATTTTTCAGGACTAACAATACTACAGTCATTTCAGACTAACAAACTTACAGACTACAGTCACTTCAAGACTAACAAACTACCAGGTCACTTCAGGACTAACAAACTACAGTCATTCAGACTAACAAACTACAGTCATTTCAGACTAACAAACTTACAGACTACAGTCACTTCAGACTAACAAATACTAGTCACTTCAGACTAACAAACTACAGTACTTCAGACTAACAAACTACAGTCACTTCAGATAACAAACTACAGTCACTTCAGACTAACAAACTTACAGACTACAGTCACTTCAGACTAACAAACTACAGTCACTCAGACTAACAAACTACAGCCACTTCAGACTAACAAACTTACAGACTACAGTCACTTCAGACTAACAAACTACAGTCACTTCAGACTAACAAACTACAGTCACTTCAGACTAACAAACTACAAGCCACTTCAGACTAACAAACTTACAGACTACAGTCACTTCAGACTAACAAACTACAGTCACTTCAGACTAACAAACTACAGTCACTTCAGACTAACAAACTACAGCCACTTCAGATAACAAACTTACAGACTACAGTCACTTCAGACTAACAAACTACAGTCATTTCAGACTAACAAACTACAGCCACTTCAGACTAGCAAACTTACAAACTACAGTCACTTCAGACTAACAAACTACAGTCATTTCAGACTAACAAACTACAGCCACTTCAGACTAACAAACTACAGTCATTTCAGACTAACAAACTTACAAACTAAAGCCACTTCGGACTAACACAACTAAAGTCACTTCAGACTAACAAACTACAGTCATTTCAGACTAACAAACTACAGTCATTTCAGACTAACAAACTTACAGACTACAGTCACTTCAGGACTAACAAACTACAGTCACTTCAGACTACAAACTACAGTCATTTCAGACTAACAAACTACAGTCATTTCAGACTAACAAACTTACAGACTACAGTCACTTCAGACTAACAAACTACAGTCACTTCAGATCTAACAACTACAGCCACTTCAGACTAACAAACTTAAAGACTACAGTCACTTCAGACTAACAAACTACAGTCACAGACTAACAAACTACAGTCACTTCAGACTAACAAACTACAGTCATTTCAGACTAACAAACTACAGCCACTTCAGACTAACATAACTTACAGACTACAGTCACTTCAGGACTAACAAACTACAGTCACCTCAGACTAACAAACTACAGTCACTTCAGACTAACAAACTACAGTCACTTCAGACTAACAAACTTACAGACTACAGTCACTTCAGACTAACAAACTACAGTCACTTCAGGACTAACAAACTACAGTCATTTCAGACTAACAACTACAGTCATTTCAGACTAACAAACTTACAGACTACAGTCACTTCAGACTAACAAACTACAGTCACTTCAGACTAACAAACTACAGCCACTTCAGACTAACAAACTTACAGACTACAGTCACTTCAGACTAACAAACTACAGTCACTTCAGACTAACAAACTACAGTCCACTTCAGACTAACAAACTACAGTCATTTCAGACTAACAACTACAGCCACTTCAGACTAACAAACTTACAGACTACAGTCACTTCAGACTAACAAACTACAGTCACCTCAGACTAACAAACTACAGTCACTTCAGACTAACAAACTACAGTCACTTCAGACTAACAAACTACAGCCACTTCAGACTAACAAACTACAGTCACTTCAGACTAACAAACTACAGCCACTTCAGACTAACAAACTACAGCCACTTCAGACTAACAAACTTACAAACTACAGCCAATTCAGACTAACAAACTACAGCCACTTCAGACTAACAAACTACAGCCACTTCAGGACTAACAAACTACAGTCACTTCAGACTAACAAACTACAGCCACTTCAGACTAACAAACTACAGCCACTTCAGACTAACAAACTACAGTCATTTCAGACTAAACAAACTACAGCCACTTCAGACTAACAAACTTACAGACTACAGTCACTTCAGACTAACAAACTACTGTCACTTTCAGACTAACAAACTACAGTCATTTCAGACTAACAAACTACAGCCACTTCAGACTAACAAAACTACAGTCATTTCAGACTAACAACTACAGCCACTTCAGACTAACAAACTACAGTCATTTCAGACTAACAAACTTACAAACTAAAGCCACTTCGGACTAACAAACTAAAGTCACTTCAGACTAACAAACTACAGTCACTTCAGACTAACAAACTACAGTCATTTCAGACTAACAAACTACAGTCATTTCAGACTAACAAACTTACAGACTACAGTCACTTCAGACTAACAAACTACAGTCACTTCAGACTAACAAACTACAGCCACTTCAGACTAACAAACTTACAGACTACAGTCACTTCAGACTAACAAACTACAGTCATTTCAGACTAACAAACTACAGTCATTTCAGACTAACAAACTTACAGACTACAGTCACTTCAGACTAACAAACTACAGTCACTTCAGACTAACAAACTACAGCCAACTTCAGACTAACAAACTTACAGACTACAGTCACTTCAGACTAACAAACTACAGTCAC
Source organism: Macrostomum cliftonense (assembly GCA_950096795.1). Taxonomy (NCBI): domain Eukaryota; kingdom Metazoa; phylum Platyhelminthes; family Macrostomidae; genus Macrostomum; species Macrostomum cliftonense. The sequence continues at coordinate 1,772,532 of CATNEM010000182.1, forward strand.
TTCAGACTAACAAACTACAGTCATTTCAGACTAACAAACTACAGCCACTTCAGACTAACAAACTTACAGACTACAGTCACTTCAGACTAACAAACTACAGTCACTTCAGACTAACAAACTACAGCCACTTCAGACTAACAAACTACAGTCACTTCAGACTAACAAACTACAGTCATTTCAGACTAACAAACTACAGCCACTTCAGACTAACAAACTTACAAACTACAGCCAATTCAGACTAACAAACTACAGCCACTTCAGACTAACAAACTACAGCCACTTCAGACTAACAAACTACAGCCACTTCAGACTAACAAACTACAGTCACTTCAGACTAACAAACTACAGCCACTTCAGACTAACAAACTACAGCCACTTCAGACTAACAAACTTACAAACTACAGCCAATTCAGACTAACAAACTACAGCCACTTCAGACTAACAAACTACAGCCACTTCAGACTAACAAACTACAGCCACTTCAGACTAACAAACTACAGTCACTTCAGACTAACAAAACTACAGCCACTTCAGACTAACAAACTACAGCCACTTCAGACTAACAAACTTACAAACTACAGCCAATTCAGACTAACAAACTACAGCCACTTCAGACTAACAAACTACAGCCACTTCAGACTAACAAACTACAGCCAATTCAGACTAACAAACTACAGCCACTTCAGACTAACAAACTACAGCCACTTCAGACTAACAAACTACAGCCACTTCAGACTAACAAACTACAGCCACTTCAGACTAACAAACTACAGCCACTTCAGACTAACAAACTACAGTCACTTCAGACTAACAAACTACAGCCACTTCAGACTAACAAACTACAGTCACTTCAGACTAACAAACTACAGTCACTTCAGACTAACAAACTACAGTCATTTCAGGACTAACAAACTACAGCCACTTCAGACTAACAAACTTACAAACTACAGCCAATTCAGACTAACAAACTACAGCCACTTCAGACTAACAAACTACAGCCACTTCAGACTAACAAACTACAGCCACTTCAGACTAACAAACTACAGTCACTTCAGACTAACAAACTACAGCCACTTCAGACTAACAAACTACAGCCACTTCAGACTAACAAACTACAGTCATTTCAGACTAACAAAACTACAGCCACTTCAGACTAACAAACTTACAGACTACAGTCACTTCAGACTAACAAACTACTGTCACTTCAGACTAACAAACTACAGTCATTTCAGACTAACAAACTACAGCCACTTCAGACTAACAAACTACAGTCATTTCAGACTAACAAACTACAGCCACTTCAGACTAACAAACTACAGTCATTTCAGACTAACAAACTTACAAACTAAAGCCACTTCGGACTAACAAACTAAAGTCACTTCAGACTAACAAACTACAGTCACTTCAGACTAACAAACTACAGTCATTTCAGACTAACAAACTACAGTCATTTCAGACTAACAAACTTACAGACTACAGTCACTTCAGACTAACAAACTACAGTCACTTCAGACTAACAAACTACAGCCACTTCAGACTAACAAACTACAGTCATTTCAGACTAACAAACTTACAAACTAAAGCCACTTCGGACTAACAAACTAAAGTCACTTCAGACTAACAAACTACAGTCACTTCAGACTAACAAACTACAGTCATTTCAGACTAACAAACTACAGTCATTTCAGACTAACAAACTTACAGACTACAGTCACTTCAGACTAACAAACTACAGTCACTTCAGACTAACAAACTACAGCCACTTCAGACTAACAAACTTACAGACTACAGTCACTTCAGACTAACAAACTACAGTCATTTCAGACTAACAAACTACAGTCATTTCAGACTAACAAACTTACAGACTACAGTCACTTCAGACTAACAAACTACAGTCACTTCAGACTAACAAACTACAGCCACTTCAGACTAACAAACTTACAGACTACAGTCACTTCAGACTAACAAACTACAGTCACTTCAGACTAACAAACTACAGTCATTTCAGACTAACAAACTACAGCCACTTCAGACTAACAAACTTACAGACTACAGTCACTTCAGACTAACAAACTACAGTCACTTCAGACTAACAAACTACAGCCACTTCAGACTAACAAACTACAGTCACTTCAGACTAACAAACTACAGTCATTTCAGACTAACAAACTACAGCCACTTCAGACTAACAAACTTACAAACTACAGCCAATTCAGACTAACAAACTACAGCCACTTCAGACTAACAAACTACAGCCACTTCAGACTAACAAACTACAGCCACTTCAGACTAACAAACTACAGTCACTTCAGACTAACAAACTACAGCCACTTCAGACTAACAAACTACAGCCACTTCAGACTAACAAACTTACAAACTACAGCCAATTCAGACTAACAAACTACAGCCACTTCAGACTAACAAACTACAGCCACTTCAGACTAACAAACTACAGCCACTTCAGACTAACAAACTACAGTCACTTCAGACTAACAAACTACAGCCACTTCAGACTAACAAACTACAGCCACTTCAGACTAACAAACTTACAAACTACAGCCAATTCAGACTAACAAACTACAGCCACTTCAGACTAACAAACTACAGCCACTTCAGACTAACAAACTACAGCCAATTCAGACTAACAAACTACAGCCACTTCAGACTAACAAACTACAGCCACTTCAGACTAACAAACTACAGCCACTTCAGACTAACAAACTACAGCCACTTCAGACTAACAAACTACAGCCACTTCAGACTAACAAACTACAGTCACTTCAGACTAACAAACTACAGCCACTTCAGACTAACAAACTACAGTCACTTCAGACTAACAAACTACAGTCACTTCAGACTAACAAACTACAGTCATTTCAGACTAACAAACTACAGCCACTTCAGACTAACAAACTTACAAACTACAGCCAATTCAGACTAACAAACTACAGCCACTTCAGACTAACAAACTACAGCCACTTCAGACTAACAAACTACAGCCACTTCAGACTAACAAACTACAGTCACTTCAGACTAACAAACTACAGCCACTTCAGACTAACAAACTACAGCCACTTCAGACTAACAAACTTACAAACTACAGCCAATTCAGACTAACAAACTACAGCCACTTCAGACTAACAAACTACAGCCACTTCAGACTAACAAACTACAGCCACTTCAGACTAACAAACTACAGTCACATCAGACTAACAAACTACAGCCACTTCAGACTAACAAACTACAGCCACTTCAGACTAACAAACTTACAAACTACAGCCAATTCAGACTAACAAACTACAGCCACTTCAGACTAACAAACTACAGCCACTTCAGACTAACAAACTACAGCCAATTTAGACTAACAAACTACAGCCACTTCAGACTAACAAACTACAGCCACTTCAGACTAACAAACTACAGCCACTTCAGACTAACAAACTACAGCCACTTCAGACTAACAAACTACAGCCACTTCAGACTAACAAACTACAGCCACTTCAGACTAACAAACTACAGCCACTTCAGACTAACAAACTACAGCCACTTCAGACTAACAAACTACAGTCACTTCAGACTAACAAACTACAGCCACTTCAGACTAACAAACTACAGCCACTTCAGACTAACAAACTTACAAACTACAGCCAATTCAGACTAACAAACTACAGCCACTTCAGACTAACAAACTACAGCCACTTCAGACTAACAAACTACAGTCACTTCAGACTAACAAACTACAGTCACTTCAGACTAACAAACTACAGCCACTTCAGACTAACAAACTACAGCCACTTCAGACTAACAAACTTACAAACTACAGCCACTTCAGACTAACAAACTACAGTCACTTCAGACTAACAAACTACAGTCACTTCAGACTAACAAACTACAGCCAATTCAGACTAACAAACTACAGCCACTTCAGACTAACCAACTACAGCCACTTCAGACTAACAAACTACAGTCCACTTCAGACTAACAAACTACAGCCACTTCAGACTAACAAACTACAGTCACTTCAGACTAACAAACTACAGTCACTTCAGACTAACAAACTACAGCCACTTCAGACTAACAAACTTACAGACTACAGTCACTTCAGACTAACAAAATACAGTCACTTCAGACTAGCAAACTTACAAACTACAGCCACTTCAGACTAACAAACTTACAAACTACAGTCACTTCAGACTAACAAACTACAGTCACTTCAGACTAACAAACTACAGCCACTTCAGACTAACAAACTTACAAACTACAGCCACTTCAGACTAACAAACTACAGTCACTTCAGACTAACAAACTACAGTCTCTTCAGACTAACAAACTACAGCCACTTCAGACTAACAAATTACAGTCACTTTAAAATAATAATTTAAAATCACTTAGTTTACCTAAATACAGCCACTTTAGTTTAACAAAGGAGCTTTAAAATCGCAGGTACCAGCAATGCCTAGAATCCAGATGCCAAAATGCCTACCAACTCACCGCAGAGTTGTTGAGCTTGAAGGCGCTATCAAACCGAAACACAGTGACAGACTCAGCATCAATGGCCGACATCAGCTTCGGCCCAGTCGCCACAATGTGATCGTATAGACAGTTCGTACGCAACATAGTGGTCTCCATGCAGCCATTGATTAGCCAGCTGAGGTTCTGATCGCGTACCAATTGTAGTTGGCTTTTGCTATGCCGATTCAGGTAGGAGCAGTCGGCGTTGAAATCTCCAACTATGAGAACGTTCTGAAATCGATGAAAAGAAGCCATAGTAATGAATGTGTAACTTGACATTTCTCCAGCTTATCAAAAAACCGACAACGGCTACTAAAAGTAAGCCACATAGCAACTTGCCTCATTCCGCCAGACGGACCTGGCCAACTTCTGAACGGAGTGCAGAGCCTCAAGCTCGACAAAAACATCTCTTGGCGACGTGTGCAGTCCCAGGACGCCAAAAGTACTCACCTTGACTTTTTAGTACACAGTGAATTGAAAAAGTAACTAAATTTTGTTATGTCCTACAGTGTAGTACAATTTAGAAGAGCCACCTAGACTAATAATCACTCAGCCAACGCAAATCTAAAACTCACGCGCTCCCCGAACGTTGAACAGAGCACCGTAGGGCGGCCGTTCAAATCGGTCTTGCGGGTCGTTGTACTGGTAGGTGCTGACAAGGCTGAAGATGGACTCCCTGCGGATGCGGATGTGAATGTGAGCAGCCGGATTATTATTAATTTATTGGCTTTTGCAATTGAAACTTTATTATGAATTTCAGACATCAGCCCAGGAATAAAATAACAGAATAGACAGACAGACAGAGACAGGCATGCGGGCAGACAGACAGACAGACGGGCAGGCAGACAGTCAGACGGGCAGGCAGACAGACAGACAGACGGGCAGACAGACAGACAGATAGACAGACCGACGGGCAGACAGACAGACAGATAGACAGACAGACGGGCAGACAGTCTGTCGCACACACAGCTCACCTGTAGAAGAAAGCGTACTGCTCCTTGGAGCTGGTCCGCCCGAGCCGCTCGCTAATAGCCATAGAGTAGCGCCTCTGCCGGCCAACTCTGTTGTTGAGCTGGTCAAGCAGGCTCACAATGGCCTTGCCTGAGACGTCTCGTATCTCCATGATAAAAACGAGATCGTAGCGTTCGAGCGTCTGCAGGAATCGTAAAAGTACATAGGTGTAGTTAAGCTCAGTTGCTTTTTGAAGTGCTTCTTTTTTTACCCGTTTTTAAATCCTATATGATTTCGTTAACTAACGCTCGTAAATTAACTGATTTACGTACTAATTAACAAACCTTGAGTAAAATATCGACAACGTGCGCCTTGGACATTTTGGTGACGCCCAACACTTGGATGTTAAATGAGCCGATGCGAATTGGTGGCAGGCCGATTTCCGGCAGCTCCTGCTTGGCATCTTCAAACTTAGGAGCAGCAGCAGCAGCAGCAGCGGCAACAACAAAGGCGCCGCTGGTTGCTAGGCACAGCAACAAAAAGCGCATTCCGTAGACGTTTCGATATTAGTGTACTTATAAAATTCCACCGTTAAGAGGGCCTTAAGCCTCTGTATCTATTTTATGCCTACGTTTTATACATTTTTTTAGCAATAAACACATTCACAAGCAACCTTATCTGCATGCATTGTGCAGACCAAATCTGAAAGCGCTAAACAATTGCATCGTGCTGTGCGAATGCTAGCAGCTGTTGCTATTTGGTAGCAGCACTGCCCGACACACCCAGTGGGCTGTGTGTGGTTTTCTTGCAGAAACCTATTTTCTTTTTCTCTAGAATGATGCAAGTGCAACATGTGAAGTGCGAATGTTGACCACGAGTGATTTATAGAATTCCTTTTTGGCACGAAAACTGGTACTTTAAAACACCACTTAGTGAACGCATGGACGCATACATTCGGTTAGACTTAAAAAAATATAGATATCAAATAAAATCCCATTAGGGTTAGTAGCTGGACATAAAAGCATAAAAAGCACCACATTTTTATTTTTAATTTCTCAAGTCAGCAAATAGTATTTTAAGAAGACAAATAATTTTATTAGAAACTTTAATTTTATGCTGAATAATAATAATTATACTAAATTCTTTTTGGCACGTTTAGTCGACAGTTTATTTATTTATTTTTGTTTATGACATTAAAATTAATTAATTAGAGTCAGCACTAAGATAAACCAATAAGACCTGCGTAAAATCAAAACAAAATTTTCAATACGAAACCAGTCCAGTGATGAGAAACATTAGCTTCTAAATAAGCATTAAAAATATGTTAAATTGGTAATTGTGGCAAAATTTTAAGATAGATAATAATTGCCCTCGGTAACTATAGCTACTTGTGCGCAGTTTTTTAAAAACTTAAAACGTGTATTTTTTGTTTATTACAATCAGTTCTACATTCATTTTTGAACCCTAGAGACGCAACAGATTTCTAAATTTAGCATCTTTTAGATGCTAACTATTATATACCGACAAAATTGTAAGACACTTGAAAAAAAACTGATATGTAAAAAAACCACGAAATACCAAAGCAAAATTGAAAAACACGGCTGCAGAATCTGCAAAGATACATAAAAAATGAATGGACTCTATTCTAAATAATATTAATTGTGATAAATATACTTTGGCAAGTACTACACACACAGGGTCAATTGTTCGGCAAATATAATACATATGCATGTAAGAGCATATACTCGTAGACTTATAGCTTACTAACTAGCTGTTTTTCCCTACTCAAGCTTACTCATATAAGTCTAAATTAAGCTCGTACCATACACTGGTACTTTCTAACATAATGACAGGATTAATATCAAGGTGACTGAAGACAAATATTAGAAACTGGAAGGGTTACAACAGAAAAACAATCCATCCTATATGAGGACCAAAATACTGTCATGAAAATTCGATAATATAATAAAAATTGATTAAAGCAGGCGCTAATGGGATAGAGTAGCAAGTAAAGGCAAAAACTGAGAGACACAAACTCTTTTGCGTCATCAAGAGCTCTGCTGGTCAACTACTGCAGATTCTTCAGCCGGTTTCTCTTGCTTTGCTGCTTCTGCATCAGCGGCAGATTCTTCAGCCGGCTTCTCTTGCTTTGCTGCCTCTGCATCAGCAGCAGATTCCTCAGCCGGTTTCTCTTGCTTTGCTACCTCTGCATCAGCAGCAGATTCTTCAGCCGGTTTCTCTTGCTTTGCTGCCTCTGCATCAGCGGCAGATTCTTCAGCCGGCTTCTCTTGCTTTGCTGCCTCTGCATCAGCAGCAGATTCTTCAGCCGGCTTCTCTTGCTTTGCTGCCTCTGCATCAGCAGCAGATTCCTCAGCCGGTTTCTCTTGCTTTGCTGCCTCTGCATCAGCAGCAGATTCTTCAGCCGGTTTCTCTTGCTTTGCTGCCTCTGCATCAGCGGCAGATTCTTCAGCCGGCTTCTCTTGCTTTGCTGCCTCTGCATCAGCGGCAGATTCCTCAGCCGGTTTCTCTTGCTTTGCTACCTCTGCATCAGCAGCAGATTCTTCAGCCGGTTTCTCTTGCTTTGCTGCCTCTGCATCAGCGGCAGATTCTTCAGCCGGCTTCTCTTGCTTTGCTGCCTCTGCATCAGCAGCAGATTCTTCAGCCGGTTTCTCTTGCTTTGCTGCCTCTGCATCAGCGGCAGATTCTTCAGCCGGCTTCTCTTGCTTTACTGCCTCTGCATCAGCAGCAGATTCCTCAGCCGGTTTCTCTTGCTTTGCTACCTCTGCATCAGCAGCAGATTCTTCAGCCGGTTTCTCTTGCTTTGCTGCCTCTGCATCAGCGGCAGATTCTTCAGCCGGCTTCTCTTGCTTTGCTGCCTCTGCATCAGCAGCAGATTCTTCAGCCGGCTTCTCTTGCTTTACTGCCTCTGCATCAGCGGCAGATTCTTCAGCCGGTTTCTCTTGCTTTGCTACCTCTGCATCAGCAGCAGATTCTTCAGCCGGTTTCTCTTGCTTTGCTGCCTCTGCATCAGCGGCAGATTCTTCAGCCGGCTTCTCTTGCTTTGCTGCCTCTGCATCAGCAGCAGATTCTTCAGCCGGCTTCTCTTGCTTTACTGCCTCTGCATCAGCAGCAGATTCCTCAGCCGGTTTCTCTTGCTTTGCTACCTCTGCATCAGCAGCAGATTCTTCAGCCGGCTTCTCTTGCTTTACTGCCTCTGCATCAGCAGCAGATTCCTCAGCCGGTTTCTCTTGCTTTGCTGCCTCTGCATCAGCGGCAGATTCTTCAGCCGGTTTCTCTTGCTTTGCTGCCTCTGCATCAGCGGCAGATTCTTCAGCCGGTTTCTCTTGCTTTGCTACCTCTGCATCAGCAGCAGATTCTTCAGCCGGTTTCTCTTGCTTTGCTGCCTCTGCATCAGCGGCAGATTCTTCAGCCGGTGTCTCTTGCGCTGCCACCACCTCTGTATCAGTGGCAGATTCTTCAGCCGGTTTCTCTTGCGCTGCTGCTTCTGCATCAGCGGCAGATTCTTCAGCCGGTTTCTCTTGCGCTGCTGCTTCCGCATCTGCGGCAGATTCTTCACTCGAATTGGTTTGCTTCTCTTGCGCTGCCACTTCTGTAACTGTAGCTGAATTGGCTTCTTCCTGTTTCTCCCGATGCTCATCAACCTGATAGCTTTCCTCTTCGTGATCCCCAGCTTCGTCATTTCCGTCGTTTCCTTCATCAGTGTCTGCAGTTTCACCTTCTTCCTCATCCGCATGATCCTCCGCCGTCTTCTCGTTTCTCCTCGCATCTTCATCATAATCACCCGCGGCCGTTTCCGCTCCTGCCTGTCCCGGCGGAAAACCGCCGCGGCGGCGACCCCGGCCTCGGCTGCGGGCTGGTCGCCCGCGCCAGCGCAGACGGCCTCCTCGATAGCCGCCGTCGTCTCCGTCGCCACCGCCGAAGCCGCCGCCGCCGCGGCCCCGGCCACCGCCACCCCGACGCGGCGGGCGTCGTCCAACGCGTCCGCCCCGATTGCCGCGCCCGCTTGCAACGCCAACGTCTTCGGCTGCGTCAGCGGCGCCTTGTCTGGCGTCATCGGCGCTGGATTTTCGATTAGCGCTAGCGCGACAGTGGTCATTCCGTATGGTGATGACCAGACCGCCGTGCGGAGCCTCAGTAAACTCGCGATCTATGAGATCTGTAAAGCAAATAATGTTGAATAAAGTTGTCAGCATTGTACGAGTAATATTGCTTTCTGATAAAAAACTACAAGACTTCTTACAGTGATAGGGTGGCAGATGCCTGCCGCCCCGTCCCCTGCCACGATAACGATGATTGACATCCCATCCATCTGGTTGGGCATCGTGGCAATATTGGTCTCCTGCAGCAAATCCCATGTCGTCTCTGAAGTGACCGCCTCTGCCACCTCTGTGAAAATGACCGCCAAAGTTCGCTTCACCTCCGCCTCCGCCGCGGCCTCTGAAGTGACTACCACCTCTGTAAAAATTATCGTAATGGTCATGACCTCTATTAAAGTGGTAACCAGCACTACTATGCCCTTCTGTACCACGACCACCACCTGCTCCTCGATGATTTGATGCTCGATTTTGTTGCTCCTGAAATAGTATGTTTTTCTTGATGATGGACAAGAATACTAGGTGAGCAATACAAGATGTTCTATTAGATTAATCCTAAAAAGCAAAATAAGTTATCTAGAATAGCATAATAATATTTTTTATTATTCTAAGGACTAATCGTTTTAATAAATCAAAAAATTTATGCTGCCAACAATAAATTAATTTAAAATAAAGCAACTATAGAATCATTACATTTACAATTAAAAACTTTTATTAACACTACTTATTATATAAAATAAATACACACAAAATTAAGTAATTTACTACTAAAACAAAACAATTTAAAATATTCAAACATTTATCATTTCCATGGCAAAAATTGGTTGCTTTTTATATTATATTTTGCAAATTGCAAATAATCAGTAATGATTAAAATATTTAGTTCTATTATATTAGATATGATATATTTTTCTAATTAATTTTAGCTGGGTTAGCTGGAAGTTTAATAAAATGTATAATAAATATTTTAATCTAACAACTAAAAAATATAAATTCTTATTAAGATGAATGAATCTAGAAATATTAAGATAGGCTAATAAAATAAGCTCTAATAAGCCAAGAGGAGCAATTCTGTATAATGAATCTGAATTTTAACATTTAAAGCAAGTAGATTTAGAATTAAAAGTTTAGAAAAATAAATAAGCAAAAACTTTATTGATCACTAAAAAGAAAAGTATAGATGACTAGCAATATGCACTTTGATTACAAATGGATCTGCAATCTCAATTGATAATTCATTATAAATTGTAACCAAAATTTTAACGCACTACACACAGTTAGCCAAAAAATGTTGCAAGCGTTAAACTTTGATTAAATAGCATCCCCTCCATGCCATCAAAAATTGGCTTCAAAAGGCGAAATTCAAAAGTGAAAATCGAAAAGATATGTGAGAACTTAAAGTTAATTTTATTATATTTATTAAAATTAATGTGTGTTTTTACTTTTTAAGTAGAGCAGTTGATGGATAAAAACTTTATTGGTTTTATTATGTCTTTAAAGCACAATGTTTTGTTAAAACAGCAATCGTTAATTATGAATCGATCAAGAAATAATGTATGTATTTTTGGAAATACTCGGGTACTTGATTGCGATTTTTGTACCATTTTTTCGCATTGATGATTTTATTGGCCACCCATAATTTTTGGCGACTACTTGACTCTGTGTTCGAAAGGAAGATGTCGGCCAGCTTCAACCCAAGGAATTTGAAGAACTACATCGAATTACATGTACCGAGGGAAAACTTAGCTCGATTCTCGCTCGAAATTTTTAAGCCTTTTAAAGCTCCGAATTTGTTTCGGCGAATAGCTAGAATATTCGAAGAATCCGTTATTTAATTATGTACCGTCCACCAGCCGCTGTTTTCAAGTTTACAGTATATCTGATGGCTCGTTCCCTGATTTACGAGAAGGCAAGCAAGTCAAGCAAGCGAGAAGTCATCTGCTATATTGGAGCTTTAAGCATCAATATACTTCCAATATTTATATATTAATCTCTCTTTGTGTCTATTTGAGGTACTTTTATTTGCCAGTGTGAAGGAAACAAGTATTCAATTTGATTTTTGTTAAAACTTATTTAAATATGCGTACAGACTCGTAATTTTATGATCAATAACATATTTAAAGTTTTTAAATTAAAGTTTCGTTTCTAAAACTTTTTTTCTGATCGATTTAACAAACGCCAGGTTTTTTGCTACCATAACCACGAGCGTATGGACTGCTGCAGTTTATCATACTGTAAATCTGTTAGGAGCGTATTTTAATTATTTCCAAAATCATGCAAAAGATAAATCAGGAATTAATATTGAGCCCACTCCAGGGTATGAGCTCTATTATTAATTTACCCAGCATTCTATTGGTAATTACGCTCGTAGATTGCACCAGCAGCAACAATTATACAATTATGTTGATCATCCGGGTCTGAAAGTTTATTTATTTTTTTAGTTCAAAGTAATCAAGTACATGTACGTGTATTTTAAACTTCTGTCGATAAAGATTCGTTTCTGGCTGGATTTAATTTGGATTTATGGAAAATCCATACAACAATCGACCCAGAAAATTGCATTTTATCTCACGACCAAATTCGTTTTTCAGGCATATGCGCCTATAATTTCGTCAACTGCTTCTTGACACTGTTGCACTCGGCGAAACTCAAGTAATCAGGAATATATCCATGTGGATTAAGTTGGATAAGTTTGACAATTTTGCACAAGATTAACAAATCTATTCCCCCGTATAGGGATGACACGTATGTTTCGTACTTAATCACTAATCGCTTAGAAATAAACTAAACAAATAGCATGGCAATTTTAAGCACTACGTAGGAAAAGTTCGCTATAAATTCTTTACTTGCTACTCAGTAGTAAGCAGTCCGCTTCTATTGTCCGTGAACAACACGGAACGTAAAATTTAATCGATAAGGTTCGTTCAAGTCACAAGTTTTTTTAGAATTTTTACACATTCTAATTTTTTAGTTGCTAAACATAAAAAATTGCGCAACAAACATGGCGCAACCATTTATCTCAGATTATCGCAAAGTGCAGCACTCGCTCAATATCTTTAAAAGCCGGACTAACCAATCTGGGCGCTTTTTAGTATGCCACACCACTTGGGCCTAGACGAGAAGAGATTGGATGGGTGGGAGAGGAAAAATGACGGCATGTCTGGGCGAAAGGTGGCTTGTATGGGATAAGTCTCATTCCGGAAGGTTCCTCCATCAAGCCAGCTAGAGGGCGGAGGAGAGCAGCTTGCTGACTAGAAGAGAAAGCTGAGCATGATTTTATTTTTATAATTTCACAACCAGGTTGTCTTTTAGACGGCAAACTATTCCTAGTTGAATTTTATCGACAGGCGGGATCAGGTTCGAGCGGTCAGTCAACATCAAAGCCAACAACATGTCTGCAGCCGCCACCATCTATACCATAAAGACCGCTTCATCTCCATCCGCCAACTTCTTACTCACCGCTTTTGTCGTTGCCGCAGCCGCCTCTAGCGCAGCTGCCGCAACTGTGGCCGCCCGGCCGTGAGATCCGGCCATGGCCAAAGGTGTCAGCTTCAGTTCCGATACGCGTTTCAAAGCGGCCAACATGCACAACGCTAGCGTCGGCGGCAGCGGCAGCGACTCAGACGGCGGCAGCAGCAGCGAGTCGGAGCGCCTGTCGCGGCCAACCCGCCAACGATTGCAGCGCTCGTTCTCGCTGGTGCCCGAACGACTCGGCCGGGGATTTGGCGGCTCGCTGCAAAGCAAACGGCCGATGCAATTCTGCGAGCTGGTCATGCAGGGCCTCATCGGCCTGTTAATTGCCGTCACTTTTCCTTTCTCATTCTTCGTCTGCCTGAAGGTGATTGCTCAGTACGAACGGGCCGTCATCTTCCGGCTGGGCAGGATTTTAAGCGTGGAGGCCAGCGGCCCGGGCCTCGTGTTCGTCATGCCCTGCATGGACACAGTGAAACGGGTCGATTTGCGCACCATGACATTCGACGTACCAACCCAGGAGGTTCTGACCAAGGACTCCGTGACCGTGGCTGTGGACGCCGTGGTCTATTATCGAATATTCGATCCGGTCATGTCGGTTGTCAACGTGGAGGACTGCAGCCGCTCTACCAAGCTGCTGGCTCAAACCACTCTGCGCAACGTCTTGGGCACCGTCAGCCTCTACGAGCTCCTGGCGGGACGGGACGAGTCCGCCATCGTCATGCAGGAGACTCTAGACGCCGCCACCGACACCTGGGGCGTCAAAGTTGAACGCGTCGAGATCAAGGATGTCCGCTTGCCAACGCAACTGCAGCGAGCCATGGCGGCGGAGGCCGAAGCCGCCCGCGAAGCCCGGGCCAAGGTGATCGCCGCCGAGGGTGAGGAAAAGGCCAGCAAGGCGTTGAAATGCGCCGCGCTAGAGCTGTCCGAATGTCACCTGGCGCTGCAGCTTCGCTACCTGCAAACTCTGAGCAGCATCTCCGCTGAGAAGAATTCCACCATCATCTTTCCTTTGCCGCTGGAACTGTTGAAGTTCTTCCAGGAGACTGGCGGTATGCAGGAATTCCCTCAGCAGCAGCATCAGCAGCCGCCCAAATCGAGTCTTGGCTGCGGCGGCCTCGGCAGCGACGGCGGCGGCCGAACGAGCTGCACGCGGCCCGTCACAGTCAGCTCGCCAAGTCGCACCGCCAGGCACTCGGGCCATCCCGCTGTTGGCGTCTTTGGCTCCGGTTGCTAAGGGCCGGTTTTTTTCTTCAGCTTTAGTTGCTAGGCCGGCAACGGCAAACGATTCTGCTTCAGTCTGTAGTGATGTCGAATGTTTTGCTTTGATTTTTGCCTATTAAATTTTATTTGCCGCTTTTTTTTAAATCGAAAAACGCTCCTCAAAGGTGCGCGATTTTGCTACTAGACGTCTGCGTTGGCCCAGCCTTTAGAATCCCATTTTGGGAGCCGTCTCTCTGTTTACGGCTGTCTGCGTTCGTACATGTCCTCGATATTCTGCTGGAAAAATCCCTCCTCCCTTACATCTAAATGTCCCGCCCGCTATTATTATTGCTCTATGCTTAATGTCTCGGACTCACATAAAATGCATCTATACACGTCTCCCCTTGTCAACTAGCGCTGCTATGGGTCGTTAATGCACTTTTATAATAAGGCTCTTATTCATCTGTTATAATTACCGACAACTATATTTGTTGTGCTTTTATTTTCTAACATGAGGAGTTGTAGCCTAGTGGCTAGGGCGCCTGCCTCATAACCTGAAGGTCGTGGGTTCGAGTCCCGGCTCTAGGTGACAATTTGTGCCCTTGAGCAAGGCACTAAATCCCGCATTGGTTCAATCCACCCAGCTGAGATCGGGTACCAGTTTGAGCTGGGTAAATTTAGGGTGGGTGTTGCGACCCCTCCAGCCCGTCAGTCTGAGCAGCTGTATACAGCACTCGAATGCGCCGCCCAACTAGCTGCGGCTGTGCCGTGGGCTGTACATCTGGTCGAAAGGTCGGGTGTCTAAATTTATTTATTATATTTATATTATTTTTTAGCAGCTGTTAATTACATGTAACTGTACTAAACCTTAAGAAAATCAATTTTCGTCATAAATATGGCGTCATTTTGAAGTTTAAGTCAAACAGTATACTAAATTGTATCAATAATCATTTACGATACTTATGTAGAATTATATCAATATGCCCAGCATAAAAATTGTCTTATTTTAGTTTTATGACGATGTGGACTTTATGTTTTGATAAGGTATGATGAATTTAATATGGTAAAAAACAGTAAATAAACGAACATAATCGCACAAATGGTAACAAATGGAAAATATAATTTTTTATGAGAAAATTAAAATTGTTCTTTTTTACTTACCAATCACCCGTATAAAAAAGTCAATGTAACTATCACCCCAGATTTTGTCAAATATTCGAACACAAGACGGATAGCTATTTCTGAGAATCTGCCCCTTCCCCACGTCAGTCCCGCGCTATGCAGTCTTGAGTGTGGGGAATGCATTCTTAAGGATTGACTTTAGCTGCACACAAGTTGTAAAAATGCTACGATCGCCTTCTTCTGCGCTTTTTTGTGTACGAGATTTTAGGCCTCAATAAAACAGGCAGGCATTGGGGTAATCTTAGCTGAATGCCCTCTGTGGCTTCAGCATTTTTTGCAGCCACAATGCATGTCCCATTTGTGCTGGCTAATCCGATCTCAAGGACTTGAAATTTCTGCCCGGCTTAAAAAAAGAAGCTTCGACATCCGTTCTGCGCGATCTGCCTCTAGAAGATGCGAGTAAGATTGCTGCAACACGCCGACAATTGACTGACAGGTGAGCGACACGGTCTAATCAGTGCCTAAACACCCCAGAGAGAAATCATGCACTGACAGACTGACAGACAGAAAGACAGACAGACACACAGACAGACAGACACACAGACAGACAGACAGACAGACACACAGACAGACAGACACACAGACAGACAGACAGACAGACAGACAGACAGACAGACAGACAGACAGACAGACAGACAGACAGACAGACAGACAGACAGACAGACAGACAGACAGACAGACACACAGACAGACAGACAGACAGACAGACAGACAGACAGACAGACAGACAGACAGACAGACAGACAGACAGACAGACAGACAGACAGACAGACAGACAGACAGACAGACAGACAGACAGACAGACAGACAGACAGACAGACAGACAGACAGACAGACAGACAGACACACAGACAGACAGACAGACAGACAGACAGACAGACAGACAGACAGACAGACAGACAGACAGACAGACAGACAGACAGACAGACAGACAGACAGACAGACAGACAGACAGACAGACAGACAGACACACAGACACATATACCAGTGTGTGTGTGTTTACATGGACTGCCGTTTCGATAGTGCGTTAGGTGGACCACCTAGTTTCTTTAAAAAACTGGCAAAACTAATGCCACTTGGATGCAAAGGCATCAGACTGTTTGTTTATTAGACTTGAGAAGGCTCCAGTTCGAGAGAATTTAACTTAATTAATGAGGGTTTAACTGGACCCCATCATACGAGGTCTTCAATGACACTTGCTTTTACAGAAGATAATGCAAATAAAAAAGTAAAACTATGACCTTTTAACTAAAGGCCCGAACAGAATAAAAACCGATTAAAGCTCTAATTAACTTTAGAACAAATTATTTTGCACCAGTTGATTTGTAGAATTCAGCACCTTAGAAAATTGGTGGCAAAACGAATTGAATTAAAATGTAATGATTTGTGAGCTTGTAAAACATCGTCAATATTTTTGACAGCAATACTGAATTGGCATCAGATTACGACAGGAAACCTACTTCATACTTCAACTACATAACAGTAGTTTTCTATACCTGACCCATTTAGCGATGGATTAAGCAGACAGAAGCGCCATGGAATAAGATCGAAAAACTGTGCTGGGGTCCACCTAAGCCCTCTTCGAACTTATCATAGTGTGTCTGCTGACAAGCTGAGCCGTGTAATAACAGCTGTCCACCTAAACCCTCATCAAACTTATCATAGTGTGTGTCTGTTGGTAGGCTAGGGTGTTGTACTAACAACCTTACAGAGATGTTGCCAAGCATTTAGATGGACTCGGTGGCTGATAGATTCGAGTACTATTTGTTTGTACTTTGTGATTCCGCGAAAAATGATTATTTTTCGAAGCAAAACTCAGTGGATGAATCGAAGGACACGTCACTATATGAGCCGTCTGCCATTGGCATTGTGACGTCGCAGCCCATAACTGATTAATGAAAAATCGCGAAAAATATGATTCCATTGTATCAAGCAAATTTACTCTGCAAATAAATCTGTTTCGAAAATGATGGAAAAACTACTGTAAAGCTGATAGTACCACACCCAGCCTAGTAGCAGACACACACAAGTTCTGTGTGATATATGAAACTGTAAACTGTGATGATGAGGCCATTTAAATCATGATACTAATTTCATTTATTTTCCCGACCAATTTTTTAAATAATATTTTTCTACACGTGTCGTCATGTTGCTTATGGCAGACGACTCTTCGACTAATAGTGGCGACCATCCTTCGCCTTCAGCTTTAATGAAGAATCTATTTGCGCTGAATCAGCACTCATGCAAAGATTTAGTACATGAATCTATCAGCCACCGATTCTATCTAAATGCTGGCAAATCTTCTGTAAGGTTGTTAGCATACAGCCCAGCTTACCAACAGACATACTGAGCCTCTTCATTTCGTCGATTCTGGTCCTAAAACCAGAACCATTTTGCAAAGTATAACTTTTCAGCGGCGAATAGGCTGCGATTTAGAATTCGGTCTATTTGTTTTCAAAAATTAAAATTTACTTATATTTACCGTGAATTGTTACAATAGATTTAAGATTTAGGAGAATAAAAAATTGTTAAATTTTTGTTAAACTGCAATATTTCTTGTGAAATTCTGTTTCTGGAATCGCTTCGTGAAGAGGCTAACTATGATAAGTTCAATGAGAGTTTAGGTGGACCCCAGGACAGATGTTAGCATACGGCCCAGCTTACCAACAGACACACACTATGATGAGTTCGAAGAGGGTTTAGGTGTTTGTATACGGCTCAGCTTTCCAACAAACACACTATGATAAGTTTGATGAGGGTTTAGGTGGACCCCACCACAGTTGTTCGATCCTATTCCATGCTGCTTCTGTCTGAATGATTGCATTATTGCTAAATAGTTCAAGCTTAACAAACTACTATTTTTTAAAACGAAGTAGTTTTCCTGTCGAAAAAAAAATAATAATCCGTAAGGTTGTTAGTACAAATTCCTGTCCAAATTTTTATATCAATGCGGTACCAATGTCAGAACTATTGATGATATTTTATGAGCCCATAAATCATGATTCATGACTTCATTGCAACCCATTTTTAAATTATTTTTTACACGCGTCGTCATGGTGCTTATTGCAGACGACTCTTCCACTTATGGTGGCGACCATCCTTCGCCTTCAGCTTCAAATAAGTATCAATTTGCGCAGAATCAGCGCTCGAGCGAAGATGGCTCGGTGATGGATGAATCTATCTACTTCTGTAAGGGAGTTAGTACAATGACGAGCTTTTAAGCAGACACACACTATGATAAGTTCGAAGAGGGTTCAGGTGGACCCCCGCACAGTTGTTAGTATACAGCCCAGCTAACCAACAGACACACACTCATATGATAAGTTTGATGAGGGTTTAGGTGGACCCCAGCACAGGTGTTAGTAAACGGCTCAGCTTTCCACCAGACACACACTATAATAAGTTCGAAGAGGGTTTGGGTGGACCCCAGCACAGTTGTTAGTATACGGCCCAGCTTGTCAGCAGACAGACACAATGATAAGTAGTTCAATGAGGGTTTAGGTGGACCCCAGCATAGCTGTTAGTAAACGGCTCAGCTTGCTTGTCAACAGACAGACACACTATGATAAGTTCAATGAGGGTTTAGGTGGACCCAACACAGTTTTAAGTATACGGCTCAGCTTTCCAACAAACACACTATGATAAGTTCGATGAGGGTTTAGGTGGACCCCAGCACAGTTGTTCGATCCTATTTCATGCTGCTTATGTCTAAATGATTGGTATTATTGCTAAATGGGTCAAGTTAAAAAAACTACTATTATGTAACGCGAAGTAAGTTTCCTGTCAAATTCTTGATATCAATGCGGTATCAGTGTCCAAACTACTTGTGACATTTTATGAGCCTATAAATTATAATACGTGAATTCATTGCAACCAATTTTTTAAAAGATTTTTTTCTACATGCATTGTTATGATGCTTATAGCAGACGACTCTTCGACTAATGGTGGCGACCATCGTTTGCCTTCAGCTTCAAAGAAGAATCACTTTTGCGCTGAATCAGCGTTCGAGCGAGGATGGCTCGGTGATGGATAAATCTTTATACTTCCGTATGGTTGTTAGTACAACGAGGAGCTTGTAAGCAGACACACACTATGATAAGTTCGATGAGGGTTTAGGTGGACCCAAGCACAGCTGTTAGTGTACGGCCCAGCTTGACAGCAGACAGACACACATTATGATAAGTTCGATGGGGGTTTAGGTGGACTCCAGCACAGTTGTTCGATCCTATTCCATGCTGCTCTGTCTAAATGATTGGTATTATTGCTAAATGTGTCAAGCTTAAAAAACTACTATTATGTAACGCGAAATAGGATTCCTGTCGAAATCTTGATATCAATGCGGTATCACTGTCCAAACTATTGATGATATTTCATGAGCTCATAAATCAGGATTCATGAATTCATTGCGACCAATTTTTTAAATGATTTTTTCTACACGCGTCGTCATGGTGCTTATAGCAGACGACTCTTCGACTAATGGTGGCGACCATCCTTCGCCTTCAGCTTCAAATAAGAATCACTTTGCGCCGAATCAGCGCTTAAGCAAAGATGGCTCGATGATGGATAAATGTATCTATATTCTGTAAGGGTGTAAGTACAACGCCGAGCTTGTCAGCAGACACACACTGTGATAAGTTTCATGAGGGTTTAGGTGGACCCCAGCACAACTGTTAGTATACGGCCCAGCTTTTCAGCAGACACACACTATAATAAGTTCGAAGAGTGTTTAGGTGGACCCCAGCACAGTTGTTAGTATACGGCCCAGCTTTTCAACAGACACACACTATAATAAGTTTGATGAGGGTTTAGGTGGACCCCAGCACAGTTGTTAGTATAAGGCCTAGCTTTTCAACAGACACACACTATGATAAGTTCGGAGAGGGTTTTGGTGGACCCTAGCGCAATTGTTCGATCCTATTTTATGCTGCTTCTGTCTAAATGATTGGCATTATTGCTAAATGGGTCAGGTTAAAAAAACTACTATTATGTAAGGTTTCCTGTCGAAATCGTGATATCAATGCGGTACCACTGTCCAAACTACTTGTGACATTTCTTGACCCAATAAATTATGATACTTGAATTCATTGCAACCAATTTTTTAAATATTTTTTTCTACATGCATCGTTATGATGCTTAAAGCAGACGACTCTTCGACTAATGGTGGCGACCATCGTTTGCCTTCAGCTTCAAAGAAGAATCACTTTTGCGCTGAATCAGCGTTCGAGCGAGGATGGCTCGGTGATGGATAAATCTTTATACTTCCGTATGGTTGTTAGTACAACGAGGAGCTTGTAAGCAGACACACACTATAATAAGTTCGAAGAGGGTTTAGGTGGACCCCCGTAGTATACGGCCCAGCTTGTCAGCAGACAGACACACTATGATAAGTTCAATGAGGGTTTAGGTGGACCCCCGCACAGTTGTTAGTATACGGCCCAGCTTACCAACAGACACACACTATGATAAGTTCGAAGAGGGTTAAGGTGGACCCCCGTACAGTTGTTAGTAAACGGCCCAGCTTTCCAACAGACACACACTATGATAAGTTCGATGAGGGTTAAGGTGGACCCCCGTACAGTTGTTAGTAAACGGCCCAGCTTTCCAACAGACACACACTATGACAAGTTCGTTCGATGAGGGTTTAGGTGGACCCCCGCACAGTTGTTAGTATACGGCCCAGCTTACCAACAGACACACACTATGATAAGTTCGATGAGGGTTAAGGTGGACCCCCGTACAGTTGTTAGTAAACGGCCGAGCTTTCTAACAGACACACATGATAAGTTCGTAGGGGGTTTAGGTGGACTCCAGCACAGCTGTTAGTAAGCGGCTAAGCTTGTCAGCAGACATACACAATCATAGGACTCACACGATGAGGGTTGTCCAGTCCAATTTACAATTTATTCGTACATTTAACTGCTCTCTCAACTTCGTACTTTTGATGCTCGTAAGACGGATGCTGCACTTCCTTAAGCATTATTGTTTTCGTTCGAGTGTCGATGTATTGGATGCAAGCGGGCAAGAGTGTTTTCGGTTTTAGATACGATGGGGTTTTTGTCTTTTCTGGTTTTATATTGTTGCTTTACTTGGACCGGGGCTGAACACAGCTGTTTATCTCACTGGCCAATAGGATAGGTGTGTGGGTTCAGGCATGGAGGGAGGGAAGGCGCAACCTTCCCCCTAAATCGCCAATAGCATGTACATATTACGCGGCTCTATGTACGAGCTAAAAGGTATATCTGACCCCAGCATGGCTAGCCCATTAGCCACACGGACCAATAGCTAAACAGTGGGGCTTCTTGGGCTTTGCAGAACGAGACAGACTTGCAGGGAGCAATCGAATTAATCTAGTTTACTTTTCCCGAGTCTTGTCCGTAAATGTCACTTAGTGGCCTTGGCGTTCAGTTTTAAAGAATGAATTGAAAAATGTTTAAAGTAAGTGCATCAATTAATACTGACAAAGCACTTGAAATCTACTTTAGCTTGCGAGCTCTCGCGTTTAAATTTAAGTTTTCATGTAATTGTACCGTTGCACGTCACTTATTTACATTTTCAACGCTTTGTGTTGAAAAGAAACAAAGTTACTAAACAAAAAATTTGTCTGTGAAACAGACAGATTTTCTGTGAAACAGACAGTTTGTCTGTTATACACACACTTTTATTTTTTGTTTTTTGTCTGTTTTCGGGTTACGTGGACCTTTGCAATGTGGTTTACATGGACCGAGTAAAAGGTCCACCTAAACTAAAATTCAAACCATTTTTTTCTGATACTACTTCCAGCAGTAAAATCGCACACACAGTTTCACAGCATACAAGACTCCAATCAGATTCCATCTAAACCCCCATTAAACTTGTCAGAAAGAAATTGTGAGGTGGTCCACGTAAGGGGTCCACCTAAACCGAGAGGTCCACGTAAGGACGCTTTCAAACGGACAAAAGGTCCATATAAACGCACAGACACTAACACAGACAGACAGACAGACAGACAGACAGACAGACAGACAGACACACAGACAGACAGACAGACAGACAGACCGACACACAGACAGACAGACAGACAGACAGACAGACAGACAGACAGACAGACAGACAGACAGACAGACAGACAGACAGACAGACAGACAGAAAGACAGACAGACAGACACACAGACAGACAGACAGACAGACAGACAGACAGACAGACAGACAGACAGACAGACAGACAGACAGACAGACAGACAGACAGACAGACAGACAGACAGACAGACAGACAGACAGACAGACAGACAGACAGACAGACAGACAGACAGACAGACAGACAGACACACAGACAGACAGACAGACAGACAGACCGACACACAGACAGACAGACAGACAGACAGACAGACAGACAGACAGACAGACAGACAGACAGACAGACAGACAGACAGACAGACAGACAGACAGACAGACAGACAGACAGACAGACAGACAGGTATAGACAGACAGACAGACGGACAGCAGACAGGAAAAAATACAGACAATAAAACCAACAGGCAAGTCGGGCACCGAGTCATGCAGGGAAGCAAGTCAGCTATAAGGAGAGAAGGCAAAGGCAAATATAGCCAGTGCTTTCAGAAAGGTAGATTAGCGGCAAATGTGCAGCCAAGAAGCGAATGGCGAACTTTCAGCACAATTTAGTGTTCAGCAATGAAAGCAGACTGTTTGTGCAGTCAGTTTAACAAAGAAGGTATAAATTACTGAGCAACTGCGGAAGCGAGCAGCCCACAGACTCCACAGTTTGTGAAGCAGTGTTGAATCAAAACCAAGTCAGCCATCAATTAAAAAGTTTTTGAAAAAACTTTCTTGAATCCACTGATGTGATTTGGAACGCAGAGGCTGTATAACTGTCCAATCTGCGACTCCCTCCATCTGCGCAGTAGATTCCGTCTAATTTATTAAACTTTTGAACTTTTTGTGCCTCTGATGGTGCTGCTGAACCTCGCTTTCCCTAATCTTTCTTGGTTTTCAACACTGCCCAGTCAACTTCCCCCTCATCCCGTCTATTCTCCGTTCTATCTCTCCTTCTCTCGCTCTCTCGTCTCTCCCTCTCCCCCTTCCCCCCTTCTTACCCTCTACTCCTTTTCCTCTACCCCCGTCTTCCGCTACCTGTGTCTACCCCCTCTCTTCCTCTACCCCCATCCCTCTGTCTTGTCTTCCCCTCTCTTCCTCTACCCCCATCCCTCTGTCTTGTCTTCCCCTCTCTTCCTCTACCCCCATCCCTCTGTCTTGTCTTCCCCTCTCTTCCTCTACCCCCATCCCTCTGTCTTGTCTTCCCCTCTCTTCCTCTACCCCCATCCCTCTGTCTTGTCTTCCCCTCTCTTCCTCTACCCCCATCCCTCTGTCTTGTCTTCCCCTCTCTTCCTCTACCCCCATCCCTCTGTCTTGTCTTCCCCTCTCTTCCTCTACCCCCATCTTCCGCTCCCTCTGTCTCCCCCCTCTCATCCTCTATCCTTCTCTTCCGCTACCGATCTATCTTCCCTTTTTCTTCCTCTCTCCCTCTCTATTCCTCTTTACCTCTTTCTCTACCCCGTCGTTCTTTTAAAAACCCCTTTGTCTCCTTCTACTAACCTATTTATGCGATTCTCTGCTATTCTCGCTTCATTTAAAGACCCCTAAAAGTTACAGGTTTATAAAGCAGCAAACTTTTATAGTGTTATTGTTTGTAGTCCACCTTCCCAATTCCTCTCCTACTCTCCTCTACGCTTCTCATCTGTCACTCACCCCCATACACTCTCCATTGCCTCACAAAAGCCGTTGCAAGCTTAGCAACTTTTGTCAAGTGAAAATCAATCGGTTGCGAGTCATTTTTTTATAAATTAATAATAGATTTTGCTGAAGCCTACTTTAAGAATACTTTCTGAGGGAAATCCGACCACAATTATTTGGAGGAGGCCCTATAACCAAGCACTTGTGCTGTTCAGGCGTTGATGAGGTTGCAATGGGGGTCTGAAATGACCAACCAAGCTCATATGAGAGTAGTAAATAATACAATATGGTCGATGTTTGAGCTTAAAGATCAATGAAGAATGAATGAAGAATCATCCATGAAGATTGATAGCCAGTGAAGTTTGATTGATGCGTACTCGCATCGATGCCGGAGTGACTCGTTAGTTGTCAACCGTCAGTAAATCCGAATTTCTTGCCCGTTTGATGCACGGATTAAAAGGGGATAAAACTTGGAGCATCTAGCGGCGGTATACTATCCCATTAGGGAATTTATGCTCGTAGGCAGTACATAAACTCCCGGGAGTTTAGGCATTGAGGAATCAGTCGCAAAATCGAGCCCTGGCAGCAATCAGATACCAATCCGTCACTGGTGGCAGCTGTGACCGAGCTTCGTTTCACTGTCAATATTAGATGCGGCAAGAGATAGGGAGACGGAGCTGTCTGGGAGATTTTGGGATTTTTTAGTCGACCATATGAGACGGGAAAAAGAGAAGGACAGTGGAAGTCTCTCTCCCTTGTTTTTTACAGCTCCTTTTCTATTCTCTCGATGCTAGTCCGTCCACTTATAAATAATTAATGATGGAGATCTGGCTTGCTGAGTAGCGGCTATTTTGAAGATAATCAGATAAAAACAAGTGAAAGAGAGGGGAATAGTGAAGTAAATCTGGCCACTATAGCTAAACATGAGAAGTAAGGCGTCGGCTAGATTTAGTTATGCACTGATAATTGTCATGGGTGGAACTTGCGCAGGCAATCAAATGCATAAGTGTTTTTAATTTTAATTAGCTACTAGGTGAGAAAGGTTAACAGCAATCCATACAGACAAGGGGTAGCAGTGTGCCACTGAACAATCTATAGACAAGGGGTAGCAGTGTGTCACTGAACAATCTATAGACAAGAGGTAGCAGTGTGCCACTGAACAATCTACAGATAAGGGGTAGCAGTGTGTCACTGAACAATCTATAGACAAGGGGTAGCAGTGTGCAACTGAACAATCTATAGACAAGGGGTAGCAGTGTGCCACTGAACAATCTATAGACAAGGGGTAGCAGTGTGCAACTGAACAATCTAGAGATAAGGGGTAGCAGTGTGCCACTAAACAATCTATAGACAAGAGGTAGCAGTGTGCCACTGAACAATCTAGAGAGAAGGGGTAGCAGTGTGCAACTGAACAATCTAGAGATAAGGGGTAGCAGTGTGTCACTGAACAATCTATAGACAAGGGGTAGCAGTGTGCAACTGAACAATCTAGAGATAAGGGGTAGCAGTGTGTCACTGAACAATCTATAGACAAGGGGTAGCAGTGTGCAACTGAACAATCTAGAGATAAGGGGTAGCAGTGTGTCACTGAACAATCTATAGATAAGGGGTAGCAGTATCCCACTGAACAATCTACAGATAAGGGGTAGCAGTGTGCCACTAAACAATCTATAGACAAGAGGTAGCAGTATGCCACTGAACAATCTAGAGAGAAGGGGTAGCAGTGTGCAACTGAACAATCTAGAGATAAGGGGTAGCATTGTGTCACTGAACAATCTAGAGATAAGGGGTAGCAGTGTGCCACTGAACAATCTATAGACAAGGGGTAGCAGTGTGTCACTGAACAATCTAGAGATAAGGGGTAGCAGTATCCCACTGAACAATCTACAGATAAGGGGTAGCAGTGTGCCACTAAACAATCTATAGACAAGAGGTAGCAGTGTGCCACTGAACAATCTAGAGAGAAGGGGTAGCAGTGTGCCACTGAACAATCTATAGACAAGGGGTAGCAGTGTGTCACTGAACAATCTAGAGATAAGGGGTAGCAGTATCCCACTGAACAATCTAGAGATAAGGGGTAGCAGTGTGCCACTAAACAATCTATAGACAAGAGGTAGCAGTGTGCCACTGAACAATCTAGAGATAAGGGGTAGCAGTGTGTCACTGAACAATCTAGAGATAAGGGGTAGCAGTGTGCCACTGAGCAATCTAAAGATAAGGGGTAGCAGTGTGCAACTGAACAATCTAGAGATATGGGGTAGCATTGTGCAACTGAACAATCTAGAGATAAGGGGTAGCAGTGTGCAACTGAACAATCTAGAGATAAGGGGTAGCAGTGTGTCACTGAACAATCTACAGATAAGGGGTAGCAGTGTGCCACTGAACAATCTAGAGATAAGGGGTAGCAGTGTGCCACTGAACAATCTAGAGATAAGGGGTAGCAGTGTGCCACTGAGCAATCTAAAGATAAGGGGTAGCAGTGTGCAACTGAACAATCTAGAGATAAGGGGTAGCAGTGTGCAACTGAACAATCTAAAGATAAGGGGTAGCAGTGTCCCACTGAACAATCTAGAGATAAGGGGTAGAAGTGTGCAACTGAACAATCTAGAGATAAGGGGTAGCAGTGTGCAACTGAACAATCTAGAGATAAGGGGTAGCAGTGTGCCACTGAGCAATCTAAAGATAAGGGGTAGCAGTGTGCAACTGAACAATCTAGAGATAAGGGGTAGCAGTGGGTCACTGAACAATCTAGAGATAAGGGGTAGCAGTGTGCCACTGAGCAATCTAAAGATAAGGGGTAGCAGTGTCCCACTGAACAATCTAGAGATAAGGGGTAGCAGTGTGCAACTGAACAATCTAGAGATAAGGGGTAGCAGTGTGCAACTGAACAATCTAGAGATAAGGGGTAGCAGTGTCCCACTGAACAATCTAGAGATAAGGGGTAGCAGTGTGCCACTGAGCAATCTAGAGATAAGGGGTAGCAGTGTGCCACTGAACAATCTAAAGATAAGGGGTAGCAGTGTGCCACTGAGCAATCTAGAGATAAGGGGTAGCAGTGTCCCACTGAACAATCTAGAGATAAGGGGTAGCAGTGTGTCACTGAACAATCTAAAGATAAGGGGTAGCAGTGTGCAACTGAACAATCTAGAGATAAGGGGTAGCAGTGTGCAACTGAACAATCTAGAGATAAGGGGTAGCAGTGTGTCACTGAACAATCTAGAGATAAGGGGTAGCAGTGTGCAACTGAACAATCTAGAGATAAGGGGTAGCAGTGTGCCACTGAACAATCTAGAGATAAGGGGTAGCAGTGTGCCACTGAACAATCTAGAGATAAGGGGTAGCAGTGTCCCACTGAACAATCTAGAGATAAGGGGTAGCAGTGTGCCACTGAACAATCTAGAGATAAGGGGTAGCAGTGTGCAACTGAACAATCTAGAGATAAGGGGTAGCAGTGTGCCACTGAGCAATCTAAAGATAAGGGGTAGCAGTGTGCAACTGAACAATCTAGAGATAAGGGGTAGTGCCATCTCAGTGGACCTTGATCCAGCAACAGGAATTTTCTTATCGCACCTGCGGCAGTTGCCAGCTTGCAAACATGATTATTCTGTTTCGATTTCTTCTCTGGTCTCTCTCTGCGGAAGAGATATTTGATTTTCCCACATTGGGAAGGAAACTATTTTTTTGCTTTGATTAGCTTTCGACCTCCCCGAATGAATCCAGGTGCTGTTCACCTTCGATGTTGCTGTCAGTAAAACATCAACGCCTCTTTGCTGCTGTTGTGCTTTTTTAGCATAATCAAAATATCGTGTCAGACGATAAGACGCTGGTGCAATACTATTTTATTCAACGAATTGAAACTGAAATATGATTATAAAAAAATATGTTTGTACTTTTATATCGAATGTAACACGGTTATCTAAAAAAAGTTTTATGCCGTCGAACTTAATCCCAACACATCCCAAGCTATCTAACAATATTATCAGTGTATCAGTTGTGAATTATAAAAGAAGCAACTGTCAGGCATACACTTAATTATCATATGCAATGGTAGTGAGCAAAATTCCGACAATAATTAGTTTAATAAATTGAAATCGTTGGCCAGACAAGCCGAGGCTCGCTGTACTTTTTGCAGACCGAAAGGTCTAACTTCGAATTTCTACCAAACAGTCAAAATAGATAGGGATAGCAATACGCATCCCATTTGGCCCAGTTACTGGACTTCGATTCCCTATGTAGTCCTGTCGCTTCGGAAATCGCGCTGTGTGCAATGGAATGTGAAATTCGGACAGTCTATATCGCTACTGTTGCTACGCAGGGGACAATAAAAGAGGAAGAGTGAGACAGTAGTCGGATCCGACTGGCAAGAAATTGGGAAACAGAACTCAATAGTTCTGTTTCAAATATATCAACTTAAGAACAGTTTCATTGGCCACTAAACAGTTGATGTGAATCAAACTACAGTGTGTAAAAAAATTACGGGGAATCAGATTATCGCTGTAAAAAGTTTCTTTGTTCGATAGAATTAAAACGATTAATATAGCAGATAATATAATTGTGACTGGTATATTTATGATATTAAGTTGGATGAATGAGGAGGCTTGGGTGTATGAATGGGTGAGAACGAGGAGGGATGGGAGTGAGGTGGGTGTCTGATTAGTTTAGAGCGAGGATGGTTAGGAGTGAGGTGGGTGTCTGATTAGTTTAGAACGAGGAGGGTTCGGAGTGGGTTGGTGTCTGATTAGTTTAGAACGAGAAGGGTTGGGAGTGAGGTGTGTGTCCGGTAAGTTCAGAGCGAGGAGGATTGAGAGTGAGTTGGGTGCAAGAGAGTCAGAGATACATGAGGAAGAGTTAAGTAGCGGGTGTGGCCAGGGGGCAAGGGGGCCGCAGACCCCCTACAGCGGCGGGCCAGAGGTGGCGCCCCCAGCTAGCCCATCAGAAATCCTAGCTACGCCCCTGAGTAAGTGTGACATGTATCTCTGAGGATCTGAATGTGAAAAATCATCTCTAATTGTATTGATGCATTGATTCGCCATTTAGTAAAAAGTACTCACGCTATATGCGGCCAGGTATGTTGCTAATTTAGTCTGAATAGATCAATAATTTTGTTGGTAGATTGCGTTAATAATTTTATCTATCCTAGGAATAATTGGCCGCGCTGCTAAGGCCTGCTAAGGCCTTAACTTGCCTGCCATTAACTTCCACCGCTGTTTGTAAGGGCAATTGGCGCAGCCAACTTCTGTTCCAGCCTCCCCGGTTGGAAAATCATCTGCTGCAGCTGCAGGTGCGCACCAGTTCGAGAGAGAAAATAAAGATGCAAAGATAATAGGTAAAAAGATAAAAAAAATGCTAGCAACAAACTCGGGTTTGGTGGAAAGGCTCGAAACAAGTAGGAGCCAACAGACTGGGTCCAATAAAGAAATAGCGACAAAAAATAGAAACACAAAACCGCAACATATTGAAGCTACCACAAGATCCGTCTGCTAAATAAAAGGAACTGCAACAGAGAATGTAAAAGAACGAGTCGTTATTAAATTGTAGAGTAATATAATATTTATTAGATAGCTATGTGGGCGTATGGCAATAGGTTGACTCCTATTTGGCTGGCTCCTAAGTGCACAGATAGCAAACAGTAAGCAGGTGTACACTGACAAGAAGATGTACATCTGGCCCTGATTTTCTCATCCTCACGCAGTGTACAACTGTACACCTTTTGGAGTGGCTCTTAAATAAGCGTAGAATAAACACGATAAGCTTAAGCCGGAAGCTACGTGCGAACCCTCCCGGGAAAATATCACTTACAAGTTCTCGCCTAGTTTAGGATGTTGCTTCCAAGTACATCGGAAGTATGTTGTGTATTACGCTGACTTAGTTTGACTTGGTAAATTTCATAAGCGTGCGAAGGTTGTTACTTCCTAAGTACCAACAAAGTATAGCATGCAGGCATGTACATGTATGTACTTACCAAATATACAATGTTAGGTGTAGATGTATGTACTTACAAAGTATACCATGTCAGGTGTACATGTGTACGTACATCGTAATTACCAAGCATATAGGGTACGGAAAATGTCTGACTAATGAAGATTCGACACTCAGAAGTCTCGCCTGCGAACTTGCTCACCTTTTAGCTCATTTCTCGGTGTAAGTACGCTAGGCACCTGTACTTTTTGTCGAATTGGCACTCGATCTAAAATAGAAATTTTATTCTTTTAGGATTTTCTTTATATCGCTGACAACGATCTGGGAAACTTCTTTCCTGCAAGAATATTCCTGTATAATTCTAAAATATGAAAGAGAAGAAGATCCTGGTACACAAGTGGGGAGAGGATGCTATGAATGTAGGAAGGAAAACTGAAGGAAGACTCTGGGTATGAGAAGGAATGGTAATCTAGAAGGCGCAAATTGAAGTTTTTCGATCTCCGATCCCCAGGAAATGTAAGAAAGAAAACTATTTCACACTGGGCCCCAGTGCTGCTTTCTTTTCTTAAACTATAAATAAAGCATTTTTTGAAAGCACGTTCATTTACTAACTATTTTATCGCCGTAGAGTTGCTTAGTTGCTGTCAAGCAAATGCGTTATAATTGATCACTCTGACGAAAACCACATTGCCGCTTAAATAGTGCACCAAACTGCTTTCCTAGTCACATGGTCCACCAACCCATTCGTCAATCAACTAGTTTAATAAGCTCTTTCTCTCTCGCTTTAGTGCAACAAACCCTTTCTCTCTCTCACTTTAGTGCAACAAACCCTTTCTCTCTCACTTTAGTGCAACAAGCCGTTTCTCTCTCACTTTAGTGCAACAGGCCCTTTCTCTCTCTCGCTTTAGTGCAACAAGCCCTTTCTCTCTCGCTTTAGTGCAACAAGCCCTTTCTCTCTCGCTTTAGTGCAACAAGCCCTTTCTCTCTCGCTTTAGTGCAACAAGCCCTTTCTCTCTCACTTTAGTGCAACAAACCCTTTTTCTCTCGCTTAGTACAATAGACCATTTCTCTCTCGCTTAGTGCAACAAGCCATTTCTCTCTCGCTTAGTGCAAAAAACCCTTTCTCACTCACTTGGTGCAACAAACCCTTTTTCTCTCGCTTAGTGCAACAAACCCTTTCTCTCTCACTTTAGTGCAACAAACCCTTTTTCTCTCGCTTAGTACAATAGACCATTTCTCTCTCGCTAAGTGCAACAAGCCATTTCTCTCTCGCTTTAGTGCAACAAGCCCTTTCTCTCTCGCTTAGTGCAACAAACCCTTTCGATCTCGCTTAGTGCAACAAACCCTTTCTATCTCGCTTAGTGCAAAAAGCCCTTTCTATCTCACTAAGTGCAACAAGCCCTTTCTATCTCGCTTAGTGCAACAAGCCATTTCTCTCTCGCTTAGTGCAAAAAACCCTTTCTCACTCACTTGGGGCAACAAACCCTTTTTCTCTCGCTTAGTGCAACAAACCCTTTCTCTCTCACTTTAGTGCAACAAACCCTTTCTCTCTCGCTTAGTACAATAGACCATTTCTCTCTCGCTAAGTGCAACAAGCCATTTCTCTCTCGCTTAGTGCAAAAAACCCTTTCTCTCTCACTTGGTGCAACAAACCCTTTTTCTCTCGCTTAGTGCAACAAACCCTTTCTCTCTCACTTGGTGCAACAAACCCTTTCTCTCTCACTTGGTGCAACAAACCCTTTTTCTCTCGCTTAGTGCAACAAGCCCTTTCTATCTCGCTTAGTGCAACAAACCCTTTCTCTCTCTCTCGCTTAGTACAATAGACCATTTCTCTCTCGCTAAGTGCAACAAACCCTTTCCCGGCAACTTGGAGCAGCTCAGCTAACTTGGATCCGATCAAGTAAGTTGATATTGATAAGAAAGGAAGCATGGGGAGTCATGCAGTACTAATTTGCAACCAGCTTAGATTAATTGCTTTCAGGAACTAATAAAACAAGCGGAACTTAAAGCAGATGTTGCCAGGCACTGGGAGAGCAAATATTCTGGCTCATGTTAAACAAGCATTGTGATCTGTGCCTACAATGCTTTGTTAGCATAGCGGGCCGTTGGATCTATGTAAAAGGATTTCTGCTTGTGTTTGCTCAAAAACCAACTTCGATTGTTTTGTCATTCGTCAAACTGATTAGTTATTACTGAGGCAAAATACGCTTCACGAGGTCAAGTGGTCCAAGTTGAAGAAAAGCTTTTTCTCCCTGCGCGTACAAGGGCTACTCAATCACTCAAACTGCGTGTTTGCTTGCGCAATTTTAGAGCTTGCCGCCATGGCAACAAGATTTTAGTCAGTCTCTTCCTACCTCACTTTGTCTCTCCCTGAGAAATAACCCTCCAAGTTGCCTTCTGGACTGGCATTATTTCTCTTTCAACCTTGTCTGTAAACAAAAACTCCCACTTCAAACTAACCCGAAAAAATTTGAAACTATTTGAAACTTTCGTAGAAATCTGGACTCCTTCTGATTTTTTTCAGCAAAAAATCCCAAACTAGGTTTATTCAACCAATCAATCAATCAATCAATCAATCAATAGGATTAGTATGGCGCACAGATTGAAAGTTCAGAGAGGCACTTAGTCAATAATATTTATCAATCGCTTGGGAATTTAAATGGCCTCTTAAAGCCACTGCGATTCTCAATGCTGTCGAAGTGGAGGCAGAGCTTGCCCACGCTGATTTTAAGGCCATGGGATAATTGGATATAATAGTAATAATAATATAGAGAAAAGATCTCCAAGAGATTAGCAATTGAAGATTTAGTGAGGGGGAAGGTGGAGATTTTTATCGATTTGCTAATGCGGTGGGGAGACACACACACACACACACACAAACTCTGCCTCACAGAAATCTCCCCACATGTTGATCCCCCAAAGGAAATCCCAATCTCGTATCTGCCCGAGAATTAAATTCTATTCTTACTTCCTCTCTCTCTTTTCCTCTTTTCAGTTTTTTTCAGCCTAAAGTCACGATCCGCTCCCACTTGATATGAGGGAAATATAGAAAAAATATAGCTAAAGTCCCAGATTCAGGGGATGAAGGATGTGCGAGTCCAGCAGTCTCAAGTTAATCCCATTTATCCATTCTAAAGTGGGACGCGGATTATTACTCAATAAGCTTGCGCGCTGCGAGAATTATAAATCCTAATAGTCTGAGGATTCGGAAATCGGTTGCTAGGGCTAAACTACCCGTGCCCAGGAATAAACATAATTTTACTATCGAGCCTTGAAGAAGAGTAAAAGAAAGCTTGGTCATTGATAATTTTGCGTACTTTTCGAACTGCTGCTGCTGCTGCGGCTGCTGCTGCTACTAATGAGAATTTGCCGCGCCAACAAATGCAATCATGTTAGCGTCGCAGTGCTGAGGAGGGAAGGAGCGTAGCCTGGAAAAATGAAGAGAAAAAAATAACCCAAGCTACTGGGGGGACACTTGTAGGTAGTCGAGGAGTGCTTGTTTATTTTTGGAAAAGTTTTTTTCAATTCTGCCGCCCAATTTCACAGCCCTCTCTGACTTTTATAATTTAAAAAATTGAAATAAAAAAAGTAAGGGAATTTTCAAAGCGGGGAATTCTCAGGATTGTGAATTTCGGGAAAGGTAATTGGGAAAGGTGGAAAACTTAGATTATTGATAACTCTCATTATGGGGCATTCTCAGGATGGAGAATTCTCAGAGTGTGGATTGGGGATTTCTCAGGCTAGTGAATCCTTAAGGTGGGGAATTTTCTGGTTGGGGAATTTTCAGGATGCAAAATCTTCAAGGTGGGGATTTCTCATTTGGGGAATTCTCCGAGTGGGGAATTTTCAGAGTGGGGAACTCTCAGAGTGAGGAATTCTCAGAGTGGGGAATTCTAAGAGTAGGGAATTCTCAGGATGAGGAATTTTTTGGATAGGAATTTTCAGGACGGGGAATCTTCAGGGCGGGGAGCTTTCAGGTTGGATAATTTTCATAATGAATAATTCTCGAAAGGGGAGATTTTGAATGGGGGGGAATTCGAAGGGGTGTCAAACTTGATTATGGAGAATCCAAAAAATTATCAGTATTTAGAGTTTTGGTTAGGGTGACCGACTCAGAATCAGAGGTCGCTGGTTCGAGCCACAACTCTCGGAGAAAAATTAAGCCTAATTAGATAATCCCGCATTGCTTCAGTCCACCCAGCTGAGATCGGGTACCAGTTTGAGCTGCGTAAATTTGGGTTGGGTATTGCGGCCCCTCCAGCCCGTCAGGCACATGTAGCTGCGGCTGTGCCGTTGGCTGTTAGCATCTAGACTTTATGAGATTTTTAGTGATTGGAAATCCTCATATATGGCTTTATTCAAAATGAAAACTTTTACATTCTTTGTGCCAAAAAAGTCAACATCAAACTTCTTTCAGCGCGTCGTTTTTCAACAAGCTCTAACTGAGTAATAATTTACAATAACTAGTCTTATTCCTGTTCCCCAGTCTCCCCAGTTTTTTTATTACTACTTAATCCATCTCCCCATTATTCCACCCGCTAATCTTCTAGGCTTCCCTAATCACGCTTGACGGATCCTTTGAAGCCGAAGACGCAGTGTGGCGGGGCTGGGAGGGGATATTAATCCCTCGATCGGATGCTATAGCAGCTGAGGATTTGTGGGAAGGCGCAGATTTATCCTCCTTAAAGTTTCGCTCCTTTAATTCCTCACATCAAATTGACAGGCGGCAGATCTCGGGAAAGGGGGAAGTCACTTGCGCCAGGGGGAGGGGGCTAGAAGGCTGGTTACTCACTGCAAGCCGCATCAACATTTCCATTCGAGTGGACTTGTCACCTGCTTGGTGCTCGCTGAAGCGGCTTATCTCTCTCTCTCCGAGGCGTCTTGCAAAACTTAATGCGGCATAAGCCTGCCTATCAGCTATATTCCTTGATTAGAGGAATTCTATTAGCTTATTATATATCCAATCAAGGTAATGATTGAATGGCAAACAATTTTTAGCTTAGATTAGCAATAGACTAGCAATCCATTATATTCCTCAATCATAGGAGATAGACTAGCAATCCATTCCATTCCTCAATCATAGGGGTTAGATTAGCAATCCATTATATTCCTCAATCCTAGGGGTTAGATTAGCAATTCATTCTATTCCTCATTCATAGGGGTTAGATTACCAATCCATTCTATTCCTCTATAGTGGAAGATAGACTAGCAATCCATTCTATTCCTCAATCATAGGGGATAAACTAGCAATCCATTCTATTCCTCAATAGTGGAAGATAGACTAGCAATCCATTCTATTCCTCAATCGTAGGGGATAAACTAGCAATCGATTCTAATTTGTTCATAATGCACTATTTATTTATGATACATTAATACATTATAAAAAACCATCAATTAGTGAATTAAGAATTTAATTAAAAATTCAGGGCGTATATTTACTGTATTTGGCTGCAAAGACGAGAAAAAGGCCACACAGTGTCAAGCAGTGATCATTAGAGATGAAGCTATGTATAACAAGATGCCATGCCAGGCCAATTAAATTAATAACCAATAGCTAAAAATCAGTTATAAATCAGACTATTAACATTTTATTGGCGCAATCTTTTAGCTGACAGAAATTATTTCAAACCAATAATATATTTCTGGTGTCGTATGTTGGATCCAGTCCTTCAGCATCAGCTCCGCTGCCCATGACAACGGCCACTTCAGCATTGTCCGCTTCGGAGACGGTCTGTTCTACAGCTCCACTGGTTCTGAAATTTCGTTAGTTTTTTAAGTATCTTAAGCAGTTTAAAAGACAGGTTTAACTATAAAAGTGCACGGTTAACATGATTGGAATTTTAACGAGCTGGCAACCAAGTAAAACTTCCTATAAAAACGCTTTAGAATTTGGTATTAAAAGGCTATATAGAAAACTCCCAGTGTGGCACTAGCGGTCGGCTACAGCACAGCCAAGCTGTTCTAGAAGCAATTTTGCTATGCAAATAGCAAAACTTCCCCCCCCCCCAAAAGAGCAGCTGGATGTGGGAGACAGAGCAAGTGAAAGGCCTTATTTGTCCATCTATCCACAAGCTCCGAGCGAAAGTGTCTCGTCGATGCTTGGCGTCCCCTTTGCCAAATAAGTCGGCAGAAAATTTTTATTAAAGTTCCGCATAAAAATCTGGGCAAACAGGCCCCGCCTCCTAGGGCGAAAATTGTTTGAAGTGATTGTTCTCCGCAGTTGATGAATTAAAAATAAGCGAAGGGAAATAGAAGGGGAAATCAATTTTTCCCGGATGAACAATCTCCAAGATACTACTCACTCTTGAAGACGAGTAGAATAATGCACATAACTAATTGCTTTTTTTCACATATACTATCGATGCATTCAATGTCTCACTCAATATGGATGGTTGAATAAATGCATGTGTTTTTGTATGTACATGCTAATAAGTATGTATGTGTGTCTGCATTTTTGGGTGCATGTGTATAGATGCACATTTAATTGTGCATGTGTATGTGAGCATGTGTGTGTGTGCATGTGTGTGTGAGCATGTGTGTGAGCATGTGTGTGAGCATGTGTGTGAGCATGTGTGTGTGCGTGTATGTGAGCATGTGTGAGCATGTGTGAGCATGTGTGTGAGCATGTGTGTGAGCATGTGTGTGAGCATGTGTGTGAGCATGTGTGTGAGCATGTGTGTGAGCATGTGTATGTGAGCATGTGTGTGAGCATGTGTATGTGAGCATGTGTGTGAGCATGTGTATGTGAGCATGTGTGTGAGCATGTGTATGTGAGCATGTGTGTGAGCATGTGTATGTGGGCATGTGTGTGAGCATGTGTGTGTGGGCATGTGTGTGTATGTGTGTGCATGTGTATGTGAGCATGTGTGTGCATGTGTATGTGAGCATGTGTGTGTATGTGAGCATGTGTGTGAGTATGCGTGTGTGCATGTGTATGTGAGCATGTGTGCGCATGTGCATGTGAGCATGTGTGTGTGCATGTGTGTGAGTATGCGTATGAGCACCTGTGTGTGCATGAGCATGTGAGCATATGTGTGTGTATGTGCATGTGTGTGCGTGCTTGCGGAAATGAAATACATCATCCAAAACACCCTCAGCTCTCTCAGCCACCTTCCACTCCCCAGCAGCACCTTTCATTGTTTGTTGCAGCAGCCATGGCAACTGGCTGCTCCTGCCGCCTCCAGGCGCCGTAACCGTACGCGGTTGACGCTGCCAGCGAGTCGGCCGGCTCGTACACCCCGGTGGTGCCGTAGCTGTAGCCGGACTCTGTCGGCGGCGCCGGCGGCAGTCGCCGATGGCTGTGCGGCACCGTCTTGGTCGATGCTGACGGCTGTTGGGCGGCAGCTCCTGCTGACTCTGGCGGCGGCGGCGGCGGTAGGAGAGGCTCGTCAATGCTTTCGTAGGTCATGTCGGTTGGCGCACCGGCAGCTGAGCGCGGAGTCCGACAGTCGCGTAGCGGGCGTCTGCTTGTCGGC
The DNA here is from genome assembly GCA_950096795.1 of Macrostomum cliftonense. Taxonomy (NCBI): domain Eukaryota; kingdom Metazoa; phylum Platyhelminthes; family Macrostomidae; genus Macrostomum; species Macrostomum cliftonense. The sequence continues at coordinate 1,810,087 of CATNEM010000182.1, forward strand.
GGCTGAACTGCGGGATCTTGAAAGGATTTGGCGCAGTTCGCGAGTTTTCCCTTTGGGATTTCTCTGAGTGAAAGGAGCTCAGTTTTTACCTGTTGGCGATCTGGGCATCTCGCAGGCAGCTCGGCGAGTCTCATTGGGGTCCGGCGGCCGGCAGGTGAACCGGCGAATGCCCGGGTCGGTTGCTCCGCTGCTCCCGCCCGAATGTTCCGCCTCCTCCTCATCGTAGCTTTCCGTGGGCGGCAGGGCGCGACGCTGCTGCGCCCGATGGTAGGCCTCCGCCAGCTCGTCGTGGTTGCTGCTGAGGGTGGTGGCGGACGAAACTCGGCTGAATCGGGTCGCCAAATGCAGCGGATGCTGTTGGATTCGCCGGGCTGCTCCGTTTTCGTAAGCCGCCCTTCTCAGTCTCGATGTTGCCGACTGTTGCTGCTGCTGGCGCCGCCTCCCGCCGCCTGTGCTGCCGCCTTTGTCGGCGTCGAACGTTGCGTAGGCGCGGATGTTGCCGCGGGAGTCAACCGACTCTCTGTCGTCCTCGTACTCGTAGGGCACCGACGGGGCCGGCGCAGGTTTCGACTGAGACGGCGTTGGCGGCTCCGCCTTCTGCTTCTGCATCCGAGGCGGCGGGACTGGCTGTTGCTGCTGCTGCTGCTGACGGCCTCCGCTTCTGTTACCGCAGCTTCTCACTCGGCGTGTCGCGCCAACTCCAGCCGCCGGAGCCGCAGCAGCAGAGTCTGCTGGGCGGCGTTGCTGCCTGCGGCACAGCAGGGCGGTCGCCAGAGCCATCAGGCCCAACAGCAGAAGCATCGCCAGCGCCGACACCAAGGCCACCTGCTGCCACCAGTTTGGCCACGGCTGGCGTTCTGCTGCGTCAGCTCCGACGACAACGTCTGGACGTGGCGGTAGACGATGCGGCGGCGGCGGCGGCGACTGCGGCGGCCTTCTGTGCAGCAGCTGCTTCCCGCTGGCGCCCAGAATAACTGAACCCGCCTGGCCGCCAGAGTCAGCCGCAGCAGCCGATGAGGCGGCGGCTGATGGGTCAAATTTTTCGACAACCTCATCCACAACAGACAGATTGCCCGCCGCATTTCTAGCCACCACTGAGTAGCGGATCGTCTGGTGACGCGCTCCCGCTCCGCTTTGATGCTGGAGAGTCAGCGGCAGGCTGTAGCAGCAGCCGCCAACCAGCTGCTGAGGCGTCAGCTCCACCGCGGTCGGCTCGACCAAGTCTCCCAGCAAGGCCAGTCGATAAAGCGCCGGCGGGCAATGGTCGCCGGGCAGCACGCCGGACAAGTTGAAGTCCACGGAGCGGCCGCCGACGCCGAGACGCGCCAGTCGGTGCGCTGTCGGCGAGCTGGTGGCCGCTAGGACCGGGGCGGAGCCGGGAGCTCGCAGCCGCAGCGTCTGGCTGAAGTTGCTTTTCAAGCCGCCAACATTGACAGCGCGAAGGCGAAAGTCCACTTCGGTGCCGCAGGGCAGCGGGCTCAGGGCGAAGGACCGATTCGTAGCCGGCAGGACTCGGACAGATTCGGCACTGGCGTCGCCAACTATTCTCGAGTGCAGCTCGAATTCGCGGAGGCGCGAGCGGCTGCTGACGTCAGCAGGTGTCAGGCTGTCCAGACCGATGCCGCGCGGTCGCCAGACCACCTCCAGCGAGCTGGGGGAGCTTCGACCGGGCAGCAGGTCCGGCGCTGGCGGAGTGGCTGCGGAGCAGATCGGGGTAACAAGGATTGTCAGCAACACAGTTTAATTTGCAATGCAGGCAGTCAGTCACACTGCGCTAACTCACGGTTCGTATGCAGTTCGAGCAGTTCAATTGTGTACTTGACCTCCTGGCGGGCGTCCGCAGTGCCGCAGCTGTGAGTCCCGCCAGTCAGTACTTGGCTTATCAAAGCTGACCCGTTTTTCAGGTGCTCGGTAGGCGATTGGCTGCGAGATTGGTTGATGAATTTTAATTCGTTAAATGTACTTTCAAATATAATAAGTAATGAAAGACTCAAGCTCGCAACTCACTCCAACGGCGGATGCTTCCAGTTGAGTTTCTCGCTGCCCTGGTTGACTGCATAGCAGTCAAGCATCAAGCGTGATCCTTTTGCCACTTTGTAGCGATGCGAGAATGACACAATCGCCAGGGGAGCTGAATAGTTTAGCGGGGGATTTTGGCTGTAATTTGGCTAATTGGCTAATAATCACTTCCTAAACAGTCTGCAGTCCATAACCAGGAATTCACATGAATAACGAGAGTGAAGAAAAATCTCCCAAGCTGCAACACTTTCACAAGTTAGCCGTAGAAGTCCAAAGACGAAAGATAATGAAAGATGTGGAAAACGAAGTCCACTATTTTTGTTTAAGGTATCCCATTGAGGACGATTTCTAAGGAAAATTGAGAACATTGGTAACTGAAACACCAACTCACGCATTTCCACAGCGTCAAGATAAACATGAGGCGAACGTTCGCCCTCGCCAACCGACTCAACCAAAGCGCTGATGCAGAACTTGTAGCTAGCACCGAGGCTTAAATTGGCGATACGTTTGTGCGCGTAGTGCGACCAACCATCGGCAGGCACGTCGACTTGAATCGGCTGGTCATGAGCGCCTCGGCAGCCGCTGTAGCATTCGTAGCGCAACCGATAGCTAACCAGACGGCCGTTGGCTCGGTCCGGCGGGCAGACTCGCCAAGCGGCCACCGCGCCGCGGCCATTGTCGGCGCCGAACACTTTCAGATCTTCAGGCGGAGGCGGACGTCCTGGCCGAGTGCGACAGACCGCCGGCGGATGCGAGCGCGCCGATCGGCCGTTGGTATTGGCCGCCGTCACCGTGAAGCTGTAGCTGGTGTAGGCTTGGAGACCGTCGGCCAGTCGCAGCCGCTTCTGCTGCTGTCCGCGGTCGGGAAAATGGTCTGGCTGGACGGACATCTCGATTAAACGGGACTCGTCTAGGCGGTTTCATATTTCACAGCCGGTGTTTAAAAACTTCCTGGATTAAATAATCACTATAATACGAAAATTGTCTTACGACTTACTTTCTACCAAGGCATCATCAGTTGGCACAATCTGCACCTGGTACTCTATGACTGCTTCGTCGCTGTGACCTAGGTTAGTCGGCGGAGGCAGCCAGGACACCAGGAGTGCGTGCCCGTCGGAGTCGGCTGACTCGCAACTGACATTCATTGGAAAGCTTGGAGCTGTGGGGAGCAGGAGTTCAAATTGGTGTCGCTTTTTCTTTAAAACTGCAAGCACTATTGGCGGAAGCTTTGTTTAAATGTTTAAAATTAATTCTAAATTAAATTTGGAAATCAACCCTTGGACATATCTCTCACTTTCCTTTGTCACTTAACTCAGTTACTTATAGATTGAAAATTAAAATTAGATACCACTTGTGCAATGTTGCATTCGACTGATAGATAGACCAGCAGCATTTCACCAAAGTACGCAACCTAAGGCCGTTAGTGTACACGCTCTCGCCTCTCTCACCCGACGAAACCCCTGCCTCCCCCAGTGGTCCCCACCCCCTTACCAAAGTATGAGGCCGTTAAGCTGTTTCACTAGTGTACACGCTCTCGCTTCTCTTACCCCACGAAACCCCTGCCTCCCCACTCCCCCAACCAAAGTACGCAACCTAGTGTACAATTCACAAAATCATCAAAGCTATTATGATACCATTTAGCTTAAAGTCTGCGCTAGAGACAGACCCTATAAGAACCAAGAATAATTTGATTAATCGTGGCTAATAATTTGCCAATCAATCCTTCGCGAGTCTCACTTGTCTCAGGAGTGCGCGCCACGGCACACACTGGCGGCCCGGCGCCAGCCGAATTCAACGGCGCCAGTCGGACCTGATAGACGGTGCCCGCCTGCAGCGGCGGCAGAGCGGCAGCGCCGTGACAAGCTGGCGTTGAACTTTGATGATCAGCGTTTCCAATGATGGCCACTGGTCCGGGACATCGCACTGTCGAGTCGGCCACGTCGGCGGATGCGGCGATGCATTCAGCCTCGCGGTCGGACGCTGGCAGGCGTCGGACGGCCAGGCTGTAGTCGGAGATCCGGCCGTTTCGAAGGGCGGCATCGGGCGGCGACCAGGCGACCCGCAGAGCCGTCGGGCCAATCGGACGGACCAGCAGTTGGCGAGCCGGGCCTGACGGTGCCCGAGCCCGCGTGTCCGCCCGGCAGGCTACCAACGGACTCGAGCCGGCAGCGTTCTTTGCAACCAGGTTGAATTCGTAACTACCGCCCGGGCGGAGTCCCTCAACTCGGTAGCTTTTATCCTCGGCAGGCAGGTCAATGTTCACCGTTTCAGTCAAATTCTCCAACTGTAAGCTGTCGATTTCGTCTGGATCAGTCAGCAAGCGGTAAGTCAGCTGGTAGGAGGACAGATCGTTGCCAGAAGCTGGAAATGCCTGAGGCGGCGGCTCCCATTGCAGCATGACCCAGTCGTGACCATAGCCGGTATGGCTGAATGAACCAACGGGCCCGGGTCGTTCAACGACGTGAACATTGATTGATTGATAGCTGGGCCGGCCTTCGGGACTGTGCCGGTTGCTCGCTTGACAATTGTAGCGACCTCGGACGCCTCTGTTGACGTTAGTGAGGATTAGGCGGCTGCCGTCCTCCGACACGCTGATCGAGGCGAAACTGGTCCGCGGCGTTGAATATGATGGAGAAGCGGATGCGGATAACGGGAAAATCCGGTCCGGTTGACAGTTTTCGTTTGAATCCGCCTGCTAATAGGTTTAAAAGGCACAAAAAGGACAGTCAGTGGGGTCTTTTTTAAGAATACAACAAAGACCTCACTGACTTACTGTCCTCAGCTAATTGCACACAAAGAATTATTGCACAAGCAAGGGCTACTTAAGTAGTATTATATTAAGTGGTCCTTGTGTACAAGTACGAATGTAACAAAGACCTCACAGAATATCTTGGGTAAATTGCATAGGAACAAGCCTTTTAAAAGTAGAACAAAGACCGAACAGGCTACCCCTCACCTCTGGCCCCAGTCGGCACTGCGCATTCCTTCCTCCTTCGTAGAAACCGATCCACTCAATCTTGACAGGTTTGTCACCTTCAAATTCGCATCCAATCGTGCCATTAGTTCCAGCAATCAGAACCAGACGATTAGTTTCGAATGGCTTTACGATCGCGGGCACCAGTATGCTCGGATTAAAGGACGCTGAACGCAGGTGACGCTTGTTGACAACGTCAGTGGCGCACAGGAAGCTGCTGTCCCGCCGCTCGATGCGAACAATGTGGAGAGTGCCGTTGGGAAATTGGTAGATCCGACTGTTGCTAGAGATTTGCGATCGAACCGTCGAATAGACTGGTACGCGTTTCTCTATAATGGAGGTAAGATGGCACGCGATAAGATTTCATAGAAATTTCATAGAAACTTCATAAGTCACGAGGAAGGTAGGCATCAAATCGAGAAAATTAAAAAAAAAACGCCTAACCTTTTCGCACTGCGTTGCCTCGATACCAAACCAAGGCCGGCGTTCCCTGACCCGACTGAGTCAGCTCGCAGTGAACGGTCAGAGAGGAGCCGAGCAAAACTTCGCGCCTGTTTGGCGGACTGCCAGGCTTGAAGCGGTACTCCTCTGAAGTTTGAACAGTTGTTTATGTTCTCTTAGAATCTCGAGAGTAAGTTGATTTTGCTAATCAGAACATGGATTTTTGTCGTAGATTAACTTTATTCAACCTGGCAACTGTCCAACAAAGTACTGGAAAACTACCTTTGTATTTGACTCGTCGAGTGAGCGCCACCTGGTCGTAGCAGTTAACAATTCTGCAGGTGAAAACTCCCTGATACTTCAGGTTCCATGGATGCCGAATGTGCAGATTAGCTTCCCGTTGAGCCCAGTTGCTGCGAACCTCGTCCGGCACTCCGACCTTTGCGAATCGATCGGTGAGACCGCTGCGTTGACAGCTGGAGTCCGAGTGCTGCGAGCCGCCGTGTATGGCCAAGTACTGAATTGATCGATGGAAGGGAATTTTGGTGGCAAAATTTAGGGCGAATGTTGCGGCCTCTTCAGCAGTCGAATCCGCAGCAAGAAGCCTCACCTTGACAATTTTCGAATCGAGCAAAATAAGCTTCGCAGGATTGCGGCTATGGTCGCTGGCGTTCACGAACTCCCACCAGGCGTACCAAACGTCCGTCTGCTGATTAACCGGTCGGCACGTGTCGCTAATTGACATCTCGCTGTCTAGATCGTGCTGTTTGTTCAGCTCCTTGGCCCGGATGCCGGGCACCACTTTCACTTGGGCTGAGGCTGACAACGACGACGCCACCAGGATGTCGTGGTGCGGCGTCTGCTGCTGCTGCTGCATCAGAAGGGAGTCTAGAACCGGTGTTACAGTGCAGGTGTACTTGCCCGAGTCCTGCGGTTCGGCTTGAGTCACCTGAACCAATGATTGATGAATTAGATTGGTGACGTCATAGGTCGCGCTCACCACAGAAAGATAAATAATTTAGGAAGGATCTTTAGCTTACCAGCAAGCGATTGGCCTTAGCCGCGTTGTCCACCTGAGTTCGATGATTTCTAGGCAGCTTCAACGGCTGCGAGTTGCCATCGAGGAAGAGGTGCCAGCTGAGCTGGTAGGTCGGCACTCGGAGCTGCTGCTGCTGCTGCTGACTGAGTGAGCCGGCGACGTCAGTATTTAATTGCCTGGAGTTCAAACCGCCTAGAACATGACAATCGATCACGAATGAGCCGTCAACCAGTGCGTGCATATCTGCGAGTGGTCTGACTTGCAGTCGAGGAGCTGCAAAGTCGGGGGACAGGCAGTGCGAATATCCAGTAAAACCGCTGAATTTATCGACAAAAAATTAATATAAATAAAGATAGAGATAGAGATGTGACCGCTACAAGAGGGTCAGACAGATTGTGTCGCATATACGATCGTGCAGAGGATGGAGAGGTAAAAAACAACAGATATAACGACAGACAGACAGAGAGACAGGCAGACAGACAGACAGACAGACAGACAGACAGACAGACAGACAGACAGACAGACAGACAGACAGAGAATGACAGAGGAATATATGAGGCATACAGTAACATGACAAAATAAAAATCAAATGCCCACATTTAAGTACTATCTATTTCAATTATAGTGAGACTTTCGGATACAGTAAGATTGAAAACATTAAGTTTAAAAAATGAATAACAGGTTATAAATCATGGCATAATTAATGATAGCAGGCTATGCTAACTTTACTAGTATAACACAGTTTGCTTTTTAGCTGTTTAGCAGGCCAACCCAGATATTGGCTAGCAGTGCGGAAATATTTTAACGAAATTGCGCACCAAAGCACCGTTTCGGTTGCAGAATGCCAATGCAAAGTCTGACTAGCTTAACTGGCAAATTTGGGCTTCTATTCAAGTCTGTTGCAAAAGCAGTTGCAAAGGGGCTCCTGCTTATAAGCTACAAGAATAGTGCTTGACACTTTTCATAAAATAGTAATATCTACCTTCAGTCAGTCATTGGGTTGATACTTACGCTCAGTGATGCCCAGCAGGTATATTGAGCAGCTGCTGGTGCCAAAGCTGTTTTCCGTTTCAATTGTCAGCGTTCCGGTATGCTCCAGTTGGATTACATGAAAGTCCACCTGCACCTCGAGCGCTCCGTTAGAGAAGTCCTCTGTTTGGACCCTGAATATCCCACGGCGAGCATAGGAACCGAAGAGCTCTTGGCTACCGTCGAGGTAGAACTTTTTCAATGGCAGCTTCTGAGATTCGAAGCGACAGGTGAGGCTGCCCCGCGACCTCGGGTCGCTGCCGTTCAGGTGAATCAGGATGTTGGCGATGTCAGGGACTTTGCGAGTCAGCGCTGGTGGCAGTTCTGGGGGATTAATATGGTGCGAGTGGTTGTAAATAATAATTTAACATTCACTCACTGGCTTGCTCATGTACTCAGCAACTCACTCATTCATTCACTTACTAAGTCGTGAACTCACTCAGTCGCTCACTGTTTTCTACCCCCTTTCTTCCCTTTCTGCTCTCCCCGTCACTCACTATTCACAGTCAGAAAGACAGATGCCTGAGCTGAGTCAAACGGCACAACGCTTTCGTCATGGTCGCCGCTGCCGCCGCTGCTGCGCTGCCGCCGCTCCAGCAGGCACTGATAGACCCCGGCGTGACGGCGGCCAGCCCTGACAATAGTCAGCACCGTCAGGTTGCCGCTCTGACGCTGCTCAGAACCGGGAGGGGGCGCCGGCCGGCCGTTGTGCAGCCATCGGACGCTGTCAATGTGGGAGCCGGCGATCTGGCAGGCAATGCTGATGCTGGCGCCGAAGTCCACATTCAAATTGGAAGAAATTGCATCCGCGATGCTAGCCGACAGGGGACCTGCAAACCGGATTTAAGGCTTCAACTAATCTTCTAGAAGCAAAGAGAATCGCTTTGGCTAAATCTGCAGGAGGGCTGTAGGCACTTTGACGCTTAAAGCGACGTCGTCCCACAAAAAGCGACTGGGCATGACTGTCCATTGCGCTGACTCGTGAAGCGCGTTCAGTCACACTAAATACGGTATGCAGGCATAGACACACACACAGGCCGGCACCAAATCACGCACTCACATAGGGTGTACAAGCGGCGGTTCCAGGAATGTACACTCTCTATGCCTTAGAGGATTGCCCTCATGAGCATAAATTGCACAACTGGCCCATAGCCCAACCAATTCGTGCACAAGGCTCCAAATTAATGTGGCCCCCTGCACACGAAACCGCGCTAGGGAAAATAGTCAACCTACAACGCGGGGTCGAACCTGGACCAGTGGCACACAAGGCAGACGCGCTAGACCGCCGAGCCACTCGCCCCTCCCCCCTTCAAGGATGCAGGACTTACTGTACAGCTCCAGCTCGATCTCCTGCACCGCCTGCCCGTTGAACAGGCACGAATAGATCCCGGAGTCGCGCCGCCGACTCTCCGGACGCAGTCGGAGGCTGCCGTCGCCGCTGCCCGGCAGTAGAAGCGAATATTTCCCTGACGATGAGGCCAGGTCAAGCGTTGAGTTGTCCTTCAACCAGCTGTACTGCCCGACGCTCGCGACCGCATTGGACGCGTAGCACGGGAGCAGCAGGTCGGCGCCGCTCACCAGCTGGCGCGCCACCCGCATTCGCTGGACGGCAGCGGAGTCACGTGACCGCTGGGTAACCCCCAGCAACGGAATTGACAGCAGTTTGATAGGGGCCGTGTTGCGAGTGGTGGCGACAAATTCTTGTCGTCCGTCGGGCTGGACAAGCGCCAAGCGGGCAAAGTACGAATAGCGAACATCTTCAGCGCTGAGGTTCATAATGTGCAACTTGTTGAATCCTTGGCCGAAGCTCGCGTATTTTGGTCTGTCTGCGGCTGTAAATTGAATAACCATTTTTATGCACTGTCTTAAATCTTAAATCTCTATTGCCTCTTGGTTGCTATGCATACTTTTATCCCAAGAAATACTAGCAACCAATCTTGCCAAAAAAGAATGCAGGAATCATTTTTATCTTCACGTAACCGCCACTATCTTCCCATCGCCACCTTAATCTTCCCATCACCGCCCCAATGTTCCCATCACCGCTGCAATCGTCCCATCACCGCTGGAATCTTCCCATCACCGCCACAATCTTCCCATCACCGCTGCAATCTTCCCATCACCGCTGCAATCTTCCCATCACCGCTGCAATCTTCGCATCACCGCTGGAATCTTCCCATCACCGCTGCAATCTTCCCATCACCGCTGCAATCTTCCCATCACCCCCGCAATCTTCCCATCACCGCTGCAATCTTCCCATCACCGCCCTAATCTTCCCATCACCGCTGCAATCTTCCCATCACCGCCGCAATCTTCCCATCACCGATGCAATCTTCCCATCACCGCTGCAATCTTCCCATCACCGCCGCAATCTTCCCATCACCGCTGGAATCTTCCCATCACCGCTGCAATCTTCCCATTACCGCCCCAATCTTCCCATCAACGCTGCAATCTTCCCGTCACTATATCTTGCCCAAATATCGCAGAATCTCAGAACAATGCTCTCGTACATCAATTCACCCGCTCACTCACAGGATAGCAACCTTTCCTCGTGAATAGACGCAAAGCTCCGTCGGTAATAAATCACTGAAAATGCGTCCGCCGACAGGGGATTCGATTTTAGACTGCAGACGGCGGTTCCCGTTGCTGGGCCCGAACTGCAGGCGATGTTAGCCTCGATGCTTCGCGGATTCACTGAAGGACGAATTTCATGCAATTGAATGCTTCAAGAACAGGATGTCGTGATCGAGGAGGTGGAAGTGCTTCAAGAGGGTCTAGTTAAACGCCTCACCAATAAGCAGCTCAGAACGCCGAGACTGAATCACGGAGCTACCGTCTGTTGAAGCGGCCTCGCAGTACAGGCGACACTGCGGTCGAACTGTCGTTGAATGCTCGATGCCGGACCCGTTTACAGTCAGCCGGCCGCTGCCAGCGTCGAAAACACCGTCGAATGGCGACGAACTGTCCGTTGCTGAGTGCAACGACGCCGGCGCCAATTTCGGCAGCTGGCCCTGTCGGTCACCTGCGACGACGCCGATGCAGCCTTCATAGCGCCAACGCCAGTGCCAGCCGCCAGCGACTGCTGTTGTTGATGATGTTGCCGGCTCTAGGGCGCACAAGCCGACCCGCACGGCTGGTGAAGTCAGCAGTTGAATCGGCGCGGGCTCCAGCGCAAGTCCACGAAATGCTGGAGCTTCCGTTGCCCCGGCTACTGCTTATGGAAGATTGGGATGATGATGGCGATGATGATGATGAGAATGGTGATGATGATGATGATGATGATGATGATGGCGATGATGGTGATGATGATGGTGATGATGATGATGATGATGATGATGATGATGATGATGATGATGGTGATGATGATGGTGATAATGATGATGGTGATGATGATGATGATGATGATGATGATGATGATGGTGATGATGATGGTGATGATAATGGTCATGATGATGGTGATGATGATGATGATGATGACGAAAATGATGATAATGATGATGATGATGATGATGATGATGGTAAAGATGATGGTGACGATGATGGTGATGATGATGGTGATGATGATGATGATGATGATGATGATGATGATGATGGTGATGATGATGATGATGGTGATGATGATGGTGATGATAATGGTGATGATGATGGTGATGATGCTAATGATGATGATGATGCTAATGATGACGATAATGATGCTAATGATGATGATGATGCTAATGATAATGATGATGATGATGGTGCTAATGATGATGATGATGATGATGGTGATGATGATGATGATGATGATGATGATGATGATGGTGATGATGATGATGATGATGATGATGGTGATGATGATGGTGATGATGATGGTGATGATGATGATGATGATGATGATGATGATGATGGTGATTATGATGGTGATAATGATGATGGTGATGATGATGATGATGATGATGATTATGATTATGATGATGATGATTTTTCATACGCCTAGGCCAGTTTATTGGCAAGATTAAGGTCGTCCTATCGATGTGCATGATTAAATTAGCATGAAGACGAGTAGGACAATTACGAGAAATGCAAAAAACAATAATTCTGTTGCTAGTGATGATGTTTATTATGAGTAATGATCATAATAATTTTCAAACTGAAATAGTTTTATCAACAAATTTGTGACATTACATAATATTGATGCAAGTCCTATTAATAATTTCAAAAAATCGCCCACATTCAATTTTATTTCAAACCACTTCAAATTTTTAAGCCATCTACTCTTACTTAGTCATGCGCTCGTTTTACTTGCTGTTAAAGTAAGTCAAGGAAAGGGAGGGATGCCAGATTAGAATCAAAGCACTGGCGGACGGACATATCACGCGTACCGCACTGCTCCGCACTCATTCCCGACCCTGGGAGGCGGCCCCCCGGAGCTCTAGTATTAGTCTATAAACAGAAATGACGTCAGTCCAATGCCCTCCTGTCCTCCCCCAGCCTTTCCGCCTCCATTCCCGCCTTGGGCTGTAGAATGCGTCATACTTTTTCTATATTTGACAGTCAAATTGTACTGGAGGAGTGAGTGACGATTGTGGTGGTTAGGGGTGGGGGGTAGAGGACACACACACACACACACACACACACACACACCCTATCCGTTCGCTTATCTCTGCGGTTTTTAGTCAGCCAAACTCCTCAGCTAGTTAATATGGTCGCTTCCTTTTTTTTGCTTTGCTCTTCCTCAGCCCGCAGCATTTCAGCCTGATTTTAAAATCCTCACCCCCCATGGATCGGGGTGGGTAGACAGGGAAGAAAGGGAATCGCGCTGGTTTTATGCGATGTGGTCTCCGATGTTGGTCTGCAAAACAAAGACCACTTGCATTCCATAGTACGCACACACTGGGTGGTTGTAGCATACAGCATGGCATCAAAATGCGTAAGCTGCGGCAGCAGCATTCCCAACCCTTTTTAATTTTACCCGCCAGCCCCGAGGGCTCTGCACAAAGCCCCGAACCTGTGGTGTCTGTATAAATTCCGTACAGGGGCACAACTTCCCTGCCTGAATTGAATTCTGTGACCCACTGATTAGTGATTTGCGCTGATGCGTCACTGCCGGCTTTATTTTTATTTGAAATCCTCCCTAAGATTCTGATTTGGCAGATATATATGACATTTATTTATGAATTCCCATTGACACAGCGATGTCGTGCACTTTAGATGCCTACAATTGGCTACATAGATAGATAGATAGATAGATAGATAGATAGATAGATAGATAGATAGATAGATAGATAGATAGATAGATAGATAGATAGATAGATAGATAGATAGATAGATAGATAGATAGATAGATAGATAGATAGATAGATAGATAGATAGATAGATAGATAGATAGATAGATAGATAGATAGATAGATAGATAGATAGATAGATAGATAGATAGATAGATAGATAGATAGATAGATAGATAGATAGATAGATAGATAGATAGATAGATAGATAGATAGATAGATAGATAGATAGATAGATAGATAGATAGATAGATAGATAGATAGATAGATAGATAGATAGATAGATAGATAGATAGATAGATAGATAGATAGATAGATAGATAGATAGATAGATAGATAGATAGATAGATAGATAGATAGATAGATAGATAGATAGATAGATAGATAGATAGATAGATAGATAGATAGATAGATAGATAGATAGATAGATAGATAGATAGATAGATAGATAGATAGATAGATAGATAGATAGATAGATAGATAGATAGATAGATAGATAGATAGATAGATAGATAGATAGATAGATAGATAGATAGATAGATAGATAGATAGATAGATAGATAGATAGATAGATAGATAGATAGATAGATAGATAGATAGATAGATAGATAGATAGATAGATAGATAGATAGATAGATAGATAGATAGATAGATAGATAGATAGATAGATAGATAGATAGATAGATAGATAGATAGATAGATAGATAGATAGATAGATAGATAGATAGATAGATAGATAGATAGATAGATAGATAGATAGATAGATAGATAGATAGATAGATAGATAGATAGATAGATAGATAGATAGATAGATAGATAGATAGATAGATAGATAGATAGATAGATAGATAGATAGATAGATAGATAGATAGATAGATAGATAGATAGATAGATAGATAGATAGATAGATAGATAGATAGATAGATAGATAGATAGATAGATAGATAGATAGATAGATAGATAGATAGATAGATAGATAGATAGATAGATAGATAGATAGATAGATAGATAGATAGATAGATAGATAGATAGATAGATAGATAGATAGATAGATAGATAGATAGATAGATAGATAGATAGATAGATAGATAGATAGATAGATAGATAGATAGATAGATAGATAGATAGATAGATAGATAGATAGATAGATAGATAGATAGATAGATAGATAGATAGATAGATAGATAGATAGATAGATAGATAGATAGATAGATAGATAGATAGATAGATAGATAGATAGATAGATAGATAGATAGATAGATAGATAGATAGATAGATAGATAGATAGATAGATAGATAGATAGATAGATAGATAGATAGATAGATAGATAGATAGATAGATAGATAGATAGATAGATAGATAGATAGATAGATAGATAGATAGATAGATAGATAGATAGATAGATAGATAGATAGATAGATAGATAGATAGATAGATAGATAGATAGATAGATAGATAGATAGATAGATAGATAGATAGATAGATAGATAGATAGATAGATAGATAGATAGATAGATAGATAGATAGATAGATAGATAGATAGATAGATAGATAGATAGATAGATAGATAGATAGATAGATAGATAGATAGATAGATAGATAGATAGATAGATAGATAGATAGATAGATAGATAGATAGATAGATAGATAGATAGATAGATAGATAGATAGATAGATAGATAGATAGATAGATAGATAGATAGATAGATAGATAGATAGATAGATAGATAGATAGATAGATAGATAGATAGATAGATAGATAGATAGATAGATAGATAGATAGATAGATAGATAGATAGATAGATAGATAGATAGATAGATAGATAGATAGATAGATAGATAGATAGATAGATAGATAGATAGATAGATAGATAGATAGATAGATAGATAGATAGATAGATAGATAGATAGATAGATAGATAGATAGATAGATAGATAGATAGATAGATAGATAGATAGATAGATAGATAGATAGATAGATAGATAGATAGATAGATAGATAGATAGATAGATAGATAGATAGATAGATAGATAGATAGATAGATAGATAGATAGATAGATAGATAGATAGATAGATAGATAGATAGATAGATAGATAGATAGATAGATAGATAGATAGATAGATAGATAGATAGATAGATAGATAGATAGATAGATAGATAGATAGATAGATAGATAGATAGATAGATAGATAGATAGATAGATAGATAGATAGATAGATAGATAGATAGATAGATAGATAGATAGATAGATAGATAGATAGATAGATAGATAGATAGATAGATAGATAGATAGATAGATAGATAGATAGATAGATAGATAGATAGATAGATAGATAGATAGATAGATAGATAGATAGATAGATAGATAGATAGATAGATAGATAGATAGATAGATAGATAGATAGATAGATAGATAGATAGATAGATAGATAGATAGATAGATAGATAGATAGATAGATAGATAGATAGATAGATAGATAGATAGATAGATAGATAGATAGATAGATAGATAGATAGATAGATAGATAGATAGATAGATAGATAGATAGATAGATAGATAGATAGATAGATAGATAGATAGATAGATAGATAGATAGATAGATAGATAGATAGATAGATAGATAGATAGATAGATAGATAGATAGATAGATAGATAGATAGATAGATAGATAGATAGATAGATAGATAGATAGATAGATAGATAGATAGATAGATAGATAGATAGATAGATAGATAGATAGATAGATAGATAGATAGATAGATAGATAGATAGATAGATAGATAGATAGATAGATAGATAGATAGATAGATAGATAGATAGATAGATAGATAGATAGATAGATAGATAGATAGATAGATAGATAGATAGATAGATAGATAGATAGATAGATAGATAGATAGATAGATAGATAGATAGATAGATAGATAGATAGATAGATAGATAGATAGATAGATAGATAGATAGATAGATAGATAGATAGATAGATAGATAGATAGATAGATAGATAGATAGATAGATAGATAGATAGATAGATAGATAGATAGATAGATAGATAGATAGATAGATAGATAGATAGATAGATAGATAGATAGATAGATAGATAGATAGATAGATAGATAGATAGATAGATAGATAGATAGATAGACAAACAGACAAACAGACAAACAGACAAACGGACACACAGACTGACCGACACACACACAGACAGACAGACAGACAGACAGACAGACAGACAGACAGACAGACAGACAGATCTCGTATGTCTCTCATATGTCATCATATCATCATATCTCGTATGATCTAGTACTTCGAAGTTTGTTACTAGGTTTAAATGTTAAAGAAATTAAGTTTTGCACGTACTTACTTGAAAGACGCTTTGGCTAATAATTAGCATAAAAATTATTGTATTTGTTATTTGCACGGCTTACTTATAACTGTCTGTCTTACTGAAATCCAACCCAGGAGACTCGAGCTGGTTGCTGTGATTATTGCTAAAGACCCGCTTATGGGACCCCTATGCAGTTAATGCTAATTCTAAAGCTGTCCCATTTGACTGTAAAGTGCGCCTGAACTAAACACAACAATTCTGTTGCTATACGAGCACAAGTGAAAGGCTTGGCGAAACCTCTGTGAAAACAGCATACGAGTACAATTAAACTGTGCATCCGCTGGCACTCACCGTTAGCAAAGCAGGCAAATAGCCAGACGAATTGATAGGTTAGCAGCATGTTTTTGTCTGAGAATTTTCACAGCCCGACAACATTGCTGATCACCGAGGCTCCGCAGTCCTGATGGCATCTAGCAAAGACTTCAGCATTCTGCATGACTAGAAAAATCTATCGAAACTGTTTTTTCGATTGCTTGGCTCTGATTATGGCTGAAATTTCTGCAATTCAACTTAACAAATTAATTGAGAGCAAATTTTTCGTTCCCCCATTTAACGGCCTATTTGTACAATATGTCTTGGATTTTGCGCGCGCATATATATAGCTACGCTATCATTGGCTCACACGGAGACATCGGGGACAGTGGCGGGGTGGAGGGGGCCACAGATTGTACACTTTCTGAGGAGGAGGTGGGGCAGAGCGGAAAATTGGGAAGTGGAAGGGTTGGACTTGCATATAGAGGACGCTAAGCAAGGTTATTGGAACAAAGAGCCCCCCCCCCTGCACGATGGGATGCAGTTGGTTAGCGGGGATAAAATTATCCACAATTCAATGGGATCAGGGCCCATCCATAAGAACAAAGAGGCAAGAGAGCTTTAGATTATGTCTTAAGAGCGATGGTCATAATTTCAGCTAGAATATGGTCTTGACAAATTCATAAGTTGTTTATTGATTTATTTCGAATAGTCTATAGGTGGTCTGAACTTTTTTCAAATAAAAAAACCGTCTGATGTAAGGAGAAACGATGTAACACGTTGCTATAAAAAACTGTATTTGTGATTTAAAATTAAATGACATCACAGTTCGTCTGTGATTGAGGTGCCCCAGGGAGCTCTTTAAAACTCACAGCAACCCCAAAATAGCTGCTAACTAAAAAACACGAAAAATGTAGAGGGCGCTATCTAAAGCATGCTTAGCAAAGCAACACCATGCAAACCAAAGCTGAAAGCCTAGAGACGCCTAAGTATAAGATAATACCCCCCAAAAACGTTTCTTTGGCCATTAAGTTGGCTGAGGACTCCTTTCTTGGCCGAGGCCAATAGAAACGAGTCTCGAAGCCGACTTCATGGCCATGGACAACGTTTTTGGGGGGTATTATCATATTTAATCTTTGGCATAGCCCAGCCTGGAACCCTCCCCAAAATGTGTCTATGGCCGTGAAGATATTCTGCAAGGCTAAATAGTGAGTTGTTCAAGTCCAAAGCGACAAATTTTTTTCGGCTCTTTAACTGAATCAATTGACATGGAAAGTAGAGCTTCGCAAAACCCGGGGGAGTTCTTTATTTCCGAGGAGCTGCTCGACTTCTACGAAGAGAAGAACGGAGGAGTCCAATGCTTCAAGATGGTCACAAATGAAGACATTGAAAGAGAGCTGTTGACAAGTGCACCAGCGTCAACGAGGAAAAAGGGCGATTGGGCTATGAGCGTCTTTACTGCATGCCACGAGGCTAAGAAGACTGCTTGGGCTGATGGAACTACAACTGGCCTGATGGTGATTAAGAGTTGCGAAGAAATGAGCAAAGATGATCTGAACCATCTGAATTTTCCAAATATCGTTTAATGGCCCAGTCGATGAAATGACTTGTTTCTTAACCCGTCCAGTTAAATGACGGCCATAGACTATTGACTGGGCCATGCCGGGGATTAATTAACTAGGAAATTTTCCTAATTTTCCTAATCAAAACAACCCGTCACAGTGTCCTAACATACAGCAATTGGACCCTAATTAATGACTTCTTAAATTTAATAATTAAAAAATAAAAACGACACAAAGATCACGATGAACCTACTGGCAGTAGCGTCATTAATGCAAGCTAAATTATTTTAAATTAAGCGTATTAATTCTTTAAAGTTGCAGTTCTCTATAGTTCCCATGATTCCATCTAGTCAGTCACTTTGACGCTTAAAGCGACATCATCCCACAACCAGCGACTGGGCATGACTGTCCATTGCGCTGACTCCTGAAGCGCGTTCAGTCACACTAAATACGGTATGCAGGCATAGACACACACAGGCCGGCACCCAGTCACGCACTCACATAGGGTGTAAAAACAAGTTAATTCCAGGCATGTACACTCTCTACGCCTTAGAGGGTTGTCCTCATGAGCATAAATTGCGCAACTGGCCCATAGCCCAACCAATTCGTGCACAAGGCCCCAAATTAATGCGACCCTGCACACGAAACCGCGCTAGGGAAAATAGTCAACCTACAACGCGGGGTGACCAGAGGCACACAAGTCAGAGACCGCCGAGATATTCGCCCCACTTCATTGATCTCCACGATTTTCTTTGTAAAATAAATGTTTAAGAGACTATACTACTTAAAGCCGTATATGAGGATGAAGGAATTAATAAGATGGACGTCGGTGATTCGGTTTTCCTTCAATTAATTCTTTACAAGGACTGGTAGGTAGAAACCAACGGGCCGTGATGGACTATGCAGGCAGCGTATATTTATCTTTATTTTAGTGTCGCCGGAATATTCTAGAAGATTCTAACATTATAACAAAGGCGTGATGATTTAGTATGTTAACATTTATAAGACTACGCCAGCAAATATTATCTGAGTAATAAATTAATTAATAACACAAATAATTGCGTAGGAACTAAAATAATTGATTTCTAGAAGTTTCTGGAAAGTCAAAGAATATTCGGATTACTAATTTTATGGAAATTTCGCGAATGTACGCTACAACAGTTCCCCCCCAGGGAAGACGGAGTCGCATGGGGATATTTGATGCAAAAATTGAACAGATAATTACATGAACAGATTGAGTTTACGGCGGTATGTATGTAAAATGGTTGCATAATGGAAAATATGAGTTGAAGCAGGCTAGTTTACGTTATGGTATATGGTACCGTGGGAATAAAATTTAGTTAAATGAAGGTCAGTTATTGCAGCTCCGGCGTTACGCCGAGTGTCCTCAACCTGAATGCTCCGGAAGGGCGGACCGGTCGGCGTTGGTCGACCCGCAGGGAAGTTGCCAGGTTGCAGACAGGCGACATCCTGTTGTAGTCGGAGAGGCTTTGGCGGATAGTCGCTCTGCGACGGAGCTTTCAGCTGCGGAGCACTTGCGAGTCGGGCTAGAGATTTGGCTGGTGAATGTTTCAACGGGGTGGAGATTGCGATGGGTCATCACGTGGTGCCTCTGCGTGCTCCAGGACGGCGGATTGACGCTTGGGGTGAGCGGCCTGTGGGAAGTGCCTATATGTGCAGACAGACGACTCTCGAACTGCTGATGGCGCCGAAGGTTTGGGCGAGAGTCGCTCTGCGGCTGGGGCAGAGCAGAGAGAACACGCGAGATGAGCCCGATGAATAATAGGTTGCGGTGCTGCTGCCGGCCGATACGCCACCGGGTCGTCGCAAACCTCGTGTAGGGTTTAATATGATGACTCACCGATGGTTTCGGCCGAGACTTCGGTTTTCTTGTCGTCTAGCGTGGTATGCAGGAATTTCGAAATCCACTGAAGGAACTGGTTAGGACCAACTCAATCGAACGGCTCACTGGACCCGTGTAGGCACAATTAATTAGTTTGTCGTCGATGAAGTTTGCCCTTTGGGGAGATATCCGCGGGGTTCACATGTTGCAGCTTACTTCCGTGGTAACGTACATGTACCTTCTTAAGTTATAATGAACTTGCTGTTGCTGATGACGCTACATGTATGACGCTGCCTGTTCGATTAGTTGAAAGCAGATGACTTGCCGACGTTGCCCCATAGGGACAACGACCACGCCTCACCGGACCAGTTGAAGGAATTAATAAGATGGACGTCGGTGATTCGGTTTTCCTTCAATTAATTCTTTACAAGGACTGGTAGGTAGAAACCAACGGGCCGTGATGGACTATGCAGGCAGCGTATATTTATCTTTATTTTAGTGTCGCCGGAATATTCTAGAAGATTCTAACATTATAACAAAGGTGTGATGATTTAGTATGTTAACATTTATAAGACTACGCCAGCAAATATTATCTGAGTAATAAATTAATTAATAACACAAATAATTGCGTAGGAACTAAAATAATTGATTTCTAGAAGTTTCTGGAAAGTCAAAGAATATTCGGATTACTAATTTTATGGAAATTTCGCGAATGTACGCTACAAGGATATTTTTGGACAACCAAAAAGTTTTCTATTCCAGAGCTTCTGAATCCGACGATAGATTTTGTCTGAAAGTCTGAAAGCGATGAGCAGAGCGAAGCACGTGACCACGGCAATGGGAGGTTAAAGGGAGTTAAACTCAAACAGAAGTACACAAGTATGATAGTTTAGTCCGACTGTTAATCCCTTTTCCCTCCTTTCCACGTTCCTATCCAGGGGTTTTCTCATCCTAATCTCATAAAGGAGATTGGGTACTGCAGCTGGAGAGGGGGATTTTTAATTTGGTAAGAGAGTTTTTGTCAATTAAGGACTAGCAATCATTAAATGCATGGGAGATGTAAAAAATTAATTTCAACTATGCATAAAGTTGAAATAGCGATATCGATTTGTCCCTATTACAGGCCTTAATACAGGCGTCCAATCAGAGAGGAATTGTTTACTAAAAATGATCAAATATGCTTTCCCCACGGAATCACTCTTCATTTTTTAGCACTTTCATTAATTATTTTCTGTACAGTGGTCAGGTAGAGAGACCAAAAATGTATTGCTTCATTTCTCTCTCCCTTGCCAATGTTACTATTGGCAACCATTTACTGTAGCACAGTAAACTTTTATCCCTAGATAACAAAAAATTTAAAAAGCTGAAAGAACTTTAAAACACGGCCACAGAGACTGACAATTGAGTATTGGTTTGATCAAATTAAAAAAAATTTGACACCAGTTTTTTGTCGAACAGCAATGATGCCGAGTTTCTGCGGTGAGTTTCCACTGTGCAATGCATGCGTGAAAGCTTTAGCTTGATTAAAAGAAGAACCTGATATCATACAAGCTAGATAATGCATGAATCCGCATAATCAGTTATTATGCAATGATTTTCGTCCCGCAGCAAGTCTACTACATGTATTAATGCTGTGCTTTGCGACTGTCACTCAGCACCTGCTAGCTATCGACTTCGACTCGTTAGGTTGCCATTCCGACTGCTTCCCAGGTAGAGACGTCACTGGGCTGGTTGGCATGAACTCGATCGGGACCTACCCGGTTCAAATTTACGGTGCCGTCTCTGATGCCCACATGACTCTGCAACTGTGCAGCCTCATCTGCAATCGAGGCTTCTTTGAATACTTTGCCATGCAGTCAAGCACCGAATGCTTCTGCGGAAACTCGTATGGCAGTCAGGGCAAGTTGGCTGACAGCGAGTGCAACTCGCAGTGCGGTGGTAATGCCAGCCAGATCTGCGGAGGCAGCTGCCGTAACTCGGTCTATCGGAATGTGATCTGTAAGCTGCTTGACTTCTAATCCCAAGTACCGGTTCATCAACAGAAAACGCCTACATCCTAATTTACAGGGGGCCCAGGATTTAACTCGGCTGCTAATTGAGTCTACTTGACCGAATCCGCCGCTGTGTACCGCATTGTGCAACCAATCAGAAGCCTGATCGAATGCGCTACCACCTGCTTGGCTGACTGTGAGGCTGTGTTTTTCTACCAGGATGTCTGCTACCAGCTGAAGCAGCGCGCTCTGCCGCAGCATCTGGAACGCATCGGAGCTGGTGAATTCTTTGTCCGCCCCTGAATACACTTCAAGCTTGTAGTAGCATGGAGAATAAAAATTTCTAACTAAATACGTATGAAGGCACGGACCAGTAGTAATGCTATACTTAAAAAGTTCTTGAATGAAGATCAGTTTCAGCATATATAAAGAGCTTAGTTTATGCAAAATTCAACTGCATTAAGTAAGTTAGCTAGCGAAAATAGTTTTTTCTTATCTGCAAGCCGTGAAATCAGCAAGATAAATCTTTTAAACCGGAACAATTTTTTGACCCGCTTTTTTTAAAATAAAAGACAAAAGAAATTTTTTGTTCTTTTTCTTCCTTTACTCCTCGGTCTTTATTTAACTGTTAGTAAATTTTGTTTTCTTTGGCTGTAGTTGCTATAATAATAATAGTACATCTATATATTATGTTATTTTTTATAAATTTTGTTTAGTCCAACTTCTTTGCGCTTCATTTCTTCATTATTGTGTCAATAATATGCTTGTATTTAGCTATCTACTGCACTAAATTTTGCCATTTTTTGTATCTTTTAATTTGTAACCTAAAATAATTGTGATTTTAGCGTATTAATTACTTTGTTTTGCTTAGATAAAGCCACTGGAAATTAAGTCTAAAAAGGAAATATATGTACCGCATACTAAAACATTTTCATTTCGCTTACATCCTTCCCCAAATTGCAGTTAAATTGTATGAATGACAAGCACTCGAAAAAAATTTCAACGTGGATTGAAGTTAAGTTGAAAATTCTTTTACATAAAAAATCGCTGCCATGGTTGACAAACAAATAGAACTCTATCTATCTTCCCGTGGAATTAATTTCTGTTATATTCTTAATCTACCAGGCTGAATTCAATTGAAAGGCCTCCCATTCCCGATCTCGAGGTCAGCCCCAGGGGTAGCAGGATAGATGTGGCTAGCGGCTGGGTCCTAAGCCGGAGCTTAGCTTTATATAGCTTTTCGGTGTTTTGAAGTTTCCGTGTTGTGAAAGAGGCTTCTAAAATGGCTTTTCGGCGTTGTGAAGTTTCGGTGTTATAAATTTTCGGTGTTGTGAAGTTTCGGTGTTGTGAAGTTTCGGCGTTGTGAAACCCCCCCCCCCCCCCTAGACAGGGACGTCTAAATTGCCAGACAGTAAAGCAACTGTCCCAGAGGTAGAACTTCGCTAACGCGCGTCGCACAATTGAGCCTCCCGAATGAGGAACTTTAATGCATTAAAGACTTATTTAGAGTTGTATTAAAGAGAAACAAAAAAGGCAAAAAGATTCTACTCACAGTAGCATGTAATATATCATGGGGACGCACTTTGTCGCTCGCATGACAGATCTCCCCACGGCAAATCCTTTTCCTCTACTTGCCTTTAGTAGCATGACGCTTCTCTAGGGATTTTACATTTTTCGCTTACTAAAAGTGAGGGTTTAAGAGTTCGTTGAGTACGCGCGTACTTGGGCGCTTTAGGGTCATAAATCATTCTTCCCAGACTCTTTGACCTCTGTGTTGACAGGTTTATGGTGCCAAATGGCGCCGAAAAAGCACGTCACTGCGCTCTTTTGGATCCTTATCTCTGATAACGCGATGATTTATCGCCCCTTTTCTATTGTTCTTCTTTGCTTTTTGCTTGTCAATTTTGACAGCTAAGGTGCTCCCCCCTTCTCCTCCCCTTCTTCACCCTATTCCTCCCCTGTTAAACGTATACATGTCGTTTGCTGCTAGGGCGTTCCGTAGCGAGAAGCCATAAACCATTTTTGCTTGTAAACCCCTATTTGCGATGATTTATGACCTCTACCTGTCATCTTTTTGAGATCCCAAATCACTGATAAGATCTCCCGATGGGGTGGGGTCACGTGATCAGCTTGCTAGCCAATCAGATTAATGCACGACCGTTATAACAAACGCGGCTGAACCAATCAGAAAATTCGAAGCCAGTTTTAACAAATCGGCGCCTCTCGCGCCTAATTAAAGGCGCCTTCGAGCGCGCTCCATCTTCAGAACGCTCTGAATACTCTGAGGTGATACCTGGTCCCGCTCCGAAGACTCGATTCGCCTAGAGCCCCGTTCGGACGATCCCTAGTTCTACAATTGTAATTCCCCTTAGCTTGCGAACCTCCCCCTAAGTGTCGGCGACCAGAGATAATCTCAGTTAGCTATCGTCATCAGCTAAACTTAGCCAGAAGCGACTGATCAGCAGAGGCCCTTTGCCTCTGCTGTTCCCCATTAGGGATTTGCGCTATTGCTCTTTGCTCGTTTTGTGCTGATAAGAGGCATTAGAAGTTAATATAATAGCGTTATATAATATATGTTAATATAATGTTAATGTTAATATAATGTTAATGTTAATATAATGTTAATGTTAATATAATATAATATAATATAATAATATAACAGCGATAGTAGCTTAAGTGCTCCGATATTCATAGGCAGTGTGTAATTGAGTAAGAAAGTTAAACCATTCAGTTCATAGCTTTTTTATCTCTTTATTTACTCACTATATCGACTTACATGAGTAGCTAAATTAGTTGGCTTCGGTCATGGTGGACCAAGGGCGAACCAGTCATGCAGTCAGTCAGTCAATAATACATGCAATCAGAGTCCAGATTGAGGACTCAGCTTCGACTGTACTTTAGTGCAGTTCGGGGCGGCGCGGCAGCCAAATTATTAATGTACTCGTAATTTAATGCAATCTTTAGAGTAGTTAGGGCGCGCTTTCGAAAGAGTCTAATTAGGTCATTTCATCGCTTTGCGGCAGTTAGTTGAAGCATCAAGGCTAAAAGCTGGGATATTCCCTACTCACCCCTCTTAGTAATATAATAGTGCATTTCCGAGTCCACATAATCCGATCCATGCAAGAACCCCCTGCACAAGTCCTCTCTGAGCCTACCTTGGTCATGCGATCTAGTCCATGCAGTGTCCCTTAGTCGGCTATGACTTCGAGATTGACGGCTAAAAGACACTAGTTGTAGGTGGAAGTCAGGCCTCAATTAGTCGGGAACTTGGTTTCGATGGGGCTGTTTGGTGATGCAGTCCACACAAGTTGGTGGCGGCGGGGCTGTCAGCTTCCCTCTGGGGTTGGCGGCTCTCTACCTATCATTATCTCCGTGTCTGTCTCTCGCTGTCGTCTCCTATCATAGGACCTAGCCACTCGCCACAACTAACCTGCTACCCCTGGGGCTGACCTCGAGATCGGGAATGGGAGGCCAGAGCTGTCGATGTGGGCAATAAGATCGGCGCTCCGAGGCCGCGTTGGTAAAACGACAAAGCCGAAACCCAACATATAAATAAATTTGGTTATTTTCAAAGTCTACTCTTCAGATTGGCTATCACAATTTTCAATCGCCATTTTGCTCCACGTCAAAAATGTCTCCACACTATCCAAGTGTTGCTCCTCTCCTACCTTTTCATGTTCCTTTCTGGTGGTCTTCTTATCCTGCTTGTGTGCCCCATTGTGATGCTTTCAATTTGTCTCTTGCTTAAGGGACTAGTTGGAAAGGGGGACTAGCAATGGGAGGCTAGCTCAAATGAGGATGAGCAATTGCTAAATTTGGAGAATGAAAAAAAGTAGCAATTGCAAGCATTATACAAAGCATTTCACCATTTATGGTGTTGTTGCTTTAATGCACGCTTATTTGAAAAAAAATTATATGAATTATGGCCATTGGAGTTGTTATTCAGAGCTAATGGAAGAGTTTTCCATTTATTGTTTTTTTCTGTACAGTGGCCGGAGTAAACAGAGAAAGGAAAATCTTTTTTTTTCATTCTCTCTCCCTTTAAATTGTCCCTTGGCAACCATCTAACATAGTAAACTTTTGTCCCTGCATAACAAAGATATTTCAAGCTAAGCTGTAAGCTCAACAGGGTAGGATAAAATTCAACAAGAGCTGACTGGCCTGTGCTAGTTTTTCAATTGAGCATTCATTTTACTGATAATTTTTTTTAATCTTCGAAAATCAAAATGCCGAGTTTCTCCGGTGAGTTTCCATTCTACGAAAAGCAACCTTGCGCGTTGGAGTTTCAGCGGCTAAAAGTTTCTGGCTAAACTATAAATCGTAAACCCGGAATTTCACAACGTCGAAACTTCGTATCGTCGAAATTTCATAAACCCGAAAGTTCATAAAGTCGAATTAAAAACTGCGGGGATGGGAGAATTCACAAACCCGAAATTTCAAAAAGTCGATTTTAACAATGTTTGCGAACGGAGTTTTTGTATGATTTTGTGGATAGCTCGTAATGTTCATGGCACAACATCAATAAATATGTCACTGTTTCTACACAGCACTTATTAAAATCAAATTTAGAATTTTAGGAAATTTCGGGTTTGTGAAATTTCGACGTCGTGAAATTGCAGCGCAGTGAAGTTTTCGACGATGTGAAATTTCGGCGTTATCAAATTTCGGGCTTGTGATATTTCGATGTTGTGAAATTTCGGGTTTATGAAAGGAGCTGTCTTTCGACGATATGAAATTTCGGGTTTGTGAAACGCACCCATACACACAACCCTTTCCTCCCATTTCACTGAAACTGGTTCCTCTGCTGCAGCCTTGACTGCACGCTCGGAAAATTTCGCTTAACCTTGGGCCGCAATGTAGATCATGTAGAATGTATAAAGCTTCTAAATGTACAGCAGGTAAAAATGAGCTCTTGATTTTAGCACCACGCACCGGCGACTGACATAAACGCCTCGGCAAAGGCCTCAGATTAACGCCCCAGCAAAGGCCTCAGATTAACGCCCCAGCAAAGGCCTCAGATTAACGCCCCAGCAAAGGCCTCAGATTAACACCCCAGCAAAGGCCTCAGATTAACGCCCCAGCAAAGGCCTCAGATTAACGCCCCAGCAAAGGCCTCAGATTAACACCCCAGCAAAGGCCTCAGATTAACGCCCCAGCAAAGGCCTCAGATTAACGCCCCAGCAAAGGCCTCAGATTAACACCCCAGCAAAGGCCTCAGATTAACGCCCCAGCAAAGGCCTCAGATTAACGCCCCAGCAAAGGCCTCAGATTAACACCCCAGCAAAGGCCTCAGATTAACACCCCAGCAAAGGCCTCAGATTAACGCCCCAGCAAAGGCCTCAGATTAACGCCCCTGCAAAGGCCTCAGATTAACACCCCAGCAAAGGCCTCAGATTACCGCCCCAGCAAAGGCCTCAGATTAACACCCCAGCAAAAGCCTCAGATTAACGCCCCAGCAAAGGCCTCAGATTAACGCCCCAGCAAAGGCCTCAGATTAACGCCCCAGCAAAGGCCTCAGATTAACGCCCCAGCAAAGGCCTCAGATTAACGCCCCAGCAAAGGCCTCAGATTAACGCCCCAGCAAAGGCCTCAGATTAACGCCCCAGCAAAGGCCTCAGATTAACACCCCAGCAAAGGCCTCAGATTAACACCCCAGCAAAGGCCTCAGATTAACGCCCCAGCAAAGGCCTCAGATTAACGCCCCAGCAAAGGCCTCAGATTAACGCCCCAGCAAAGGCCTCAGATTAACGCCCCAGCAAAGGCCTCAGATTAACGCCCCAGCAAAGGCCTCAGATTAACACCCCAGCAAAGGCCTCAGATTAACACCCCAGCAAAGGCCTCAGATTAACGCCCCAGCAAA
Organism: Macrostomum cliftonense; assembly: GCA_950096795.1. NCBI lineage: Eukaryota > Metazoa > Platyhelminthes > Macrostomidae > Macrostomum > Macrostomum cliftonense. The sequence goes on from CATNEM010000182.1 coordinate 1,837,750, forward strand.
GGCCTCAGATTAACGCCCCAGCAAAGGCCTCAGATTAACGCACTTCAACCACTAACCCTATTTCAACTCTTCGCACGTAAACTCACTGATGCCTGCTGCCTCTTGCGACACCAGTTTAACGCACTGGTCATTGCCGTCTCCCACCATTCTGCCTCCTTCCAGGCAGAATTCAAGCAGAACCGATCAGTGAACAAAAGGACTAAGAAAATCTGTTTGGGAAAAGTTCAGCAGAAAAATGCTTTAAATTAAAATAAACTGTAATTGCTTTGCTGAAGCGAATTTATCTGTATCCGTATTTATTACTGTTTGAAACTATTTGTATTGCTGCCTTGAAACAGTAAGAAATCGCACACTTTTATCGTCTATAGCGAATGCTCAAATGCAATCAAATCGAAAAAAATTAAGAATCAGATAACAACATGTACAAAAAACGTTCAGCAGTGGGTTGAACAGCCTTAGAGCAGAAAGTTAACTTCCTTAGCGCCAACCGGTATGAGACTGATGGAAATTTGCTTCATTTAGAACGAGCAGTCGGCAAGAAAGATAACCACTTAGGGCTGAAAAAACAACAATAATAAGGTAAATTTTAATTCCGAAGTAAAAATTTGCAACATTAAAATCATAATTGAACAAAAAACCATAGAATTCAAGGTACGTACCGTCTCTTCAAACCCAACCGTAAGGGATAACTCTGATGTCAACACACAAGTATGCATAAACTTTTTTCTAAACAATAGGACTTGCCTTGCCCCAGCTGTCGAAAGCTGCATCCCCTAAAGCTCCGCTGCCTGCCCTGAAGCCCCGCTATGCTGAAGCTTTGCTGTCTTTTCCTGACACTCCGCTGTCTATTCTTCAAGCCCCGCTGCCTGCCCTAAAGCTCCACCGCCTGCCCTGAAGCTCCGCCGCCTACCCTGAAGATCCGCTGCCTACCCTAAAGCTCCACCGCCTGCCCTGAAGCTCCGCCGCCTACCCTGAAGATCCGCTGCCTGCCCTGAGGCTCCGCCTCCTGGTCTGAAGCTCCGCCGTCTGCCCTGAAGCTCCGCCGCCTGCCCTGAAGCTCCGCTGCCTGCCCTGAAGATCCGCTGCCTGCCCTGAAGATCCGCCGCCTGCCCTGAAGCTCCGCTGCCTGCCCTGAAGTTCCGCCGCCTACCCTGAAGCTCCGCTGCCTGCCCTGAAGATCCGCCGCCTGCCCTGAAGCTCCGCTGCCTGCCCAAAAGTTCCGCCGCCTGCACTGAAGCTCCGCTGCCTGCCCTAAAGATCCGCCGCCTGCCCTGAAGCTCCGCTGCCTGCCCTGAAGATCCGCTGCCTGCCCTGAGGCTCCGCCTCCTGGTCTGAAGCTCCGCCGTCTGCCCTGAAGCTCCGCCGCCTGCCCTGAAGCTCCGCTGCCTGCCCTGAAGATCCGCTGCCTGCCCTGAAGATCCGCCGCCTGCCCTGAAGCTCCGCTGCCTGCCCTGAAGTTCCGCCGCCTACCCTGAAGCTCCGCTGCCTGCCCTGAAGATCCGCCGCCTGCCCTGAAGCTCCGCTGCCTGCCCAAAAGTTCCGCCGCCTGCACTGAAGCTCCGCTGCCTGCCCTAAAGATCCGCCGCCTGCCCTGAAGCTCCGCTGCCTGCCCTGAAGTTCCGCCACCTACCCTGAAGCTCCGCCGCCCGCCCTGAAGATCCACTGCCTGCCCTGAAGTTCCGCCGCCTACCCTGAAGCTCCGCCGCCTGCCCTGAAGATCCACTGCTTGTCTTAAAGCTGCGCCGCCCGCCCTAAAACTCCGCCGCCTGCCCTGAAGCTTCCCAGCTTATTCCTGAAGCTCTGCCGACTGCCCTGAAGCTCCGCCGCCTGCCCTGAAGCTCCGCCGACTGCCCTGAAGCTCCGCCGCCTGCCCTGAAGCTCCGCCGACTGCCCTGAAGCTCCGCCGACTGCCCTGAAGCTCTGCCGACTGCCCTGAAGCTCCGCCGGCTGCCCTAAAGCATTGCCGCCTGCTCTGAATTATATAATATAATTAATTATAATATATTAATTTATTTTGAAAGTTATAATAATTTGTAATTTTAAAATTTTAATCAGTTAATAAATTCTTATCTAATTAGTACCTATTACATAATTTGCTAGTGAATAGCAAACTATTTTATTAGTAAAAAACAATGAAATATTTTAATTAATAGCTAATTAATAAATTGAATAATTTTATTGCACTAAATCACTAGAATAATTCTTCTTCAAATACATTGCATAAAGTCATAAGGCTAAGAATTTTTCTGGGGAAAAAAATATAGCTAAAGACAGCATTAATGGCTAGCTATTTAGCAAGTAGGATATTTTTAATTTGAATCTATAAAAGCTCCATAGAACTAGCTTTGCCTTCTTTTAGCTAATTGAGTCTGCTGTCCTAGCAATTTTAGCACATGGAAAATTTGGCAATGCACCCACAATTTAAAACTTATTTGTTAATGGAACGTTTCAGTTAAAGGAGCTGTGTAATTGAATTATGAAAAATAATCAATTGAGAAAGCTATTTGGTCTTTTTTTCTAAACATAGCTGATATATTTTTTCATACAGTGAGTAGACATTTTACTGATAGCTAGGCATCTACCCGTTTAGCAAGCTGGCAAATATACTGTTCAACTTTCTACTTTCTAATAAAACAGTATATTTAAAAAGCTGCCATCTAGTACTGCACCGAAAGCGCCGTATCTAAATACATAAGAAAGCCTAATTGGCTGTAGCGAACATGATCAAAGATCATCAGTAGAAGGCAAGAGGGGGCTTCTGGGACAAAAAATTCGACATTTTACATATATGCCTACCAATAACTAACATATCCTCGACTACTTGAAAAAAGAGGGGGGCCTCCTCTTAAAATGCTTTTCCCCCCAGGACATAAAATTTAGCCTAAATTTATTATTCCAGGCAATTAGCAAATGGGGTTTCTGGGACAGAAAAAAAATTGCTATTTTTCATATCCTCGAGATGTTTTTGACATTTTTATTAATGGGGCTTCTAGGACACTGGGATTAAAACCCTGGTTATCCACCCTATTTATGCGCTGATCGGGGTACTCACCCCGAAAATTTTTTTTAATTTTCAATAAAAAAAATGTTTCCGACCGTTTCTCCAGGATCTTACTACGAAAAATCTCACCCTCAGTTCAAGTCTCGGTATCGTTGCAAATGGGAATGTGAATTTTATATGAAAAAATATTGGCCTAATGTCCCACTAACTATTCCGAATCTTAATCAGGCAGTTAAGACTCACTGGCATTACTTGCATGGAGTAACTATTAAAGATTACGACAGCTACTATAACTTTGCAGAAATTATCAAGCAACTGTAATGCATAGCTGTTCCGCAGCCGAACAAATGTTCCGCAGCCGAACAAATGTTCCGCAGCCGAACAAATCAATGAGGGAATACTGTTTACTGTACATGCAAAAATACTCAGTCGAATCTATTTTTAGCCTTTTCTTTCAACAACGTTCCCCCCCTAACCACAAGCTCGCACGCATCGTCTACGTGGTCCACGCGGCTTTCTTCCACACAGCGTACACTGAGCTCTCGATTTTTTTCGTCTCTTCCCCTGCCTCTTTTCCAGTCATTTCTTTGCCTGTCCCTGCCACCTCTGTACTAATGACAATTCACATTCTTTCAATAATAATTGTCATGGCAAACTCTTCACCGTTAAAATCAACAGCTTCTCCGTCCTCTGTCTCAAACTGTAGCACTATTTCATTAATTTCTTTGTTACAGAGCACAACTCTTTTTACTGGATTGGGCTTCTCAACAATCATCTGTCCACCAGCAACAGAGTTAGAAATATTGTACAAAATATTTGTTCGCTTTCCCTTGAAGACCCAGTCCAGACTGAGATTGCTTCGGATCAAAATGTTCAAACTTTTAACAATGTCTGCGATATTTTCTGCCATAAATAAACCGCGTGCTGGCTGGCGGCTCAACATAACCGCCCCCGGCGAAGGAGCTGTGGGTGGAGCTGCAGTTTCCGCCTTGTAAACCTTCTTTTCAAATCCCAACTCCCGATACCAGGTGCCATCTTTAAACTCCACCTCTGCGTCTTTATGAACTTGCATAACCACTCTCATTACAGTGAGATCATAGGACAATTTAACAGGAAATAGTTTATTCTCGGGTTTGCTAGTATCAGGAGTTTCAAAATGCCCCCTTTTGGTAAAAACGTTCTCCAGAAAGTAATTATAAGTATCCACGCTCTGTGTGCTCACAGGGAATTTAACCGGAAATTCTTTCACTTCGCCTCCAATTTGTTTCCATTTGTAATAAAACATGTTATTCTTTTCTGTCACGTTGGGGACATTTGACCAGCCAGTAAAGTCATTGAGATAAACATGGTAGTTTGCCTCTGGGTCCAGACGAATGGGTTGCTCAAGTTTTTCAATAAAAGTTCCACTTGAATCTGTAAGTCGACCAGTTATTGTAACTGGGATACTTTCCTTCGAATGCGACACGATATTGTTTAGTCTTTCAGCAATCGCTTCCATTTTTTTTACAAAAAAATTATTTTAAACCTTACTCGAAGAATTATTAATCATGTTCAGCTTAATTTTCCTCTCAAATGCATAGATGATAAAAAGGTCAACGGGTGTAGCAACGGGTGTTGCCTCACTTCTGTCGATATTGGTCACAATATTCACCGGACTGTTGTCAGTAGGCATTTGCCTGGCCGACACGTCTGCACCGAAAATGGGGAAAAGAGTCTTGTACTGCCATGCCGTAATGGCGATTCCGTTGTTCTCCTTTACGGCTAAGTCAACCAGCTCGCAGTAAAATTTACTAATTTTGTTTGTTGCAAAATCTCCATTCTGTGGCATTGGCGGGTAAAGATTATCACTGATTTCATGCTGAATTGTTCGCACATTTCCATGTTCATAACGACTTATAGTTAATGGATCTCTCAAACTGACAATAATGTACCTTGGGTTGCTGCAAGAACCCTCCTTAATACAAATCTGTTGCCTTCTTTCATTGCGTTCATCCCTGCACATGTAAGCTGTGTAAGCAACATCAATATCTTTTTCAATAGCCTTCAAATATTCAGCTTTCAGTGCTGTCTTTGGTTCAATGATTTCCAAGTACAGCTCAACTCCCGCTAGCTTAACTTCCATTATAGTATGCTCAGCTCCTGTCCAAACACTCCTGTTGCGATCGTCCCTGGTAAGCCTAAATGTGTAGCTAAAGTTGCTGGTCAGGCGATTAAAAGTATTGCAGAACCCGCTCATGAATCTCAAAGGTACAAATATATCTAAATTTCTATACTGAGTATTCTTTGCGCCATCATCAGCACCCGTCAATGCATAGTTATATCTCCCTTTTCTTTTTGCATAACCTGAATCATTTACGTCTCCTTTCTCCTCATTAGGGATGAAGCCAGCGCCGCTACCAAGTTGAATAAAATCTGGGTTTTCAATGAGACAATGAGTGTCATACACTACACCAAAGTTGGCAATTCTCTCCAGCTCTGTACTCCCGTTCGACACGCTAAACTCCTTAAACATGTAGGCCCAGAAGTTGCTGATTAGCGTGACATTAGCGTCATGCTTGTCAGTATTAGCACCAGCAGCATTTGTACCACCTTTAGTCTTGTATTGGAATGTCATGTAAAACCCGCTCCTTAGACTGTGAACGCTGACCAGAGATGAACACCCAGTGTAAGTAAATGTTAGCGTTTGACCGGGGCCCAAATTAGTTTCATTCTGATTTTCATGACTGGGGACTCTTACTTGAGTCGCTTTGATTGTGCTGTCATCACTCAAGATAGGCTTGTTGATTTTATAGAAAACTGGCGTCAGAGGATCGTTCATTTTTTTAGTTTAAAATTTAAAATTAAAAAATGAAACGAAAAAATTCTCATTACATCTCTGACTTAGAGAAGCTCGCAGAAGCTGAAAAACGAGTCACTGGGTTAATTAACAAAGAGCAGCAGTCCTACAATGAGTTTATCCAAGCCGCCACTGAGTTTCACAAGCCGGGATACACCGAAGCAAAGAAATCAATTGAAACAGTTAAGGAAGCTGTTGATGAGATTCAAGAGAGCCAGTTTCAGAATACGCTGAATAAAATTCCATCTGGCGAAACGTCTCCTCAAGCATCTCAGCAAAAATTAAAAGTAACAGATAACTTCTTTGGGCCAGTAGAATATGAAGGCAAACTCGTCTTTGGTGTTAGTGTCTGGCGTAAAAATATTTCTACTGATCCTGTGGATTATCATCTTGAGATAACGAAAGAAAGTATTGGAGTCATCAAAGAAGGCGCGGCCGGGGAAGGAGAAAACACCTCAAAGAAGGTTGCTTTCACCCAAGTATTGCTCAACTTCATGACTAAAAATCAAGAAACTATTTCTGCGAAACAGCTACAAAATTATAAAGATCTGGTGACTTTTGCTTTACAAAGAGACATAGACATCCTTAAAGTCCCTGACATACTCAAATTTTTACATGACAATGGGGTCGACCTGAACAGCTTTAGAAAGTATAAGCACTTTAAACAATGGTTCGACCTGCCAGATCAGCTAGAAGTCATAAATTACCTCGAACAGCAAAAACAACTCTCTCAGCAACAAGAGACCCCTCAGCAGCAACAAAGCCCTAAAAAATTAACAGAAGAAGATGTACTCTCTCAACTTGAGACAGCAGATCCAACTCAAGTAGCTAATTACAAAACGGGAAATCCACAAGTATGGAGGCATCTAGAACAATTCTCGCCAGATAGAATGCAGCGAATTTCAAACAGAGTTTTCACACCAAGGCAAGACATTAGATCACCAGAAACATCACCAGAGACATCACCAGAGACATCACCAGATACATCAGCTGCAAGTACCGGCACAGGGATGCCTGAAGTTTACAAGCGGCTAGTTGTTCTCCTAGGAGCAGCAAAGACAGGTTTAAAGGATGAGAATAGAAAAGAGTTTGTTCACATTCTTGATAAAATGCTACAAAAGAAGTACATCGATAAAAGAGCAAGAGAACTTTTACTTTCAAGGTTCAATAAAAAATAATTTTTTTCCCAGATAAAAAATGCCACAAATCTTCGAAAAAGACGTCCCTAAATACTACGATGAGAATGAATTAAAGCTCATTAAAAGAGGATCTGGACTTTTTCCAGCAGGTCATTATCCAAGAAAAGAGCGATCGGGTAACGGTATTGCTGATTTGATCGCCCAGGGGGCAAAGATTTTCAAAGTCATCAGTGAGAACAAGGAAAATATTAAAAATGCTGCCGAGGTCGGGGCCCAGGCGGTGGGAAGTGTAGTCACAGCTGCGAAGAAGATCAAGGACACTATAAATGACGGTCAACCACTCGCACCAAATTCATTGGCACCAAGCGCTGATAGCATTGATCCATCCGTTTATGCTAAGATGAGAGCCGATCTTAAAAAGGGCAGCGGTTTTAAATATGACTAAGGTAGGAGTTTCACGGGTGCTTTCTTGGGGTACAAGACATGTGGGGGTACAAGACGTCTTGCAAAAAGACATATATAAGTAAAAAAAAACACACGCACCGGTTATGGACCCAGTGCCAGAGACACTAACGTTGTTAAAGTAAATTTGGGAAGGTTTGTGTTCGAATCGCAAGACGGTCTGCCACGGTTGCCTCGTTTCAAATTTTTTATTTCGTGTAACAAAGTTGTCCAGGATTGTTTTTCATGACCATATGTCTTTATCTGTAGTGCCGATATTGCGTCCATAAGTGCAGAAAATATAAAGGCCGAATGTATTTTTACACAGTTGCTTTCTACTGCCGCGTCGGCGATGCCCTTACGGTCCGCGGCCGTGAACTCAAGGCGATTTGCCATTCGGCGTTCCAAGGCAATCGCCTTTGATTCTAGGGCATTTGTCTGCGGTTCCAGGGTATTTGTCCTTATTTCCAGGAGATTTATCTCCGATTCTAGCGTAGTGACCCTTGATTTCAATGCAGAATTCTCCGATTCTAGGGCTTGTATACGTTTTGATAGGTCACTGAGTTTTGCGTTTTGCGAAATGTCTTGTCTTGTGATTTCGTCTGTGTTGATGTACCTAGAATCTAGGAACGACAGCTTGTAAGTATTGGAAGGTTGATTTACGACGCCAGCGAAATTCATGTTGTTTTTTTTTTTATTTTAATTTTTATTTTTAAAATGGATTTTTCAAATGATTTCAACCCTCATTGGACTCGGAACCAAATCAAATTTAATCATAACGAGGCAATTCCTGGTCATTTCAGATGTATTGTTGTTGGAGAATCAGGCTCAGGGAAGACATTTAGAATCTTCAACATGCTTCTGAGACCAGGATTTCTTGACTATGACACACTGCACATCTACTCACCCACTCTGTATCAAGATGAGTATAAAATGTTGATTGCAGGTCTACAGAACAAACTTAAAAAGGAGCATATCATTCAGTGTTTTAATAACCAATCCAAGCTGCCAAGTGATCCAGAAATTGTCGCCAGAGAATATGCTAGCCATATCCCAGATAATGAAAAGTGGCACGACATTAAAGTGTTCACTTATGGGGACCCGCAAATTGATCCTAAAACTAAACTTCTCCCTCAGCCTGATGAACTGGAAAAGGGAAGGAAACACTTGATTGTCTTTGATGACTGCATGACAGGGCCCCAGAAGCAAATTGAAAACTATTTCACCAGGGGTCGACACAACAACTGTAATGTAATCTATATTACCCAAAACTGGTTTGAGTTGCCAAACAAAACTATTCGTGGGAACTGCAATCTGATCCTCTTGTTTCCAACCATACCACAAGACCGACTGAAGAGGTTAAGTAACGAGGTGATTGCTCCAGCTCATTTTACTAAGCCTCCATTTGATCGAAAGAACGATGGTCGAAAGGTATCGCAGGAAGAATTCGTTAACCTATGCTTTGAAAAGTGGAATAAACCTTATCAGTTCGTGATGATTAACAAAGAGAAAAGAACAGTAGCCTAATTTAAAAAAACAAACAAAAATGTCCATAAACTTTGCTGGCGAATCTACTAGTGGCTCCACTGCACACTCGCTTGCTTTCCTTGACAGGCGCTACATTAACGTTGACGAACAAATCCCGGAGATCGGACCAATCAAAGGCCGCTTAAAACCATTGGAACGGTCAGCACACCATCATCAAATAAACATTGAAGACTTGCGGACAAAAATAGCAAAGCTGACCGCCATCGTTGAGACTCTAGCTCAAACTCTCAGATCGGAAATCAATGCAAAAGACATTACTTTAAGAACAGCGATTAATAAAAAGCGAGACATCCTTGATTCCTATTCACAAGCAGAGACTGATGCCTTATTTACCGCTTGGAGAACAACCATTAATCAAAATGTTGCAAAAATAAAAAAGATAGAAAGAGATGTTGCCACGCATACGCTCTATCTGGATAGAATTTATAACAAGTGGGGGAAAACTTTGAGACGAATTAGTCGCCTGGAACGACAGCACAATCTCCCTGACATTGACATTGAAGACGCCCGATCGTAAAATAGAAAAAAAATTTTACCTATAAAAAATGGCCGAAAATGATTCTCTGTATGACCCACCTATGGCACCTAGTGCGCCAAATCTCTATCCAACAATCAAAACTTTTACCTGCAACTCTCAACAGTTCCGACTTGTAGAGATTCAGAAAATGCGAAATGACATTGAAACCGCCCTTATGAAAAACTCTAAAAAACTGAAACGCTTCAACAGCCAGTGTCAAGCTTTCGAGTATATTAATATGGTTCTCGGGTCAGTGTCAATTATAAGCGGATCTGCAGCTGCTGTTTCTACACTTCCCATTATCACCGCACCAGTCGCTGTTCCACTTGGAATTATTGGGGCCTCGTGTGGTCTCATTTCAGCGGTTACAGGAGCTCTAACTCGAAACAGACGCCAGAAGCTAAAGCATCTGCAGGAAATGCAAGCAAAACAGAAAAGCATCCAGTCGGCAGTCACCGGGTACATTTCAAAAGCAATAGAAGACAAGTTCATTTCAGAGGATGAGTTTCAAAGCATTCAAAAGCTTTATGAGCAGCTTAATGAGCAACAAAATTTGAATAGCATTGATGACATGAGCCAATTAAGAAATGATATTGAAACTGTCTTCAAAAACTATGCAAAAACTAAACATTTAAACTTAAAATGATTTCCCTGTAGCTTTTTCGAGTCTTAGTCATTGCATATAAAACTGTCATACACAGCTCACCGCAGATATCACTGCTAAGCCCCTGCAGAATAAAGTCTGAGCGGTATATTTTTATTTTCCCGAGTGTCGCTCGCGACCGAGCTTGTATATATTCCCTTAGCTCATCAGGAACAGCCGTCCCATAGCTATCAAAGTAGTAGTACTTATGCTTTCTGCTTGGATCAATCACCCAGCAAACCCAGTGAGACCCTGGTTTCTCAGCAGTGTCAAAGTTCATGATGCCACATTCTTTCAATGTGTGGGATTCAGGTAATGTATCCTTCATAAAGACGCCTCTAAAGTTTGGGATTTTTAGTTCTTTGGCCAACTGTTCCAGAAAAATATTTGTCGTCATTATTTTTTGTCATTTTTTTTAAATTCAGCCTACGTTTTTAAACCTTATACTTCAACCTACGCTTTTTAGCCTCCAGTGCCCAAATGGAAGACTCGTAATATTGTCGAGGTAAAATCTCTTATTATCTGCGCCTGACAGGCCTATTTTTTTCTGGGTTATTGTAAAAACATCATGGTTCTTAGACTGAAACTTCACAAACTCATGTGTAGTTTTCTTATTATGTAACAGGGCATCTCTGTAGGCTTCTTCATGTAGAGAGTTCTTAACTACATGTTTCGGAATTCCCTTGGACTTCTTAATTACACCGCTTTCACCACACTTTACAAAATAGGATTTGGATCTCAAACCGATGAACTCAGAGATGATGTCACCTGCCTTTTCATCTTTCATTTTACCAATTACTTTTTTATTGGATGGGTCAATCACTTGATCACCTTTCAAAGTTTTAAATGATTCTGGATACTCTGACAAATCATAAGGGTTTTGGGGGCCCCGGTTTTGTTCAAGCATGTCCTGATAGATGTCCCCAGTCTGAATGTCTAGAATTAGGGAGTCAGTGTCAGTGTAAAGAAGTTTTACGCGAGTGTCGCCTGAGCTCCGATCCCCATATTGTCGTTTCATGTCATAGAAGAAACTGTACATAAGACGCTTCGATTCATCAAGTACAGTGACACCTGTAAAGATAGGTTTGCAGAGTGTTGCTTTCGTTTTATAAAAGAGTATGGCCCCTAGGTTATCGTTAAAGATGTGAAGTTGTTTAAATGTCGGTTTAGAAATATTTCTCTGAATGATGTCACGCTCATGAACGGTGACGAGTTTTAGATTCGTGCGGTTGCGCTCATTTTCAAGAGTCTTGCCATATACAGAGTTGTTTGCCAGCTTGAACAGATCCTTGTCAAAGTTGTTGGTTGCTTTGGCTCTGAACTGGGTGTTCTTTTCTATGTAGGATTTCATCCAGGCCTCTTCAGTGAATTTGAGTGCCCTATGTATGTGTGTGACTTTACAGCCTAAGGATAAGAAATATTGTAGCAGCTTATAATGAATTTTGTAGCGAGTCTTGTTGTGTAGGTTTTGGGTGAGTTTAGTGGTGTGTTCATTTTCTGTAGACAGGCTCCAAGTGCCATCCATGTGTTCGATAATTTTCGGACAGTTAATATTCTCAGGGAATGGCGCAAAGTCAGAAAAATGATCATGGAGTTCATCGGGAATTGTAACGTCAACTTCATAGAAGGCGGGAGTAGAAAAGTCGGGTTCGAATTGTTGAGTCCACTTGAAATCTCTTATGGGTAAGTCTTGACTCATTGCCCATCCATAGAGATTGTTGGCGTCTAAATAAACGATATAATTTGTGGGTTTTGTTGGGTCATAAGATTCGAGATACGGATTGTTGGCTTTTGCATGTCTGTTCACGCAGATTGATATGCCGCCTCTTTTCGCTGTGTCTATAAAATTGTACATGTCAATGTCGGTTAGTAATTCGATATACCAGTCTGGGTTTTCATCCCATTTCATTTTAAGTAGCGATTCCCAGCTGGTGGCGGGCAAACTTACAAAATGCGCAGGATCAAGACCATATGCTGTGTACCAGGTGTTTCTGAAGGTTTGAAATACATCAGCCAAAAGAAAAACATCAGTGTAAAGATATATTAAGTGGTAATCAAAGACGTTTTTGCAGTTAAAGTGTTTGTAGACTGCTTGCGCGTGCTCATATTTTTCGTCGGTGAGTTCAGTCATTTTTAAATGTGAGTAGAACTTCTCTTTTGGTGGAAGTTCGCCTTTAAAAACAGGATTTTCAGCGGTGGGCGACCCCGTCACATATTCATAAGGGTAGTAACCTTTCTTTCTGAGTAGTTTGAAAGACTCGGGATCTGAATCTTCTTTACCTAAGATTTTCGCCAGTTTTTTTGTATAGACGCATTGGTCATCTGTTAAATTTTTTGCGAGATCTTCTAGGGATAATTGAAGAAATTGATAAGTATCCTTGATTTTTACAGCGCCACTTGTGGACGTTCCATTTTCTTTAATATTGAGGCATTTAAACTTTTCCTTGTTCTCTGCTATGCAGTCAAGGTTAATGCCCTCTATTTCACCTATTCTTTCAACAATTAGGTGCAGGTCGTAATTGCGCGCATTATGTATAAAAACATTTAAGTCGTGGACATTATTTTTTAACTTTAGGTTGCAGGTGTTGTGTGCGGCACCGCGGAAATGGCCGTCAAAGTGCGAGTGGTCTCTAACTTTTGGATTCTTTAGGTTGTCATCAAATGGCTTTTTGCATATGTAACACCGGGTTGCCGATTGGTAATTGAGTTCATCTTGAGTTGACATATTTATTGGCGCAGGAGTGACTGAGCTTAATGTTTTACGCAGCTCTAACATTCTGAATATAAATTTTTTAATGCAGTCTTCACCGAAGAAATGGTTATACTCTATAATACCGGTATTTCCAAGATAATCAATATTTCCAATGCAAACGTACGCTGCTGAATTTGGGATGTGTTTGTTATTAATGAATGAGCATTCAAAGTCGGCAAATACAATAAAGGGAAGTTTTTCCATCTTGTGGTAATTTTTAAACCGTAAATACTTCTGGTTGCCCATCGGTAGAGAGCAGTTAGTTGGATGGTCCTCACAGGTAAGCTCATGCTCGGCGAGCTTAGCTTCTCGATTTTCTTTATTCCCGCGATAATACTTAAGACACAGTCTGCAGATGGAAACGGCTTCGTTGTGGCTTGTCATTTGCTTGTGGAGTAGCCTGGAAAGATCTTTTATCCAAACATAATGGGCTAAAAATTGTAAGTTCCCAATTATTAGAAGATCGATATTGGTGCTGGCGGCTGGATTTTTCTTGCTACTCCTAACAATTTCAACTTTCTCTTTGCTTTCATTCCACTCGAAGACGGTGATTCTGATTTTGTTATCAAACACTTCTTCTAGTTTTGGGATTTGAGAGACTGATAAACCACCTTTCTCAAACAATATTCCTTTACTGAGACACTTGATAAAATATCGGTCAAAATATGTTTTATAATGTGAAGTTCTTTCAGGATGTGACCGATCTTTATCGTAAAATAATGCTGATAAAACCGCCCACAAAGCACAGCAGTTATCATAGTTCTTTACGTTGACACAAGCCTTTTTACTGGCGAGCTTTGTTGGTAACTCCAGGTAAGAGGAAGCTTTAAGAGGATCAAATTTATAAATCATGACTGAGACTTTTTGAATCCCAGTAACAACCCAGCCAGAACCTCTTGATGTAAAGGCGTCAATCTTTTTAGTAATTTCTTGTAGAAAAGGGTCTGGTGAATCGGTTGGACTAAAGGGTGAAGCCTTAGTTGTCATGTAATAATCAAGATATTCGGTGGGCCTTGTAGGCATATAAAACTGTATTAAAAACGATAGTTGAAGCTTGAATGTTTTACGTGTTTTAAGCACGTGATCGATAACTGATTGAATGTCATCTCTAAAGCCATTTATGTTGTTGGTGTTGGGTTTTACAGGAATAGCATATTCTATATAGTGATCAGTAAAAGTTCTCTTTGCAAATGGAATATCTTCTTGGTTCATCTCCGATTCAATTTGGTTAACAATTCTTTCAAGTTCATCCTGTTCCTGCTTATTCTGTGGGTATTTAGACACATTTAGTCCTGTGAGAGTTTGGTACTTTTTAACTAGGGTGCGGCTTTTCTGTTGGTGCTCAGCTGCTGGGTTTTTTACTGGGATATACTGATCTGATGACTCCAGCTGTTTTATTACTTCCAATTGTTTCTCATAGCTGCCAATATAGCCAGGATCTAAACCGAATTTTTCCCTAGTGAGTTCTTGAAGCCGTTTGCTTTTAGCTTGAAATGAAAGATTTTGAAGCTGCGGAAAATTTTCGGAAAAATATTTGTCCACAGAATTTTTGGCAAAATTTGCTTTTGGCATGTTTTTTTATAAAAATTAAAAAAAATATGTTTTAGGGTGATCACCCTTCGTGTTGCTTGAACTTCTCTGGATTAATAAATTTTGATTAATTTGAGTATTATTAATCAGATCCTGATTGTTGGCTTTTCACATCCGGAGTATTGTAAATCCCGCTTTGTGCAATGTCATAATGGCTTTAATAATGTCGGATTTTGAAATGCTTTCGGTTACCGAGGGATTAGGTTCCAAAGGGCATCCTTCACCCGCCTTAATTGTGACTCCCTTTTCTTGGGCAATTTTCTGCATCTCTAACTGGTGAGCTCTGTCATTGCCCGCTTTCACAGCCGTCGCAACCCCCCCGGCAACGCCACCGGCAGCACCAACTGCACCCGCAATGATTGGAATCAGTGCAGCGAGGGGCAGAATTCCACCTGTCTTTTCATCTGTAATGCTGCGGGGGTTGTGGGTGTGGTTATTGCAATCTTTACAATGGATTTGCTGCTGTAACGGATCGACTTTCACTTTCATGCCCTTAATAGTTACAAAACCCGGTTGTTTAGAGTCGATGATTTTGCTAATTTTATTAACTGTTCTGGTTTCGAGCATTTTTTGTACATCTTTATTTTTTAATTTATTTTTCAATTTATTTCTGTGTCACTTGGAATGACGAGAAGTTCTGCTCTGGCAAATGATCTTGTAGGGGATTTAGGATTAAAGGCTTGAGACAGAAAATAGTAGTCACCAGTTGCTGTTGTAAAGTGCCTGTCTATTTTATGTACATCTAAACTGAAATAGGGGTCAGTTGCTCGTCTCTTTGTGTCCTTTTCTAATTCACCCGGCAGGTAAAGGAATCGAACAAACTCAGAATTTGTGAGAATTTCCGGAGAATAAACCCCTGGGAGCTTTGGATAATTTTTTTGTTGTGGATTGGGCGATTTAAGCTGAACTTTGTCTTGTTTAATTGCAATTGAAGGTTTTAGGCCTGTCATGCGAGAAACTTCATTGTTAAGCTGACTGATTACTACTGGGAGTCTGTCTGTCCATTTCGTGTAGTATTGTCCGCTCTTCAGTTTGAGCTCCTCTGCTGTCTGCTTAGTAAATAGTCGCTTGGCTAAAGTTAGATTAAATCTTTCTACGAAGGCTTGATCTCTGTGAAGCTCGGTTCTACCGTAACGAATGTTTGTATTATTTTTTTGCATTAGAGTTTTAACTCGACCCATGAATTCTTTACCCGGATCGGTCATGAGGAGGTCTGGGTAGGTTAAGGGTGAATTTTCGTATATGTCTTGCAGAGCGTCTGCTACAGCTTGAGACTGTTTTGTCTTCAGTGGCCTTGCTTCTTTATAACGCGAAGCTACATCAATGACAGTGAGCGCGTACTTATACCCAGAATCGTTTGGGAGAAACAGAAGATCAGCTTGGTGCGCCTCGTTAGGCTTATAGATGTTGAAGTGGGGTCTTGTAAATTTAACAGGTGGGAAATAGACTTGATAAACAGCCTGTTTAGACAGCCATTTTTCTACTATTTGTTTTGGTTCTTTACTGAGTTCTGTTAATTTGGAGACGGCATTTTTACCAACAAAATAACCATTGTCACGGTAATAGATTGCTTGTAATTTGTTCTCAGTCATTATTTTTTAATTTAATTTTTAATAAAAAATAAATTAAAATGCCCGACATTCACGGAATAATTGAAAAGCTTCCGAAGCCAAACAGAGGGTGGACAATCCCTGGATATAAGTATTGTGGACCTTTGAACCCTCTTGAAATTCAGTTAGATTCCAACAATGTGCCTAATCCGGGTCATGAGCCTGTAGATGAGCTTGATGAGGTATGTATGGAACATGATATTAAGTACCGCGACTTTCCAAATGAAAAACACCGATGGGACAAGGAAATGCTTAGAAGTCTAGACAGTATGGGGGCATCGAGCGGGTTTAGAGAAAGTATTGCGCGTAAGTTAGTTAAAGGAGTTATAGCTGGAAAGACTAAGTTAGGGCTGGGGGTTGGCGCGTGCATGGGAAAAGAGAGATCGGTGGGTTTTGTATTGCACGCGCCAAATAAGGAAATGGGAAGGCTACTGAAAGAGCTTGGGCTAGAGGATGCGTTTTAATCTCCCCGTCTTCTTCCAAGCAGAAAATAAAGCAGTAAATGATTCACGAGGAACTGGGACAGGCTTGGGGGTGGTGGGTGAAATAATTGTGCCTAATGCTTAACTAATTTTTATTGAGAGATTTTGAGTGTCGAAAAATGAACAAAACTTTCCAGCAGCAGTTAGTTTCCCGATTCGGTACTCACACGGGCTGCCACGCGAAGGCCACTGCTTTAGCCCGCACACCTTTAAAATAAAACTCTGCTAGTGTTCGCATGTTTTATTTTAAAGATGGATGAAATGTTGAAAGAGAATAAAAGTTTACTTTATTGCTATGCTCGCACAGTAATAAAGCATCGTTTAATCTCGGCGAAACGGTGAACGAAGACGGTGAAAAAAGATGGTGGACGAAGGCGGCGAATAAATAACAATTTTAGGCAACGCCGTGGCCGATCCAGTATTTTTTAAATTCTAATGAATAAAAGAGCATATCTTCTATGTCTCTTTTTAATGAATATAACTCTTCAAACGTGATACTAAGCCTAAAAAATTTTGGGTAGTCATATAAAGTTTTTGTAAGTGATAGCATCTTTCTGATAGTGCTATCAGAATACTTTATACCATGTGATTGAAAATATTCTTGCAATTTGTCTTTATATGAGCTTATTGGCTTTAAATCTATTCCTGGATTTAGTATTCTCTCTTTAGAGTGATGGAAATGTAACCAGGCACAGCAGATATAGGTGGCATTTAGCATTTTACTGCTACAGCTTTTCAAGAATTTTCCAGCCATATTCAATTGATCTTCACTGACCTGCCTTAAATCAGGAATATTTAGTTCGAATGGGTGAGCAACATGCTCAGATTCATCTATCTGTAATTCCTTTTCTTTTAAATAGTTATGAAGTTCCTCACCAGTCCGTCTTGGTTTGGACTTGCCAGTTTTTAGCTTCTTTCTCGGTGGTTGGCTTTGGTCATCCATCTCCATAGGTTCTTCCTCTGTGAGTCTTTTATATCTATTACTTAAATCAACATGACTATTCATATACGGTGGTGATGGACAGTCTACCTGTAGTTTTAAGATTAATATTTCTTCTTCAGATAATTTAATTTCTGGCTTAGCGACCACGGCGAGCTCATTGAGGGCAAGAATTTTTGAGAAGAGAGACATTTCATAACCTGGGCGCAAATAGTATTGCTATTGCTAAATACCAGTGGGCGCATAGTGCTGAATCACGCTTTCTCTCCGCCCTTCTCAGGATTGCAATCCTATTTTTTCCTTCCCCCTTGCCAGTTCGCATGCGGGTGTACAGAAGAGTTCTTATCCCCCGCATGCACACTGATTTTGGCAGGGAAAGAGACGAAAAAAACATCGGGAGCTTGGTGTACGCTGTATGGAAGAAAGCTGCGTGGACCACGTAGACTATGCGTGCGAGCTTGTGGTAGGGGGGAAAGGGAGAGAGCTTTTCTACTGCTCTTTCCCTAAAGCCTGTAATCTCGGCTCACATTTCTCGCCCTTTCCTGTACGCAGTTACTCTCATTGATTTGTTCAGCTGCGGAACATTTGTTCGGCTGCGGAACATTTGTTCGGCTGCGGAACAGCTATGCATTACAGTTGCTTGATAATTTCTGCAAAGTTATAGTAGCTGTCGTAATCTTTAATAGTTACTCCATGCAAGTAATGCCAGTGAGTCTTAACTGCCTGATTAAGATTCGGAATAGTTAGTGGGACATTAGGCCAATATTTTTTCATATAAAATTCACATTCCCATTTGCAACGATACCGAGACTTGAACTGAGGGTGAGATTTTTCGTAGTAAGATCCTGGAGAAACGGTCGGAAACATTTTTTTTATTGAAAATTAAAAAAAATTTTCGGGGTGAGTACCCCGATCAGCGCATAAATAGGGTGGATAACCAGGGTTTTAATCCCAGTGTCCTAGAAGCCCCATTAATAAAAATGTCAAAAACATCTCGAGGATATGAAAAATAGCAATTTTTTTTCTGTCCCAGAAACCCCATTTGCTAATTGCCTGGAATAATAAATTTAGGCTAAATTTTATGTCCTGGGGGGAAAAGCATTTTAAGAGGAGGCCCCCCTCTTTTTTCAAGTAGTCGAGGATATGTTAGTTATTGGTAGGCATATATGTAAAATGTCGAATTTTTTGTCCCAGAAGCCCCCTCTTGCCTTCTACTATCATCGATCATGTTCGCTGAGCCATATAGGCGACCTTACTGTCATGATCGTAAAGGCTCTAAGGCCGTCAACACGGGTGCACCAACACACTTCGAGCGTTATTCTACGTATTATAACAATTACAGTAAAAACTATTGAAAAAAGATTATAACTAATCAAAAGCTTGCCACACACTAACAGGAAAAGTTAGTTTCAGTTTAACCAAAAAACTTTGATGCATTTGTATTAATTGCTTTGTTACAGCTTCAGCGGAATTGGTTTTGGCCGACATAGAGTCGACAGAACCAGTTGGTTTACTGTTCATGATACTCTTTCATTTTGTGTATTTGGTTTGTGGCGAGACAAACAGTGGAGATTTTATATTCTCTTGTATTATTGATCTATAAAAAATTAGTTTCGTCATATTACCCTACGTTAATGCACCCAACATTGGTAACAGGCACTTAGTCATAACTTAGTGATAAGACTATGTCTATATATATAGGCTTGTAATTTAGTATTGTAGTGGCGTTGCTTAGGCCTAGGTCTAATGTAATAGAAAGAAACAATTTTGAGCGATGGTAAAATTTTAACTTTATTTTAACTCACAAACACTTACTATATTTTTTAAATAGTATGACACAACAAACATAGTTACTTTTCATTTTCATTAGGAAATTTAACTATGTTATTGTAAATTTGCTTCACTGTCCATTAGGAAATTCTAAGCTTAGTTACTTGTTTCAGAAATTTTTGCTCACCCTCAAACTCTCATTACATAGATAATTCTCATTTCTATCTATGCACTCTATGGTCTACCACTGTTTTCTTGGTATAGATTAAAATGTGAAATAGATATAGAAACATATTGTATCCATTGGATCCATTTAACTCTAGAAAAATTTGTAAGGCAGTGCTTATTCCCATAGTCCTGTGCCAATTAGCTAAGTGTTATCCACATGGCACCATAATAAGACCCCATAGTCAGGAAGGTGGCACAGTGTGCACTAACAAATTTTTGTCTCTCCCAAAATTGTATGCTGTGCGCCAACACAAAAACCAAAAGTTCAAAGGACCAAAAAAGGTCTCGTGAACTTTTCCTTCTTTATCTCCTCCAAAATTTTTGCAAATTAGCCAAATTTTTACCTTTTTCCTACTTATATAGTCATTTTTTCTAATTAATTCTATTAACATTTTTTACCACATTGTATGCCAATATGTGCCAAGACCCTTTGTATGTGCCGCACTTATGAGCCATTGCCCTATTGGAGCCAATGAGGGTTTTCACAGATGGTGTCTGGCACAGAAGGAAAAAAATTAATGTGCGCTAGTGCACAAAAGGATGAGCGTCTGCGACTCTTATTGGCGACGCAACAGCTCCAGCAACTCTTTAACTAGTTTCTAGTTCTAGTTGCTAACTAGACTTGCCTGCGCGGCTATGCAAAAGCTTATAAAACTATGGTGCACTTGTGTATTGGAAATCAAGGCATCCATGACTTTTTGAAATTGGCTC
This sequence comes from Macrostomum cliftonense, assembly GCA_950096795.1. Taxonomy (NCBI): domain Eukaryota; kingdom Metazoa; phylum Platyhelminthes; family Macrostomidae; genus Macrostomum; species Macrostomum cliftonense. The sequence goes on from CATNEM010000182.1 coordinate 1,857,958, forward strand.
CAATAGGGAGCCATTGTACACCATTGTATGCCATTATATACAAAAAATTGCATCTGTGTGCTGGAATTTTCCAACCAAACTGCCACCTTCCTGACTATGGAATATGGCCTAGCTTATTTGCATGGCAATGTGTTTGAATGGGACTAATATAACACTATTTGCCATGCCAGTAAGGCCTAGCTTATTTGCATGGCATTTTGTCTTTGTGTCTATAATAAAATAACTGTAGAAGAACCAATAAAAGTGAATAATACATGACAAACTACTTGTGTTATATTCTGCAATAAATTTTCAAGGACAAACTTAAGTAAGCTTAGCATAACTATAAGTGATTCTTGTACATAAGTGCACAAGGATATGCATACATGTATATCTATAAAAATCCATCAAGGGCAACTTTGTTTTTAAACTTGTTGAAAATGTAACTAAAAACTGCATATAGCTGCAATTGCCACTAAAAGACAGTGTTAGGGGACCCCTATATATTCCAATGAATAAGCAAGTCATTATTGCCACAAGTGCCATGCAGATAAAATTGGGCTTATTAGCATAGCAGACAGTAGCCCCATTGAAACACATTTGCCATGTGAATAAGCCAGGCCTTATTGACATGGTACCATGCAGATAAAACTAGGCTTATTGGCACAGGGCCATGGGAATAAGCATTGCTATTTGTAAATGCTCTAATGCCCATTTAGTTGAATATTTTTTAGATCAAATCAAGCTTTTTATTATTTATTAGAAGGTGATTTTTTAGCTTTTTTAAAATAAAGCATTTTATTCAATCTTGCCCAATCTACATCATTTTGTACTATTTTTTGTTTTAATTAATACTTGTTACCTTTGTCCACCAGCTAAAGTGTCTTTTTTCTTATGAAGTTTTTGCATTAGCTAGTAGTGACCATTCTTTATGCAAAGGGGAATATCAATTATTATATTAGATATTTTTTCATATATTAAAATGTCTAGTAATTGCAGTAGCATTGACACTTTTTGCTTTAATTGTTGCACTAGATGATTTGCAAGGAACTTTTTAATTGAATTTGCAAGCTAATGCTCTTGTGCTCTGTTAAAATGCTACTATAGGTCTATCTAAATGCAGCCTTAGCCATTAGTATGCAATAGCTACAACTGTGGCAGTGGCATACTTAGTAACTCAAATATCAATGTGCACTTTTGAGGCCAATAACTTTCTTTCTGAAAGCTACTTTGAAAGCAATTTTTAAGAAAAAACTGAATTTTTACTATGCAACTATAAATTTTCAATGACAAATAAAAGAGATATTTAATATTAAGCAAATAAAGCAAATGGATAATCTAAACCTAAAGAAAAGCTATGCTTCTATACATCTTTTATATATACAGAAGGATAGCTTTTAAAGTCACAAGAATGTAGAAAAACTCATATAAATATTATATAGGCTTATTCCTAATTTATTTTAAAAAAATAAAAAAAAATGGTTGTCAAATATTATAGTATATTTCTTAATATGTGTATATATTCACTATTTATAAAGTCTAAAATAGCACAAATGCTTAAAAGACTATCTTCTATTATAAAAGTTCTCATTTATTATATCCTATCTCTTTGCCTACCAAGATTATCAAGATTTAGAGCTAAAATATTCAAAAATGTAGCAATTTTCTGATAAAATTTCAGATATAAATTTTGAGCCAATCCTAGTATACATAATGCATATAGGAATAGCATTGGCACCCCTTGATATAAAATGGGCTACTTTCATGTGTGATGCATATCAATGCACATGGTCTGTGCTGTATATAATAAATACATGGGTTTTTTGCTACAAAAATTATGCCATTTTGACATAATTACTATAATTTGATTGTGTCATATAAAACTTTCTTTATATCAAGTTTTTTAGATCAAGATAATTTTTTATTGATAATTCCTTAAAAAACTGTAAACTAAACAACTTTTTATAAGGTTTATTAGTCTAAATTAGTTTAAATTTGACTTCTCATTAAACTTTACAAAGAGGGTAAAAAGTAATGATGCCATTTAGTATAATCTTAATTTGACTTGCAATATAGAATATAATAAGATAAGGGATAGCTAATACAGTTTAATTATACTTAAAGCAAACTTAATACTTGTTCATACATGCGCAACTTGAAAAATTCAGTTGGCCAGTGCGACTTAGTTAAAAAAAATTTGCGACTTAGTTAGCATCAAAGTTCGAAGGACCAAAAAAAGGTCCTGCAAACCACTTGTGCCTGGATCTTCCCAATTCTTCTCCATCTTGCGATGTACCCCCACATTTTTGCGACTTACCCCCTCGTTTTTGTGACTTACCCCCTCGTTTTTGCAACTTACCCCCCCCCAATTTTTCACCAATTTTGCGACTTACATTGCTGATTTTGCGACTTTTATCAACCATTTTGCAACTTACAACGCCAATTTTGCGACTTACCTTGGTCAGCCACCAAATCAGTTGGCCAGATTATCTGACTGTTGTGCACATATGTACTTGTTCTTTTATAGTTTTTCTTGATTTACAACACTAAACTGAAGTTAACTGTCTTTTGTTACACTAATACTTATATGATGTAAGTATATTAAATGAAGTATATTTTTATACCTATACTTATCTATTGTATAATTTTTAGATAACCATATATACATGACTAATGTTGATGTAAGTAATGAGGATAATGTTTTTATAAGAGTTGTTTATATATTTTTTCAAGGGAATAAAGTTGGTATTGAATATTTAAATGATAAAAAAGATACTTAAATTTAATATTGCCTATCACCTATTCTTAATAAAAATACTGCATAATAATTTTTTAAAAAGAAGAAAAGTGTCTATTAACTGGCTTACAATTATATAATGCGTTACATTTACAGGCGACCGTTTGTGCAGCAGAAGACTGCAACAGTGAAAGCAATGAAGATCTGTGGCTGTTTGTGAACGAACTAATTGACGATTTGACAATGGACACTATATTTTCTTGTCACATGGAAGCGAAAATGGGATTGTTAATGCTTGATGAAGAACTGGCGTCTGTATCTGACAAGTCTAATGTAGGCTTCCTGTCTTCAAACCGGCAGCAGAAGCAGCAAACTCAGCAGCAGCAGCAGCAATCGGCGCCTATTTGTCGCTGTCCGAATTGTCACCGCCGTCTGGCAGCGTCAAGATTCGCTCCGCACCTGGAGAAGTGCATGGGCATGGGCCGTCTGGCTAGCAGGCGCAAGCGACTGCAGTGCTTCGACAGTAATATTGGCGGCGCTTCCGCTGATGCTGCGTCTGCTGCTGCTGCTGCTGCTGCCGCAGGTGACTCGATAGGTATGAGCGGGGTGGCTTGTCTGGCATCTGGCTGCATCCTGTATTTAGCTGATCAGTTTTGAACCCGAGCCAGTATCAACTTATCAATCTCACCCAAACCCAATCCAGTATCAACTTATCAATCTCACATAATCCAGTATCAACTTATCAATCTCACCCAATCCAGTATCAACTTATCAATCTCACCTAATCCAGTATCAACTTATCAATCTCACCCAATCCAGTATCAACTTATCAATCTTACCCAAACCCAATCCAGTATCAACATATCATTTTCCCCCAATCCAGTATCAACATATCAATCTCACCCAATCCAGTATCAACATATCAGTCTCACCCAATCCAGCATCAACTTATCAATCTCACCAATCCAGTATCAACTTATCAATCTCACCTAATCCAGTATCAACTTATCAATCTCACCCAATCCAGTATCAACTTATCAATCTTACCCAAACCCAATCCAGTATCAACATATCAATTTCCCCCAATCCAGTATCAACTTATCAATCTTACCCAAACCCAATCCAGTATCAACATATCATTTTCCCCCAATCCAGTATCAACATATCAATCTCACCCAATCCAGTATCAACATATCAGTCTCACCCAATCCAGCATCAACTTATCAACCTCACCCAATCCAGTATCAGCTTATCAATCTCACCCAATCCAGTTATTAACTTATCAATCTGACCCAATCCAGTATCAACTTATCAATCTCACCCAATCCAGTATCAACTTATTAATCTCACCCAATCCAGGATCAACTTATCAATCTTACCCAAACCCAATCCAGTATCAACTTATCAATCTTACCCAAACCCAATCCAGTATCAACTTATCAATCTCACCCAATCCAGTATCAACTTATCAATCTCACCCAATCCAGTATCAACATATCAATCTCACCCAATCCAGTATCAGCTTATCAATCTCACCCAATCCAGTTATCAACTTATCAATCTCACCCAATCCAGTATCAACTTATCAATCTCACCCAATCCAGTATCAACTTATCAATCTCACCCAATCCAGGATCAACTTATCAATCTTACCCAAACCCAATCCAGTATCAACTTATCAATCTCACCCAATCCAGTATCAACTTATCAATCTCACCCAATCCAGTATCAACTTATCAATCTTACCCAAACCCAATCCAGTATCAACTTATCAATCTCACCCAATCCAGTATCAACTTATCAATCTTACCCAAACCCAATCCAGTATCAACATATCAATCTCACCCAATCCAGTATCAGCTTATCAATCTCACCTAATCCAGTATCAGCTTATCAATCTCACCCAATCCAGTATCAACATATCAATTTCCTCCAATCCAGTATCAACTTATCAATCTCACCCAATCCAGGATCAACTTATCAATCTCACCCAATCCAGTATCAGCATATTAATCTCACCCAATCCAGTATCAACTTATCAATCTCACCCAATCCAGTATCAACATATCAATTTCCCCCAATCCAGTATCAACATATCAATCTCACCCAATCCAGTATCAACTTATCAATCTCACCCAATCCAGTATCAGCTTATCAATTTCAAGCTATTTCAAGCTATAGCTTCCTGTACCAAGCTTAGCTACGAGTACTTAAAAGCATCTCCCACGACCTCCAAACCCACACCAGAATCCTTACCGTCGCGAAAGCGTCATCGCCGTCGCCAAAACTCGCCGATTAGGCAGTCTCGACGTCGAGCGACGGCGTCTTACCGCGTTGACGACGAGAGCGACGCGCCCGAATTGTCCGCCGTTGCATCGTCACCATCTCCATCTAGCATGTGAGCAGATTAAGATTACTTGATGAGGTCATTTTCCCAATTATTATGTGGACTGTGATTGTTAACTTAGCGATGTCTTAATCGGGTTTAAGTGTTGGTCCCGTAGCTTCAGTTAGTCGCTAGTACGAAATCCATTGGTCTTTCCGTCTGTATCAATTTTCTTCTATAATGATAAAAAAATATGCATAATATTGATTTTATTTCGGATCTAACTGATTGCTATGGTAGATTTAGCGTCTTTCGCTGTCAAAATATTTATTATTTATTTGACCATAATAATTACACAAGATATTTTGCTACTCGGAATCATTGTCACACTGTATACGTCTGCGCAGTAAAAAGTACTTAATTTTTTGTGTTTTGAATTTTTAAAGTCCTTTTCGTTATTTCTTATTGAAAAAAGTTAGTAAAAATCGGTCAGTTAGTAATGTTGTCAATAAAATTGATTTACTACGTCAATAAGTGCTTTTTTGCCTTTCTTTTCTTACTTTTTTGTTTTAATTAGTTGGCTATAGATGTTGCAATTTTGTTAACTTATAATTATAGCAATATTATTTTTGCGTAAGCAATTAATAAAAAGCATCAATGATCCCTTTATTACAAAACTGGTCGTATTCCTTTGCGTATCGAATGTCCACAGCTCATCCACGCACTCATTTACTGCATCTGAATCTTAATATATTCTTTTCGGTAAGAAAGTTGAGACTCAACGAAGATCCTTTTTAATAGATCTTGCCTATGTGATGGGGCGTCTCATTCATTTCTCTAACCCTTGGATGCGGCTGTTACGAGCTATTCCAAAGTATTTCTCATTAATTTGATACTTGATACCGCAGAGTAAAACTCTATTCTAAGTAATAAGACATGTAAGAAAAAATCCCACTTCAATAACTCTACCTTATTGTTACTGCAAATGTACTCGCAATGATTATTTCTGTCGACTCCCAGTGATCCTTCCTAGATTACCCCTACTCCCAGTGATCCTTCCTAGATTACCCCTACTCCCAGTGATCCTTCCTAGATTACCCCAACTCCCAGTGATCCTTCCTAGATTAATTGCCCCAACTCCCAGTGATCCTTCCTAGATTACCCCAACTCCCAGTGATCCTTCCTAGATTGCCCCAAGTCACAGTGATCCTTCCTAGATTGCCCCAAGTCACAGTGATCCTTCCTAGATTACCCCAACTTGCAGTGAGATTACCCCTACTCCCAGTGATCCTTCCTAGATTACCCCAACTTGCAGTGAGATTACCCCTACTCACAGTGATCCTTCCTAGATTACCCCAACTTGCAGTGAGATTACCCCTACTCCCAGTGATCCTTCCTAGATTACCCCAACTTGCAGTGAGATTACCCCTACTCACAGTGATCCTTCCTAGATTACCCCAACTTGCAGTGAGATTACCCCTACTCCCAGTGATCCTTCCTAGATTACCCCTACTCCCAGTGATCCTTCCTAGATTACCCCTACTCCCAGTGATCCTTCCTAGATTACCCCTACTCCCAGTGATCCTTCCTAGATTACCCCTACTCCCAGTGATCCTTCCTAGATTACCCCAACTTGCAGTGAGATTTCCCCTACTCCCAGTGATCTTTCCTAGATTACCCCTACTTGCAGTGAGATTTCCCCTACTCCCAGTGATCCTTTCTAGATTACCCCTACTTGCAGTGAGATTTCCCCTACTCCCAGTGATCCTTTCTAGATTGCCCCTACTCCCAGTGATCCTTCCTAGATTACCCCAACTTGCAGTGAGATTTCCCCTACTCCCAGTGATCCTTTCTAGATTGCCCCTACTCCCAGTGATCCTTTCTAGATTGCCCCTACTCCCAGTGATCCTTCCTAGATTTCCCCAACTCCCAGTGATCCTACATTACCCCGACTCCCAGTGACCATTACTTACTACCATTACTAGGATCCTTCCTAGATTACTCCACGTTTTTTAAGTGATTCTAGTCGGGTAGACAAAGATTCTAAACGATTTAGGCACGGTGAAATATTAGTTAACGAGCGCAGTACGTAGTCTCAGCGAACAAAGCTAGACCCTCCATCCCTGCCATTGCAACTATTCCAGGCCTTCCCGCCGCCCACGACAAGGACGCAAGCGCTCGATAGCCGAGACCTCGACCCTGGCGAAGTTCTCTATCGGATATTCCCTAAACCGGACGCCTCGGCCGCAGATCTTGTTGAATTGCATCGGCAATGCCTGGCCACGGCCGCCGCCGTGTCTGCCGGACACGTCTGGCACGACCAGCCGTTCAATTTGACCCCGGCGTCGTCGCCTCAGCCAGCCGGACACCTTCGCGGCCTGACCCGATTCGGTCACTGCGTACACGACGAATGGATGATAGTGAGAATACTGATTGGCCTCACCAGCCGGCTGTCGGCCGTTCTAGCAGCCGATATTGCAGACGACGACGGTCAGTTTCTGCTGGCTGAGTTGGCAGATCACCTGCCGGACTGGCTGGAGCCGGAGAACTCCCAGCACCGAGCCTGGCTTATTGACGGCCGTCTGCACCTCCTGACTTGCCAACCTGGCGACGCGTTGGAGCTTAACGACGCTCTCCGTCTGATTGCCCAGGCCGACAGCTCGGCTTTGTGTTGCCTTGGCCACGCCGCTCAGGCCTGTCTAACGCGTCGGATAGTCGGCCTGTTGGACGAACAGCCGGCGACGCATCGGGCGAGAGTCTACCTGCGCGGCGAGCTCGCCGCCGCTCTGACTGTCCAACCCGACTTAGTCGGACCCGTTGCCGCCGCGTTCTGTCAACGCGACGACGTCGTTTTTAAAAGTCGACGACGCAATCGACAAAGTCGCCAACCTACGGTATCGTCAGCGGCGTCGTTGTCGGCCATGCCGTCCGTATCGTCTGGCGGCAGATTGACGCTTTGCACCCCGACGATGGGCCGGTGTCGCTACGCCGAGCTGATGTCGCTGGCTGAGGCTGGCGGATTCGCTGCCGACAAGCGTTCGGACTGGCCGGCTGCCGCCGCCGCCACTTTAGCCGCGCTGCCGTCGGCAACTACTCAGCGGGAGATGTCGGAGCATCGGCTGGCTCTGCAGCTCGGCCTCATGCTCACCCGCGGCGCCGAGATACTCATGGCCAACGTCGACGACGACGACGACGACAACGAAGGAGTCGGCCGGCTGCTGTTGCGGCTGTGCCAGACGGCGCCGCCAGTGCAGGACAGCTCCGAGTGTCCCGACTCCGACGATTGGCTAACTGTGACGCCCGACCAGCTCGACGAACTCATGGCCAGGGCGACGGGCCGGTGTCCGCTCGATCTCACTGATTTAGGCGACGAAACTGGCGGCGCTAAAAGCGCCGTTGCCAGCTTCTTAAGCGCCGAATCGGGACTTGACGGCGTCGAATCGGCCAATAGTTCGAAGTCGAAGTTGGCGAGCAATACAGGAACGGGAAAGATCGACATCGATGCTGACGGTTTAGTGGCCTCGTTGAACCGAATATTCGGCAAATTTGACGATGTCGTCGATGTCGACGAAGATGACGAGGACGATGTCGACAATCTCGACGAAGAGGCGTTGGATAGTGACAAGGAGGACAGCGACGATTCGGATAGCAATGAAAGTCGACGCCGGCGAGAGCGGCTCATGCGACGTTACATGCGTCAGATGGACGCTGAGCTCAGCGGCACGCCTGCTCGAGGCGGCGGCGGCGGCGGCGGCGGCGGCGGCTTGGAGACGGCCTACGCAGCCGAACAGTCGGTGCGGCCCGGTCCGCTGAGCGGCCTCTTCTCCGCTGCCGGCATAGCGCCGAAAACTCCGCGACGGCCGCCTTAACGAATGACTTGGACTGGCGCTTATGGTGTGGCTTTTTCGACACTCTCTTTGTAATTAATTTGTATTGTGCTGCATTTCGTATTGTCTTTGTGCTTCATTGATCCTGTTTATTGAACTGTCTAATCTATTTTTAGATATTAAAAAGGCTTCTTCAGTCTTTTTGCTTTCATTTTATATCTACCTGGGTATGTTTGTTTTAGTTGTCAAAATTAAGGCTTTAACAACTTTTTGCTGGTTTATTATTTTAAAAGTTTGTTTATCATATTTGACTTTGTAGGTTTATCGGGGTGTAGTTTGTGGGCTTATGGGGGTGGAGTTTGTTGGTTTGTCTGGGTGGAGTTCCTGGGTTTATCGGGGTGGAGTTTGTGGGTATATCAGGTGGAGTTTTTGGGTTTATCAGGTGGAGTTTGTGGGTTTATCAGGTGGAGTTTGTGGGTTTATTGGGGTGGAGTTTATGGGTTTATCAGGGTGGAGTTTATGGGTTTATCAGGGTGGAGTTTGTGCGTTTATCAGGTGGAGTTTGTGGGTTTATTAGTGTGTAGTTTGTGGGTTTATTAGTGTGTAGTTTGTGGGTTTATTAGTGTGTAGTTTGTGGGTTTATTAGTGTGTAGTTTGTGGGTTTATTAGTGTGTAGTTTGTGGGTTTATTAGTGTGTAGTTTGTAGGTTTATTGGGGTGGAGTTTGTGGGTTTGTCAGGTGGAGTTTGTGGGTTTATCAGGGTGGAGTTTGTGCGTTTATCAGGTGGAGTTTGTGGGTATATCAGGTGGAGTTTGTGGGTTTATCAGGTGGAGTTTGTGGGTTTATCAGGTGGAGTTTGTGGGTTTATTGGGGTGGAGTTTATGGGTTTATCAGGGTGGAGTTTATGGGTTTATCAGGGTGGAGTTTGTGCGTTTATCAGGTGGAGTTTGTGGGTTTATTAGTGTGTAGTTTGTGGGTTTATTAGTGTGTAGTTTGTGGGTTTATTAGTGTGTAGTTTGTGGGTTTATTAGTGTGTAGTTTGTGGGTTTATTAGTGTGTAGTTTGTGGGTTTATTAGTGTGTAGTTTGTAGGTTTATTGGGGTGGAGTTTGTGGGTTTGTCAGGTGGAGTTTGTGGGTTTATCAGGGTGGAGTTTGTGCGTTTATCAGGTGGAGTTTGTGGGTTTATTAGTGTGTAGTTTGTGGGTTTATTAGTGTGTAGTTTGTGGGTTTATTAGTGTGTAGTTTGTGGGTTTATTGTGGTGGAGTTCCTGGGTTTATCTGGGTGGAGTTTGTGGCTTAATCGGGGTGGAGTTTGTGGGTTTATTGGCGTGGATAGAGTTATCGGGGTTAAAGCAAATGTTTTGACGAATTTTAATATTTGATTTCTACAATAGCTCTATAGTTTGAGCATCTGCAGCCTGCCCTGACTACTACTGCTACTACTACTACAAGTACTATAAAAACTTTCAGATTGCAAATCATTTATATTATCGAATTCAAAGCTAGACAGAGAGACAAGCATGGCTGACGAATACGAAGAGTACAACTACGAAGCTGACAGGCTGGGCGGCAAAGGCGGCAAAGGACGCAGCAAGAAGGACCAGGCGGGTCACAAGGACGCCGAATCGGCCGGCCGGCATGATAGAATAGCCGTGCAAAAATTGGAGAACAATAGGGAGAACCAGAAGGAAGCCAATCTGCATCCGGGACCTAAAACGGCCAAGGCTGCCGCCGGTGCAAATAAGAAGGCTGAGGACAAGGATTCCAGCGAGCAGGCAGGCGTCGATATTGACAGCATCTGAGAGCTGCCAGGTTGCTAAAAATCATCGGTGAACGGGTCAAAGTTAAAACAAAATCAATAAGTATTTTTATTGTGCCATTATAGTAGTATCAACCACTCTGGTCTGCTGGTGACTTTTTTGTTACAAAAATTTAAATTCGCGCCAATTAAAGTTTATTTGATTTTGCTGATATAATAAAATAAAAAAGTTGGTCTTTGGCGCTAGTTTTACTTTTTTGATTTACTAATTTACAAATGTTTATTTAAAATTGATTTTTTTACTTTATGCCTCTATTGGTGACAAATTACTAAGTTTATTGACCGCTTTCTTTCTTTTGGAAACTTATTTTCATTTTCTAATTCAGCTTTGTTGTTTAATTTAGCGTCCAAAATAGTACAAGTTTACGCTAGCAATATTTTTTCCCTGTGTCTGTTGAATTTTGCTCAACAAAGTGGAAATAAATGCAAGATCTTACTAGTTAGTAGCGGTGGTTGGTTGTCCCTAAAATACATAGTGAGAGATTTGCGTATTTAGTTGGTCTTATTAGTGACTGTTGCTTGCTTTCATTTTGAGCCTAATTTTATGATTTTTAAAACTTTACTTTTACCTCTAAGAATCACCCTAATCTCTGAGAATCGCTCCAACCTTTGAGAATCGCCATAATCTCTGAGAATCGTCTCTACCTTCTCTGAGAGTCTCCCCTACCTCTGATAATCGCCCCAACCACTAAAAATCGCCCTCCACATTAGAGAATCGCCTCAAGCTCTTAGAATCGTCCCAACTTCTTCTGGGAATCACCTTAACTTCCGCTGAGAATCGCCTGAACCGCTGAGAATCTCACCAATCTAATTGAAAATCACCCCAACTTAATTACGAATCGCCCCAACCTGATGAAGAACCTCCCCAACCTAATTAAGAATCTCCCTAACCTAATTAAGAATCGCCCCAACCTAATTGAGAATCGCCCCAACCTAATTGAGAATCTCCCTAACCTAATTGAGAATCGCCCCAACCTAATTCAGAATCGCACCGACCTAATTGAGAATCGCCCCAACCCAATTGAGAATCTCCCCGACCTAATTAAGAAACGCCCCAACCTAATTGAGAATCCCCCTAACCTAATTGAGAATCGCCCCAACCTAATTGAGAATCCCCCTAACCTAATTGAGAATCGCCCCAACCTAATTCAGAATCGCACCGACCTAATTCAGAATCGCCCCGACCTAATTGAGAATCGCCCAAACCTAATTGAGAATCGCCACGACCTAATTGAAAATCGCCCCAACCTAATTGAGAATCGCCCCAACCTTTTTGAGAATCTCCACGACCTAATTGAGAATCGCCCCAACCTAATTGAGAATTGCCTGACCTAATAGAGAATCGCTGAATTTGATTATTCAGTTTTCCAAAGCTACTTAATTGCTCTCGTGACCAATTTCTCACTACATTCGTTACGTCATCTCCTCCACACTGCAGCATGCAATGGCCGGTCACCAGTTAACCTACACCACCGATCAGCTGATTGGCGGCTTTCAAACAGCTGTGATTGATGCCGACGGTAACCTGTTGGGCAGGTCGGCTGCCTACCCGGCCGGAACTGCTGTTGTTGAAAGCTCCGCCCACCATATTCAACAGCATCATCACCATCAGCTTCATCCGATGCAGCTGCAGCAGCAGCAGCAACAGCAGCAACACCAACAGCAGCAGTCCGTGTCGCAGGCTGCCAGCATGTTCACAACTCGTCAGGATAAAAGTTTAGGCATTCTAACTGAACGATTCGTCCAACTGTTGAAAGACGCTCCCGATGGCGTGTTGGATTTGAAAGCCGCCGCTGAGTATCTTCGTGTCGGTCAGAAGCGTCGAATCTACGACATTACCAACGTGCTTGAGGGCATCGGCCTGATTGAGAAGCGCAGCAAGAACTGCGTCCAATGGAAAGGAGCCAGTCCGGCCACGAATTCGCCCGAGATTCAAGCTAAACTGTCTCAACTAACTGACGAGATCAATCATTTGAAGCATCTGGAGAGCAAGATGGACGCTTATAAACAGCAAATTGAACAGTCGCTGGTTAATGTCACTCAGGATCCGGATAATCAGCCTTACGTGTACTTTACTCACCAGGATCTGTGCGCTATCTTTGAGGGCAAAACTTCCTTGGTGATTAAAGCGCCGCATGGTACTAGGCTTGAGGTGAGGGAGCCTACCGTGTCCCAGTTTTCTGTTCGAATTCAACTGGAGTGTCATTCTTTACGGTCACTATGCCTGATTGATTGTTGTTTCCTGAGGCCAATGTGCAAAAATCTTACCTTAACTCCAATTGATGGCTCTTACTTTCTCGGATTGAGGGTCGTTCCTTGACATCATTGACCGATACGAAGATTCATTGGTTATATTGAGATCATTGACCCGCATGGAGAGTCATTAATTAAGATTATTGACCCAGACGGAGAGTCATTGGTTAAAATCATTGACCCAGACGGAGAGTCATTGGTTGAGATCATTTACCCAGACGGAGAGTCATTGGTTGAGATCATTGACCCAGACGGAGAGTCATTGGTTGAGATCATTTACCCAGACGGAGAGTCATTGGTTGAGATCATTTACCCAGACGGAGAGTCATTGGTTGAGATCATTTACCCAGACGGAGAGTCATTGGTTGAGATCATTGAGCCAGACGGAGAGTCATTGGTTAAAATCATTGACCCAGACGGAGAGTCATTGGTTGAGATCATTTACCCAGACGGAGAGTCATTGGTTGAGATCATTTACCCAGACGGAGAGTCATTGGTTGAGATCATTTACCCAGACGGAGAGTCATTGGTTGAGATCATTGAGCCAGACGGAGAGTCATTGGTTAAAATCATTGACCCAGACGGAGAGTCATTGGTTGAGATCATTTACCCAGACGGAGAGTCATTGGTTGAGATCATTGAGCCAGACGGAGAGTCATTGGTTAAAATCATTGACCCAGACGGAGAGTCATTGGTTGAGATCATTTACCCAGACGGAGAGTCATTGGTTGAGATCATTTACCCAGACGGAGAGTCATTGGTTGAGATCATTTACCCAGACGGAGAGTCATTGGTTGAGATCATTGAGCCAGACGGAGAGTCATTGGTTGAGATCATTGACCCAGACGGAGAGTCATTGGTTGAGATCATTGACCCAGACGGAGATTCATAAGGTCATATTGTATGCATAGAGTCATGCAGTCATATATTTGAAAAGTCATGCAGTCATGCCTGTTTTGAAACCAATCAAATCAGCCGAATTTTCGCACCCGACCCCCCTGCGGCCAGGTGCCTATACCTGACGAGCACGAGTCCTATTATTCGGACGGTGGCAGGCGGGTGCAATACCAGGTGCACCTTCGCTCCGCATCGGCTCCAATAACGGTGCTGGTCATCAACCAGGAGGACACAGGACGGCGAGGGCTGGCGGCGGCGGCGATCTAGACGCCGGCGGAGGCGGGTGGCGGCGGCATGCGCGTGGTTCCCGTGTCGGGTCAAATCGACGAGATCATCGACCAGGAGAGGCAGCAAGCAGCAGCAGCATCTGGCCGCTAGCGCCGCCGCCGCGGCCGCTGCCGCCACCTCCGGCGAAGAAGGCGACGACGCAGAGGGTGGAACCGACGCCTCCGAGACCGGTGGCGGTGTCGGGCAGACTCGTCGCAATCAGGAGTTCCCGTTTGTACTGCGCGAGGACGAAGGTTTGCACAGCCTGTTTGAAGCTTGACGCTGTTAGGTTTGGAACCGGTGCGAATCTGTTTGTCGTCAACTGTTGTAACTAATGTTTGTCCGCTTATTTTATTAACAATAATTTTTACTATAAATATATGAAGCTCAAAGTTTTTGCATATGTTGTAGCTTAAAATCTGTATTTAGCTTAAGTTTTTACAACTAAACATTTCTAGTGCGAAAAACCCTCGACTTTAGACACCCACCCCAGATTGAACAGTGCGGCGTGGAAAAACTCTAGACCTCAACCACCCACCCCAGATTGTACAGTGCCAGCGTGGAAAATCTCTAGACCTCACCCACCCACCCCAGATTGTACAGTGCCAGCGTGGAAAATCTCTAGACCTCACCCACCCACCCCAGATTGTACAGTGCCAGCGTGGAAAATCTCTAGACCTCACCCACCCACCCCAGATTGTACAGTGCCAGCGTGGAAAATCTCTAGACCTCACCCACCCACCCCAGATTGTACAGTGCCAGCGTGGAAAATCTCTAGACCTCACCCACCCACCCCAGATTGTACAGTGCCAGCATGGAAAATCTCTAGACCTCAACCACCCACCCCAGATTGTACAGTGCCAGCGTGGAAAATCTCTAGACCTCACCCACCCACATCTGTTTTTATTAATATAAGTAATGACTAACGATGTCAGAAAAAACATTAATAATGTTAATTTTATTTTTAGCTACTTTTACGTTTGTACTTTTCTTCAATTCAATCCGACGAGCCTATGTGTAAGCTTGCATTGTTAATAAATTGACTTATTCCTCTATATTTTATTGTATAATTACCTATAATTATGGGCCACTTGTAATTGTGTGCCGTAATTCTAAGTCTATTTGTATTTTTTGTTAGTTTATTATTTGTACAAATTAAAACTAGAGCTGCATTTTTGCTGTTAATGTGGGCTCTTTTTTCGGCTAAAAACAAACTCCGGTATGTAATCTTTGATTTTAGACTTGCGTGCAACTTTTGGCAGCTGCTTGTCATTAATTTTGCTTGTTCATTTGGACCGCGCATTATACCGTGTAGCCAGCATTACTACTTTAAATAAAAAAACGAAAAAGTTAATGTAAACCAATAGTTTTTTTTGTAATGCTTGCGTAAGTTTGAATAGTAAAAGAAAGTAGCTACTAGGGGAATCGGGAACAGCTACTAGGGGAATCAGGAACAGCTACTAATGGAATTAGGATTTAGGAATAGCTACTAGGGGAATCGGGAATAGCTACTAGGGGAATCACTAGGGGAATCGGGAACAGCTACTAGGGGAATCGGAACAGCTACTAGGGGAATCGGGAATAGCTACTAGGGGAATCGGGAATAGCTACTAGGGGAATCGGGAACAGCTACTAGGGGAATCGGGAACAGCTACTAGGGGAATCGGGAACAGCTACTAGGGGAATCAGGAACAGCTACTAGGGGAATCAGGAACAGCTACTAATGGAATTAGGATTTAGGAATAGCTACTAGGGGAATCGGGAATAGCTACTAGGGGAATCACTAGGGGAATCGGGAATAGCTACTAGGGGAATCGGGAATAGCTACTAGGGGAATCGGGAATAGCTACTAGGGGAATCAGGAACAGCTACTAGGGGAATCAGGAACAGCTACTAATGGAATTAGGATTTAGGAATAGCTACTACGGGAATCGGGAATAGCTACTAGGGGAATCACTAGGGGAATCGGGAATAGCTACTAGGGGAATCGGGAATAGCTACTAGGGGAATCGGGAACAGCTACTAGGGGAATCGGGAACAGCTACTAGGGGAATCGGGAACAGCTACTAGGGGAATCAGGAACAGCTACTAGGGGAATCAGGAACAGCTACTAATGGAATTAGGATTTAGGAATAGCTACTAGGGGAATCGGGAACAGCTACTAGGGGAATCGGGAACAGCTACTAGGGGAATCGGGAATAGCTACTAGGGGAATCACTAGGGGAATCGGGAATAGCTAATAGGGGAATCGGGAATAGCTACTAGGGGAATCGGGAATAGCTAATAGGGGAATCGGGATCAGCTACTAGGGGGGAATCGGGAACAGCTACTAGGGGGGAATCGGGAACAGCTACTAGGGGGGAATCGGGATCAGCTACTAGGGGGGAATCGGGATCAGCTACTAGGGGGGAATCGGGATCAACTACTAGGGGAGAATCGGGAACAGCTACTAGGGGAATCGGGAATAGCTACTAGGGGAATCGGGAATAGCTACTTGGGGAATCGGGAATCACAAGGGGGATCGGGAACAGCTACTTGGGGAATCAGGAATTACAAGGGGAATCGGGAACAGCTACTTGGGGAATCAGGAATTACATGGGGAATCGGGAACAGCTACTTGGGGAATCGGGAATTACAAGGGGAATCGGGAACAGCTACTTGGGGAATCAGGAATTACAAGGGGAATCGGGAACAGCTACTTGGGGAATCGGGAATTACAAGGGGAATCGGGAATAGCTACTAGAGGAAACAGCTTCGATGAATATGTACAAGTTCTTTATCATCTTGCCGCAATCCCTCAGCTCGCGAGAGCAATGGGCTCAACGCTGTCCAGCTATTGCGCCAGCCGGCAGGAGCTGGCCGACGTCGACGTTGCCAAAATCTCGGCGGACACCGGCCTGTCCCACGCCACAATCCGTCGATTGCATCGCCGATTTCAACAGCTTTGCCGACGCGGCAACGAGGCCGGAGGTTCGTTCTCGACATTGCCTACTGGTGGTAACCATGGCGACGCGGCTAATAAGCTGCTCAGCCGTCGCCAGATGATGTCCGATCCGGAATTGTCGTTGAATCCGTTGAGCGCCAGGATTGTCTGCGCCCTGTATCCGCGCGGCTCCGACGCCATGTCGTTCCCGGAGTTCTGCTCCGCTATCGCCGTCTTCCAGCCCGCTCAAACCCCTGCCCAACGCGAGGCCAAGCTGCAATTCGTCTATCGAATGTTAGACATAGAAGAGAACGATTATCTTAGTCTGGGCGAGCTCAGCTCTCTGTTGCACATGCTTGTTGGAAATAATCTGCCATTGGAGCAGATTCAATCCATCGCTTCAAGGGCTCTGTCCGAAGTCGATCAGGCCAAGGATAATAGAATCTCATACGATGAGTTCTTGGCCGCCATGGAGGGTCTAGATATTGAAGAGAAGATGGCTATTCACTTTTGATTCGAGGTAGTGAGCGCGAGATAAAGAAAATTAGATGACCAAATCTCATTATGGTACTGGTATAGCCACAGCGCAACCTCCACCTCACCCAAGTCAATGTAAACTTGCCAAGGCACAGCCTTACCTCCACCCCACCCCAGTCAATGTACACTCGCCTAGTTACAGTCCAGCCTCCACCCACTCCGGTCAATGTACATCCGACTAGGCACAGCCCAACCTCCACCCCACCCCAGTCAATGTACACTCAGCCCAACCTCCACCCCACCCCAGTCAATATACATCCGACTAGGCACAGCCCAACCTCCACCCCACCCCAGTCAATGTACACTCATCCCAAACTCCACCCCACCCCAGTCAATGTACACTCATCCCAAACTCCACCCCACCCCAGTCAATGTACATCCGACTATGCACAGCCCAAACTCCACCCACCCCAGTCAATGTACACTCAGCCCAAACTCCACCCCACCCCAGTCAATGTACACTCAGCCCAAACTCCACCCCACCCCAATCAATGTACACTCAGCCCAAACTCCACCCCACCCCTGTCAATGCACGTACACTGGCCCAGATCCAGCCAAACCTAGCATGACTCGACCCTTGCCCACCCAGACCAAGTTCATATCCCATCTAATTAATACCCCAATTACTGCAAATGCAGCTAACGAAAACATTTTGATTTATCCAATTTAAACAACGAGTTTTAAGGTGTCAAGGCCAATTATTGAAATAAAAACTTTCATGCCCATTTACTAATGCATAATGTGTACCTCGTACACATACCGCATCCTTAAGTGATTGGTTCAGCTGAGTTTAAATTTGATCAGCTAAGTTGAGCATTATCTTTTTGGCTGTTATTTTTGCTTGCCCTAATTTGATATTGTATTCATGCGAATCTCCATCTCACTTCTTTGTTGCTCAAGTAAATTGTGTTGCCATTTTTTTCTCCACAATTTGTTAACACAAATTCTTTCTTTAATGTATTGTTTTCAGTGTCTTATTAGCCGTAGGTGAACAATACAAACGCTTATTGCTAGTTGCGTTGTGGCTTTGTTTTTATCTTTTCTCGGCCAATAATTAACCGACTAATAATAAGTATAAAATATTGCTACTTTTAACGACTGTGTCTTCTAATGCCTTGGCTAACCAATCTGGGACATTATCTGCTTGCCAGAGTTTTTTACCTTAATTATTTTGTCAATCCGGCTTTCTCGGTTCTCTTAATTTTTGTTTGTGGCTCTGTGTAAAGATTTTTTTTATTTTACTGTAGTAGTATGATAGAGCTGCACTTGATTATTCCAGATTTTATATCATGACGCTGAACCATAACAGAATTTTGAGGCTAATTTATATCGGTTCTTTTTCTTTTTATATAATATAACACGTAGGTTTAGTATTTTTGTATGGCTGTCATAAATTATGCCTTTTTATGTTTTCAATTCGCTTAGTTAGAGGCACTGAACCGGTTTAGTTCCGCCCCGCCCACCAACCCATTGTACACAAGTTCCACTGAATGTACATACGCCCTATCCACTTTATCCCGCCGCCTAACTGTTCACACGCTCTATTCCACCAAAACCACCACCCCAAATGTACGCAAGCCCGCTATCTCATATGTACATACGCCCTATCCCTCTAGCCCGCCGCCTAACTGTGCACACGCTCTATCCCACCAAAACCACCACCCCAAGGGCCCAAATGTACGCAAGCCCGCTATCTCATGTGTACATACGCCCTATCCCTTGTAAGACGCCATCTCAAATGAACACTCGCTCAATTCCTATGAAACATGTAATGTTATTAATTTCAATCCTTGATTTCTATGATAATTGAAATCATAGAAATCGAATTGGAAAGTCCAACTGTGTTACGTTAACTTAAAATAAGTTAACGCTGGTGGTACTACGAATTGTATTATCATTATTATTTTTATTTTCGTTATATTTCTGCCCAATCTTATGTAACTTTTTTTCTTTCACGGCCTGTGATTTATGCGATTTTTATATAGATTTTCAGCTAATGCACACACCAGCCTCCAATTTTACTTCTTTACTTTGCGAGCTGTATTTAATTATTTAGTCAGTGCGTTTTTCCAGCTAAAAATTCTAGAACTAAACTCCATCTAGCTGAAACATGTTGACATGATTTATATAGCTACTGAAAATGTTACATTTTCATGGGTTTAATGTTTTTATTTAATTTTCTACCTTTGGAGAAAAATACCGTAAGAGATCAAAATTTTTAAGAGGCTATAAAAATAATTGAAAGAATCGGCGCCAGTGCCGATATAGCCGTCTCAACTGATTGATTAGCTGTTTGAGATGGGACTAACTCGCCGCAATGGAAGCCGGCAATGGGAATAATCCCCTTGGGGGGATTTCTAGGGCCAAATTTGTGCCGATATTAGTCTTTCAGCTGTCTTATTTGAGAGACTCTTCATCTGGCGTAATCAGGGCGCTCTCTCTCTCTGCGGATTATGCGGAAGTCGGGGAAAGCTTCTAATGGGATCCAATTCCCGTTTGAAATATCCCCACAGGCTATAAAGACTTTTCATTTCATTTACGTGGCGTCGATGGGATGGATGGTTGAAAATCCCAATTCCCCGATTCGCCGCCTCGATTTGCATATTGGTATTATGCGCGTTTATTTCAAAGAAATAGTTACTGTAGCTATATAATATTTCAGACTGTCGTTGAGTGGTAGGTTTGAGCAGCTCGCTCTGGCTGGCTATCTGTTACAGCTAGATCGGGATTCGGGATGACGTACAAGCATGCATTTCGTGGAGCAAAAACAAGTTCACGCAGTTAGCGCATACAAAAATAGTGAAATATGTGAGCTAGTTAATGGAAGAATTTCAAAAATATCGGGGTACCGCAGTTTAGAAATTTTCTTTGAATTTTGCAGTAAGTTTTGTGATCTTATTGAGCAGCGATTCACTAGATGGACAACTGAAACACATGCGATAATATTAATTTAAAAAATAGTGATATTTACACTATGCATTCAAATTTTCGCGTACTTAAACAATATTTTTGCATGTACATGCGGTTGGATGCCATTAAATTTTGTACATTCTGTCAGTCAGGTTAGAATGTGCATCAGCCATGTACAGTCTGAGTAAGATGCGAATGTACATCAACCATGTACTGTCTGAGTCAGGTTAGAAAGTACATCAGCCATGTACAGTCTGAGTAAGATGCGAATGTACATCAACCATGTACTGTCTGAGTCAGGTTAGAAAGTACATCAGCCATGTACAGTCTGAGTAAGATGCGAATGTACATCAACCATGTACTGTCTGAGTCAGGTTAGAAAGTACATCAGCCATGTACAGTCTGAGTCAGGTGAGAATGTACATCAGCCATGTACAGTCTGAGTCAGGTGAGAATGTACATCAGCCATGTACAGTCTGAGTCAGGTTAGAAAGTACATCAGCCATGTACAGTCTGAGTCAGGTGAGAATGTACATCAGCCATAAACAGTCTGAGTCAGGTGAGAATGTACGCTATGTACTCGTACAGTCTGAGTCAGAAGAACTGCTCTCTGCTCTGATAGCAATGACGCTCGGGAATGGCCGGCAGCTGCAACAGTCCACCGCCTCCCAGGCCGTCTTCCTCGCCAGAAGTTGCGTTCGTCGTTGGGAAGCTCACCGACTTCGGCATTGTCGAACGACGCCGTCTCCGGCTATCGACGGCAACGGCAGTGGCGGCTTCGCCGCAGCCCGTCGTCATCGGCTGATCTTCGTCGTCGTCGGCGAGTTGCTCGCGCGACTGGGCCCAGACTGTGCCAGTCAGGGCGGTGTTGATGGTGTCGCTCGACTGCCACGGCCTGCTCCTGTCGCCGCCACCGAGGCAGAGCGACGACGAGGCCGACATTTGATGACGCCTGGAGGCTGAGAAACTTAACGAGCGTTGCTGAGCGCAGCGCATGGTCTCTAGGCGCTTGCTAAGGTGCAGGTTCTCCGTTTTGAGCTGCTGGAACATGTCCACGAGGCGGTCGAATTCCTCCTGATGGGAAAGTTTTTTGCATAAACAGAGGGGTCAAAACTACGCGACGTTTCTGTCCTGGTTGAAAATTCAGGTAAGGTAAAAAGTTTTGGTAGTTCAGATTTGGTTTTGGGCAAGTTTCGTGCCGGGAAAGTTTCGGGTTGGGGAAGTTTCGGGTTGGGGAAGTTTCGGGTTGGGGAAGTTTCGGGTTAGGGTGGTTTCTGGTTAGGGAAGTTTCGGGTTGGGAAGATTCGGGTTGGGGAAGTTTCGGGTTGGGGAAGTTTCGGGTTGAGAAAGTTTCAGGTTGGAGAAAGTTTCAGGTTGGGCAAGTTTTGGGTTGAGAAAGTTTCAGGTTGGAGAAAGTTTCGGGTTGGGGAAGTTTCGGGTTAGGGAAGTTTCGGGTTGGGAAGTTTCGGGTTGGGGAAGTTTCGGGTTGGGGAAGTTTCGGGTTGGGAAGTTTCGGGTTGGGGAAGTTTCGGGTTGGGGAAGTTTCGGGTTGAGAAAGTTTCAGGTTGGAGAAAGTTTCAGGTTGGGCAAGTTTTGGGTTGAGAAAGTTTCAGGTTGGAGAAAGTTTCGGGTTGGGCAAGTTTTGGGTTGAGAAAGTTTCGGGTTGGGGAAGTTTCGGGTTGAGAAAGTTTCAGGTTGGAGAAAGTTTCAGGTTGGGCAAGTTTTGGGTTGAGAAAGTTTCAGGTTGGAGAAAGTTTCGGGTTGGGGAAGTTTCGGGTTAGGGAAGTTTCGGGTTGGGAAGTTTCGGGTTGGGGAAGTTTCGGGTTGGGGAAGTTTCGGGTTGGGAAGTTTCGGGTTGGGGAAGTTTCGGGTTGGGGAAGTTTCGGGTTGAGAAAGTTTCAGGTTGGAGAAAGTTTCAGGTTGGGCAAGTTTTGGGTTGAGAAAGTTTCAGGTTGGAGAAAGTTTCGGGTTGGGCAAGTTTTGGGTTGAGAAAGTTTCGGGTTGGGGAAGTTTCGGGTTGAGAAAGTTTCAGGTTGGAGAAAGTTTCAGGTTGGGCAAGTTTTGGGTTGAGAAAGTTTCAGGTTGGAGAAAGTTTCGGGTTGGGGAAGTTTCGGGTTAGGGAAGTTTCGGGTTGGGAAGTTTCGGGTTGGGGAAGTTTCGGGTTGGGGAAGTTTCGGGTTGGGAAGTTTCGGGTTGGGGAAGTTTCGGGTTGGGGAAGTTTCGGGTTGAGAAAGTTTCAGGTTGGAGAAAGTTTCAGGTTGGGCAAGTTTTGGGTTGAGAAAGTTTCAGGTTGGAGAAAGTTTCGGGTTGGGCAAGTTTTGGGTTGAGAAAGTTTCGGGTTGGGGAAGTTTCGGGTTGAGAAAGTTTCAGGTTGGAGAAAGTTTCGGGTTGGGCAAGTTTTGGGTTGAGAAAGTTTCGGGTTGGGGAAGTTTCAGGTTGGAGAAAGTTTCGGGTTGGGCAAGTTTTGGGTTGAGAAAGTTTCGGGTTGGGGAAGTTTCGGGTTGGGGAAGTTTTGGGTTGGGGAAGTTTCGGGTTGGGGAAGTTTTGGGTTGGGGAAGTTTCAGGGTGGGGAACTTTCGGGTTAGGGTGGTTTCTGGTTAGGGAAGTTTCGGGTTGGAAGATTCGGGTTGGGGAAGTTTCGGGTTGGGGAAGTTTCGGGTTGGGGAAGTTTCGGGTTGGGGAAGTTTCGGGTTGGGGAAGTTTCGGGTTGGGGAAGTTTCAGGGTGGGGAACTTTCGGGTTAGGGTGGTTTCTGGTTAGGGAAGTTTCGGGTTGGAAGATTCGGGTTGGGGAAGTTTCGGGTTGGGGAAGTTTCGGGTTGGGGAAGTTTCAGGGTGGGGAACTTTCGGGTTAGGGTGGTTTCTGGTTAGGGAAGTTTCGGGTTGGAAGATTCGGGTTGGGGAAGTTTCGGGTTGGGGAAGTTTCGGGTTGGGGAAGTTTCGGGTTGGGGAAGTTTCGGGTTGGGGAAGTTTCGGGTTGGGGAAGTTTCAGGGTGGGGAACTTTCGGGTTAGGGTGGTTTCTGGTTAGGGAAGTTTCGGGTTGGAAGATTCGGGTTGGGGAAGTTTCGTGTTGAGAAAGTTTCGGGTTGGGCAAGTTTTGGGTTGAGAAAGTTTCGGGTTGGGGAAGTTTCGGGTTGGGGAAGTTTTGGGTTGGGGAAGTTTCGGATTGGGGAAGTTTCAGGTCAGGGAATTTTTGGAATTGGCGAAGTTTCTTCTTGGAGAATTTTCGTTCTGGGGAAGTTTCGGGTCAAAGTTTCGTGTTGAGTTCTGCCGAGCTACCTGATAAGCTTAAGTGCGCCATATTTTTTCAACTGTTCTCAGTTAAAGCAATGAAACGATAGCGGAAAAAGTGTGAGCACGGCGAAGCGCAATGAAGCGCATTCAGACATCCCAGCTGCTCGGGGGAGCACTTTTGATTCCCACAATACGGGATGCACTACAGACGTACCGATCAGATGTAGAATGGAAAAAGAATAAAAATTGAGACGAGCTAGCCAAATTTTCTGATTTTACTCTCGTATAGACAGTTTTTTTATCCCCTTCAAGCCATTGTATCCCGTATATAAAAATCTCCATGCCACTTCTAGATTCGCTAATAGCTTTACATTATTAACTGCTTTCTCATTCGCTTTTGCTGACCTTGAATTTTGCGTTCGCTAGTCTTATTTATCCGCTCTCTGATCTTATTTATCCGCTCTCTAATCTTATTTATCCGCTCTCGAATCTCATTTTTTCCGCTCTCTAAACTCAATTATCCGCTCTCTAATCTCATTTATCCGCTTCTAATCTCACATATCCACTCTCTAATCTCAATTATCCGCTCTTCAATCTCATTTTTCCGCTCTCTAATCTCAATTATCCGCTCTCTTATCTCACATATCCGCTCTCTAATCTAATTTATTCGCTCTTCAATCTCAATTATCCGCTCTTCAATCTCATTTTTCCGCTCTCTAATCTCAATTATCCGCTTCTAATCTCACATATCCACTCTCTAATCTAATTTATCCGCTCTTCAATCTCATTTTTCCGCTCTCTAATCTCAATTATCCGCTCTCTAATCTCACATATCCGCTCTCTAATCTAATTTATTCGCTCTTCAATCTCAATTATCCGCTCTTCAATCTCATTTTTCCGCTCTCTAATCTTAATTATCCGCTCTCTAATCTCACATATCCGCTCTCTAATCTCAAGTATCCGCTCTCTAATCTCACATCCGCTCTCTAATCTCAATTATCCGCTCTCTAATCTCACATCCGCTCTCTAATCTCAATTATCCGCTCTCTAATCTCACATATCCGCTCTCTAATCTCATTTATCCGCTCTCTAATCTCACATATCCACCCTCTAATCTCAATTATCCGCCCTCTAATCTCAAGTCTCTAATCTCTGCTTCAAGTCGAAGTCCTTCACCAGTTCCTTCACCAGTTTTCTTTCCCTACTAAACTCTAAATCAAATCCCCTGAACCCTTTCAGCCGCTCACCTCCGTATAGCCCTTGAACACTTCAACTGGCGTTCGAGCTCCGCCGACGCTGCCGCCGCTGCCGCCGCTGCTCGTCTCCTCGGCCGCCCGATCGCCGGTCTCGACGGCTGCGATCTGCTGGCGCAGCTGCCGCTCCTGCCGGTGCTGGCGCTGGTGATTGTGAAATGGCGACAGCACCAGCTGGCCGCAGGGCACGCAGCGCATGCTGACAACGCGGCCGCTGCTGCTCACGCAGACGTCGACCCGGTGGGTTGCCGAGCTGCCGGCGATGTCGGACACCGGGATGCTGATCTCCTCGTAGCCGCTGCGAATCTGCAGTAGCTGAGCATGCAATTTTTGGCAGTTGGGATTATGGTTGGGATTATCGATGAGGATTTGATGGCAAAAAAATTACCAATTTTTACTACTGGGAATTCATTTCTTAGTCTGACGTCAGATATGAATGTATCTGATCCCCGATGGGTATCCGGGTTTGATGAGGGAGCTGATGATGATCCCAGCCTCACCTCGATGGGGATCCGGGTTAGATGAGGGAGCTGATGATGATCCCAGCCTCACCCCGATGGGGATCCGGGTTAGATGAGGGAGCTGATGATGATCCCAGCCTCACCTCGATAGGTATCCGGGTTTGATGAGGGAGCTGATGATGATCCCAGCCTCACCTCGATAGGTATCCGGGTTAGATGAGGGAGCTGATGATGATCCCAGCCTCACCCAATGGGGATCCGGGTTAGATGAGGGAGCTGATGATGATCCCAGCCTCACCCAGTGGGGATCCGGGTTTGATAAGGGAGCTGATGATCCCAGCCTCACCCGATGGGGATCTGGGTTTGATGAGGGAGCTGATGATCCCAGCCTCACCCGATGGGGATCCGGGTTAGATGAGGGAGCTGATGATGATCCCAGCCTCACCCGATGGGGATCTGGGTTTGATGAGGGAGCTGATGATCCCAGCCTCACCCGATGGGGATCCGGGTTAGATAAGGGAGCTGATGATGATCCCAGCCTCATCCCGATGGGGATCCGGGTTTGATGAGGGAGCCCTGTTTTTTTTAAGTACAAAATTTTTAATGAATATTTGATCTGAATAGTATCTACAGAAAGGGGAAATTATAATAGGGGGGTTTAGTCCCTACGGAAAGCCAAGTTTGACCAGGTATTTTATCCAATTGCACCTGTGCTGAGAAAAACAAGCAAAGTTTTTCTCGGCACAAGAATTTTATATTTGTCCTGAGGGCATTAGGAATCCCTTTTGATGACAAGACAAACGAAAAGAAAAATAAGAAAATTTTTTTCTGGGATGCGGCCCTAAAGAACTTTGCAGGATGCGAGCAGACCATACTGTCTGAATTTATTCAAGCAATTCGAGCAGCTTTGAGGGAGCAAAAAAACTACCGATCAATTCTTTATTGAACACAGGGGGATAAGAAAGAAAAAAAACACACTGGGAGATTGACTGAGAAGCGATGAAGCGTGCCGGGAGAGGCTGGGTGTGAAGCGCGTTCGGAGCTGAAACCGCCTGCTCACCTTGAGCCCCAGATTATCCCAGCTGGGTCTCAGGTGGTTCAGTGCTGCTAACCCGTTTGATGCTCACTCAGGCATCGAAATAGGCCAATAAATTTGTTTCTTTTTTCAGCACCTTTTTCCACCGCGGGCTGAGTGGAGTGTTTTATTTGTACAGAGGAAAAGTACCGAAATGTGGGATTTTCATGCATTTGAAAACCCACATAGAATCTTTCAGATAGTAAATTTTATTTGTGCAGAAGCGCAATCTTAATAACACTATTTGAGACTGGAGGTAATACTGTATGTGAGACTGGGGGTGATACTGCATGTAAGACTGGGGTGATACTGTATGTGAGACTGGGGGTGATACTGCATGTAAGACTGGGAGTGATACTGTATGTAAGACTGGGGTGATACTGTATGTGAGACTGGGGTGATACTGTATGTGAGACTGGGGTGATACTGCATGTGAGACTGGGAGTGATACTGTATGTAAGACTGGGGTGATACTGTATGTGAGACTGGGGTGATACTATATGTGGGACTGGGGTGATACTGTATTTGAGACTGGGGGTGATACTGTATCTGAGACTGGGGTGATACTGTATGTGAGACTGGGGTGAAAATGTATGTGAGACTGGGGGTGATACTGTGACTGGGGTGATACTGCAGTTTGAAGTGAGTAGAGACCATTTTTTTAATCCCATTCTTCAGACAAAGTAAGAGTTGCAATTCATCAGAAAAATCTACTAAGATGACTAAGATTAAGTTATTGATCTCGTCACTCACCTGGTGCAGCACAAACACCAACTGCACAGATGTAGCAACCAGCATGGTGAAGAGAAAGACAGCCAGCTTAGCGTACTCTGCCGCCAGTTGCAAGTGGTGAATTAGCAGGCTGGTTGAGGCGAAATTAGGTTGGAGGTTTAGAAAAACTAAAATTAATTTTTGCTCGGCCTCACACCCTCAACCCCATTCCTCACACCCTCAACCCCATTCCTCACACCCTCAACCCCATTCCTTACACCCTCAACTCCATTCCTCACACCCTCAACTCCATTCCTCACACCCTCAACTCCATTCCTCACACCCTCAACTCCATTCCTCACACCCTCAACTCCATTCCTCACACCCTCAACCCCATTCCTTACACCCTCAACTCCATTCCTCACACCCTCAACTCCATTCCTCACACCCTTAACCCCAATCCTCACACCCCAACCCCATTCCTCACACCCTCAACCCCATTCCTCACACCCTCAACCCCATTCCTTACACCCTCAACCCCATTCCTCACACCCTCAACCCCATTCCTCACACCCTCAACCCGATTCCTCTCACTCTTAACCCGATTAATCACACCCTCAACCCCATTCCTTACACCATCAACCCCATTCCTCACACCCTCAACCCCATTCCTCACACCCTCAACCCCATTCTTCGCACTCTTTAACCCCCTTTCCTCACACGTTAACCCCACATTCGCACCCAGAATTCCATAATGCACTCCAACCTAGTCAGCGACTCACAGCACAGCGTAAAGCATTGGCCATGCCAGTGCAAAGTTGTACAAGCAAACGGCTGATTTTAGTGACGTGTTGTAGCAGTCCGGCGCTAGTCGGGAATTGTAAGCCTGCCTCAGCGACCAGAGGACAATAAATAGATGGTCTGAAAAAAAGTTGTGACTGATATTTTTGCAAACATTATAAACCCGATTTGTAAAAACCTAGCGTGAAAGAAAGCTACAGATCCAAAAGCAAGGAGGTACTTCTACGTGAACAGAGGCTGATCGCATTGAGAAAGTGCTCAGAGTGCGGCGAACTGCGTGTCAGCCTTGTCGCCTTTGATTTTCAACCCGCCTGTCTGGATTCACTCTGTCGAATTGGGGCTTTGGCAGCTCAGGTTTCCCGCCTAATGCTAGGAATGTGTAGCTCGAAGAAGTAGAAAAATGTACTTTTATGAGAGACAGCGCGAATTTGATGAGGCTTTGGCGGAGAGCTACTCGTATAATGTTTGGCTACGCCCGCCAATCTAAAATCTTGCTCGATGGCTCACCGGCGCTCAGGCAGGCGTCGACAGCCGTCTGGAAGCATCGCTGCTGGCCGCTGGAGTCCGAGGCGAACCAGACCAGCTGGCCAGACAAAGACAGAGTCGTAACCACCGACAGTCCGACTGTCCAAAGTGCGGCCAGGCACCCCAGCCGCTTCATTAGTTGAGCGTCGCTGACGTGGGTTCGTCTGAGACGGCCAAAGTCCATAATGACGGCGACGCTGTTGGTTTTGGGGATGCGAGCTAATTTTTGTTTTTCTAAAACCAGCCTACCGTGCTTCTTACACCTTCGCTAACCAACACCCACCTCACTCCTCACACCTTCGCTAACCAGCACCCACCTCACTCCTCACACCTTCGCTAACCTGCACCCACCTCACTCCTCACACCTTCGCTAATCAGCACCCACCTCCTCACACCTTTATTAACTTGTGATAAAGTCACTCGCCACACTGCACTCCCTTATGTCCTTCTTTATGATTTACATCAAGCCAAAAGATCTATTAGCTCACCGCCAGCAGTGGAGTCCAATATTAGCGTAGATCAGCAATCCGCCGAGGTGAAATAGCCAGTTTGACAGGTGGCAGCCAATGCTGTTAGTTAGCCACACGTTAGTCAAGTGCTAAATAAAAAATAGGGCATACTGTTACAAAAAATTCAATTTTATGTCTATCATCTACGTAAATTTTCTGATAGATATCGAATGATAGCTCACCGAGATGTTTTGACAGCAGGTACCAAGCAATACTTGGTTCATCACTAGTTGACCAACTGACTTGATGGCCTAAAGTTAGAGATTTTATGAGTTTAACAAACAAAATGTATTTTTGTTAGCTTTTTTGAAATAAAAAGTGCTCCATTTGACATCTAACATCACATCATTTTCACATTTTCACTTTCAGCCTCACAGCAAACACCCAACTCCTCACTTCAACTACCTCACTCCTCACTTCAGCCACCTCAACCCTCACTTCAGCCACCTCACTCCTCACTTCAGCCACCTCACTCCTCACTTCAGCCACCTCACTCCTC